>JARHVA010002047.1:1200000-1530000 GCA_037957365.1 Torreya grandis
AAACAACTAGACTCATGGAAGAGGGGTGATTCAAGTAATCTCTATCTAGGTTATGGAAACTTATATGGTAGTATATAAATTCTTAGAGTTGAATTATAGGTATCTTTGTCATGGATATGGACACCTGGCTAACAATAGAGAAATGCCTAACTACCTAAATTCTAGTACTTAAAAGATAAATATTGTGAGCAAATGAGATAAATAAAATATTTATCTTTGCTCAACTCTTTGTTAAAAATATCATAATAAGGAGGAATGAATAGTCAAAAGATCACACACAATCCAAATATTGAGAAGGGTTAGTATGTTTCAAAATTATGTTTGGAGTTTCTTTCAATTTTCCGGTTTATTTATTTCTTTCTAGTAAAATTTGAAGTTCTGTATGATCAAACTAAGATTAAAAATTCTCAAATAATCTTGATTATTTCCCCACTGAATCATAATTTTCGTGACCAACACCCCACATTAAAAAAAAATTAAATGGGGACCCATTTTCCATTCAATTCTTCATGATAATCTCTTATGTATTGCATGTTCAAGTCTAGCTTGTATGGAATTAGCTTTGTTTTCTCAATGATTATTTAGAATTTTAAAATTTTCATGAGTGAGATTTTATTCCTAAATGTTAATTTTTTCAAGTTTTGTTTATGTATTTTTCATCATGTTGATTTTAGGGATAGAGCACATTTTATATTGATATCTTAGACCTTGGATTTTAAAATTTCAAAATGACTATTGAAAGACTAAAAGTATTTTTTTAATTGAATTTTTTTATAAAACATTTACATAATATAATTTCAATGGTCAGATAGAATGCGATATGGTTATGATCTATTTCACTAATTGACTAATCTAATGTCTTCTCCAAAGTTCTTTTTATGTCTAAATATGAAGCCTGGCTCCAACATCATGAAATCTTGACACACATATTCATCATCTTTCCTTGTCCATGATCTTAAAAGTTATAATTATACTATTTACCTAAGTAAGATAGATTAATACACACATCTAAATCCATTTATCCATAATCTATAGGTCTAAGACATAGTTTATGAATTCATTCAGGCACCTGAATGAGTGAGATCATTCCACATGTCTTAATCTTGCTCATGAATAGATCCTTTAACAATCATAAATTTTATAAGTCTTAACGGTTATCATGAATATCATGGGTTGTCCATGTTTCACCATATTATTTATTCATAGATGATGTCATCAAATATATATTATACAATCATCTAGTCTAGTGAAAAAGTGTGGACCATCCACTTGGTATAACCATGCTTATCCATGAGTGACAATTCCATACATAGTTTTCAAATCTTCATTACCATTCAAATGAATAAGATTTCTCCATGTGTCATAATATCAATGACACATAGCCTTCAAAACCAAAGTACATAGTTAAAATAACCTACCAGAGAAAAGTACTGTGATAGATTGATAAAATGATAACCATCCATGTGGAACAATCATTAATAACCATAAATTTTCATATGAATTTACATATTCAAAATCCAAAATCCCTTTGAACAAGCATAACCTTGTCAAGTGTGATAATATTGGCAACCCACGACTAAAATACCAAAGTATAGAATTCAAATCCCCACACCCAATAAGTAAGACAAAAAGTTCCATGTGTCTTCTTCTAAATATAACAAGTTATAATAAATTAATCAAGCCCAAAAATCATGGAAAAGAGTCACTTTTAATAGGAATATGACTAAGCATCTAAAACTATCATAAAAAACTATGTGGCAATAAGACCCACCAAAGCTAACATTGCAAAATCAAAATTAAAACAAAATATAAATAGATGGGTAATCATTTGAAATTCATTCTCTATAATAAATTCACATGAATTGATAACTCAATGTGTTCAAGTCTTGAGATAAATAAAATCTATGAGATATATTCAATTTTGAATTACTATTATATTACATTGTTATCAAACTATGTTATGTAAATTATAAATTTGAGATAATAAGTGACTAAAGGCCCTAATTTTATAGAAATATTTAAATATTTCCACAAATATTTACAAAAAAATTACATATTCATCTCATTAATCTCAATATTACCCTCCCTCTATGTACTTCATTACTAGAAAGATAAAGTACCTAGATATAATGTTTGGATCAATAACACTATAACACCAATTTCAACATTATTCTTACATTTGGCATGAGATTGATTGAGTAGATCCATACAAAACCTAATAAAAACTATCCATTTTTGTGAGAATATATACTAATGACATATTAGCAATCAAGGCTGTAAGCTTGCATAATGCCACTAGAAAACTAGAGATAATGCCTTGTATTGAATTGTTATCTGATTTTCCAAGGGTAAAATTTTTGGGAAATTGTAGCATTTTTTCCTCAATAGTGCTCTTGTATTATATATTTCAATCAATGCACTTTGTAATTATTATAGGCTCCCATCTCCCAAAATGACATCCAACTAACCCATTCTAGGGGTAATGTTAAAAACCAACATAGTTGGAAACAAGCTAAATAAATGGGTCAAGGATGTAGGTAATTTGGTGGTTTAGGTCCAATTTCATCCATTCATATAATAAAATTAAAACTAGGGATAATCATGCCTATGTTAATACTCAATTGATTGTATGGTTTTCTTAGCATCTCTCATGTCCAAGACATATGGGTGCCACTACTAGATATCATTCTAAGTGCAAACAAAATCATAGCTCTAGGAGAAGTCGTTAGTTCCAACATAAGGCTTAAAATACATAGAGAATAAATTAGAAGAGATATTAATTTTTTATATGATGTCATACTTATTACATTTAATTACAACCACCATGCAATAATATTTTAAACAACATTGGGAGCCATCTGAGGAATACCCAAAAGAAGGGTTTGTGATGTTTTTTGCATTCTCCACATTTACAAGTTTAGGAAGGAAATGAAGAGTATTCATATACTTTCTAGAAAATAGTGTATGAGTCTATTTACATTCTTAACATGCCTAGACTCTCAGATCCAATAAACAGGAGTGTTTAAAAAATGTGGGATTACTATTATTACCCCAAGCATATAATAATCAGGATAGAAGGGACTAAGGCTCCTCCACTAAATTTTCCATACAATGTCCAAGATAGAGTAGATAAACAATAAAATTAATTTAAATTGAAAAATAGTGTGGACATTTATTTTAAGGGTACTTGACATGGATTTATATATAGACTCCTAATCAGCATTGGTTGCATTTAATTTACAAAATGGGAACATCTTTAGTCATTGGGAAAAGTTATAGTGACTTATGGTTTGAAGAGGATGTAGTCATGATATTTATATCTAAGATTCAAAATTATAAACACCATTTAAATAATAGGAACCAAAATTCATATATCATATGTGAACCAATACTTTGAGCATGATGATATATTTATCAATGCATAAGATGACTCTGAGTTTACCGCTAAATGTGCCATGCCCACATGTTAATGAAAATAGTGAAAATTATTTATTATGACCCTACCATTAGTAATGAGGATTTAAAATTAACTGAAAGTGATCAAGTGGATCTACCATAGTCTTAAGATCCTACTCAAGTAGAAGAAAGACCATTTGGTGAAACTAGCATCCAAGGGGAGAAAACCCCTTAGATTAGTTCAAATATTTTTATGGGTCTTCCTATACCTTTGATTATTGTTTCCCCTAAATATTAAACCATCACTAAAGTACTTAAATCTCCTATTATGACAATGGGATCAATATATTTTGAAACCTTCCCTCCATTAACAATAGTGCAACAAAGAAGTATTATTTTTTTTCAAGTTCATATTATTTCCGCATTGCCATCACTATCTACTATTATTCCTACAACATTGATTTCACCACTGAATACTTTGACACTTATGTCATTTATTCCTTCTATTATGTCTCCCTCACCATTTCCTACCACTACTAATATTATTGAGTCACCATCTACAATCCATGTGCCTCTACCATCATTCATTGTTGCATCTCCATTCATAGAGCTAATTATTACTTCTGTTGGGCCCTCCAAAACCATTATTACACTAATTTTCATTATTTTTACATCTCCTATATATTGAATTAAAATATAAAAGGTATGAATCCACCCATATATCCATAAATCCTTGAAGACACATAAGAATAAGTGATTCTAGTGGAATAAGAAAGTGTTCTATTAGGTCCCCTCTATACAAAAATAGAGGAGTCAAAACTAAGTGGGTATTTATAGTATTAAAAAGAAGAGGAACAAAGGGAAAAAGTGATAGACTCCTTGTCAATAAATACTCAATTATTTATAATAATTGACACCATGACAAATATTTTTTCACCGTCATTAATGATATCAACTATTAATCGAGGAAATAATGCTCTTTTCACTTTGATTGTGGCTTCTATTGACACTAGTATAGTGGACATAACTATTATTATTTCTCATATTTATACTAATAAGGTTACTAAGGTTACCTATTCATCCATCATAAAATGTCTATAGAAATTTTCATTCAACCCTAATAACACATTCTTTGATAGACACCACTTATCCATAAGATTATAGAACATATGTATGTTTTAAAGACCTAGTGATTTGGGAGGATCCATATTTCCTCCAAAAAATAAGATGTCAAATTTTAGGTTGATCATTTTCACATTAAATTTTGTTTTGAGATATTTATATTACATCTCATAGTTCACAAAATAGAACCTTTATGCACAAAATATCACATGTCAAAGATCAATTAGGGCAAGTTAAAAAAATTGGGTTATGATTGAACATCTAGTTGGACATCAACAAGTGGCAAGTGGTCGATAAGTGGTGAGTGTCCAACAAGTGTAAAATGATCAACAATTGGTGAGTGGAGATTGGACCATGTGGTCAGTTTTCAAGCCACCATGTGGCTTGTTGAGAATCAATTATTTACCACAGTCTAATTTTATTTAATTATTCTTGAATGTTCTAAAAAAAACCATATAACTCACCATTTCCAGATGACAAATCCATGTCACCACATACTATACATGTTCTATGCCACATTCTACCATGTTTTATGCCCTAAGTTTCCACATACCTGCCACATGACCCCATGTTCCATGTCATGTTCCATATCCAAGAGTTCATGTTAAACCACATAACATCCCAAACATCCATGTGAAACCATATACCACCACATGCCAACTAAAAACCATGATAATGCTAATTAATTGGCATATTAAACCACAAACTTCATGGTATATAAATATCCATGAAGCCCCCCAACTTTCCAATGTGGGATTAAAGTTATGATGGAGACAAAAGTGAAGGCATGAGTTTTGAACACTTATCCTCCTATGTAAAAGGGATAAGGCTCAACCACTTGGGCTACGGGTTTGAATGGCTATATAAAGCTAGAAACTTGTATTTAAATGCATCAAAGTAAGTAACTTTACAAAATACTATAACAAAGGAGTTTGTGTGACTTACAAAGGGAGTTTGAGGTAGAATTGGGAATTTTTTTGAAAAGGGACTCTTATTATTTTTTCCCAAGGAACAACTTTTGAGTTGTTCACTTTTCATTTTGGAGATGTTTGTAAGTATTTTTAAAGCATTTTTCCTAATAAATTAACTGATATAGTACCTAGAGACATAGGACATCATGCTAAACTCTGTTATCAATTATGTGTTGAATGTCTTGAATTATTCATTTTAAATTGATGTTTTGTAAATTAAATTCTTAAAATAATTTAAATAAATTATTAATATTAATAAAAATTAAATATGTAAGCATATTATTGTTTAAGTTTATGGATCAGGTTTGGTGTTAGAGCAGTTAGTGTGTTGGGATAACCTCTGTATAGGTATTGCTCTGAGACATCAAGTTTGATCTCAAAGCTAAGTTCGTAATGAATTTGTGAATTTATTATGTTTCTAAACTCAGATATTGTTTAATAATGGATCCAATGATAGCTCAAATTTATTTGTTACTAAATAACATTATCACTATGATAATGCAATACCTGTAAGCCCAAGAGCAAAGTTGGAAAGTGGTAGAGCAATGGTAGGAGCATCAAATTAAGAGGCTCCAATAGAGCATTGATGTACTATGAGTAAAATTACAACAAGAATGTTGATAGAAGAAGAAGATGCATGGAGATTTAGAGACTTGTTGACATTGTGCCTGGTGAGGTCACATTGTTGAGTAATGCTAGATACTACATCACAATTAGGCTCTATTATGGTTTAGAAGATGGAATGAGGATAGAGGCAAAGTACCAGCTAAGTCTAGTAGTGGTCATTCAATCTGACTAATAGTACATCATCAAGAAACTCTAGAGCCTCTAATGTGATAGTTGTTGCCAATAGAAATGCCAGATATTATGCTACATTCTAAGGAAAATCAAAGGTAGAAGACACTGCTATTACTAAAGGGAAGTTCATGCAAATCTATTTTAACTAGAGTTCTATAGCTAGTTATATTATTGAATGTCTTGCATAATGTCTATAATAAGGACTCCTCGATTACCCCACACTAATAAAATTAGAGGAGCTAATGGTATAGTATGTGGACATGTGACTCATTATGGCATCTTGTATTTTGTCATTAGAGAGCTATTATTTGATCAAGTATATCTTAACATAGTTCCAAGAGAAGTTGAGGAGATCACTTTGGGGAATTATTATCTAACATCTTAACATGCCAAAAAAATACATTAGGAGAAGGAATATAATTAAATACCAATTATACCTATGAGATTTAGTTTAGGGTAAGCCAGACTACAAAGGTACATTCTATTTATAGCAATGATTCTTCTAATTCACATACTCCTGCTAGTCCTATCAATAAAAATGATGTTGAAAGTTTGGAATAAAATAATGCTCTAATTATTAATGTATATTTTGATGTAAAATTTGAGGATGAAAATAATGAAATCAACTCTTCTAGTTATATTGATGATGTTATGGATAATAAATATACTAACCCTAAACATTCATCAAGTTTATGTGTTAATACATTTGAAAAGCATGTGAAGGGAATAGGTTCTAAGTTATTAGTTAAAATGGGATTCAAAGGAAATGGCCTTGGCATTAAAGGTTAAGGGATTGTATAGCCAATCTAAGTAGAAAAGAGACCACTCTATATAGGATTATGATATAGAAGTGAAGGAAAATTTTTCCAAGAAGCTAAGTTGAAAGATACCCAAGCATCAAGCTAGAACACCGTGAAGAGATGAAATAAGTACTCTCCAAAAATGCAAAAATTACATTGGATGAAGAATCTTCAAATGATTCATAAGGGTATGTAAAAAATAAATACTCTAATTTATTTTTTTATTATGCACAAGAGATTCCTAAAAGGAATTTTAGGCAAACTATTAAAATGAGGTTGTCTAAAGAAGATAGCAAAAGTCAGCAACAACCTAAGATAAGGGTTATAAATAAAACTTTAGTCAAACAATAGATGGATTCTTGTTAATTATAACTAGAGACAGCATCAATGAGAGCAATGATAGTCAATATAATGATGATTGTTCAAAAATTATCACCCTAGAAAGGTAAGAAACACTTCTTCAAATGAATAATAGTTAAGCATTCTAAAATAAATGTTATCTTTGATAAAAATTATCAAAGGAATTTTATCTTAGAAGATGTTGTAGAAACTCTAGGTTTGGAAACTAAGCCACATTTCCAACCCTATTCTATGGATATAATAGATTATGTTAATGGTGTATATGTAAGTAAAACATGTAAACTAGGGTTTGCAATTACATATAACTTTTTAGATGAAGTTGAGTTAGATGTGGTTCCACTCCATTTTAGTGGCATTATCCTAGGTAAACCATATTTGTCTCTAAGAAAGGAAAAAATTTCCAAAAAGGAAAATTAGTATAACATTTTAAAATATGCTATAGAATATCTTATATGAGCACATCAACAATAACTTGAATCTTTATAGTTAAATGGTGCCTTCAGTGTTATTTTACTCATCTATGTTGTAGATAAGAACACTACAAGGTAAAAGAAAGATGCCATCATGAGAAACATCAAATATCTTAGAAAATAGGTTGTATATATCAATCTATATGTTTGAGAGTGTAAAAACATGCATACATATTTGCTTTATGTTTATAAAACTTGAATATGGGCATTGTTTATAAATGCATAAGACCCAAGTATGGGTAATGTTTGTAATCATTATGTATAGTTATACTATTTTTAAAGACTTAAGAAGGGAAATGTTTTAAAATTATGTTTTTATGTAAGACCCTAAGAGGAAAATTATAAATTGGTGATTATTATAACACTAGGTGACATGCAAGGACCCTCACATGGAGTACTAGGTCTAGTACTAGCTTTTTAAGGATAAAAATCCTTCTCAATAGGGAGGATTGATCTAAGAGTATCCATATTCACTTTGAAAAATAAGATGTCAAATTTAAGGTTGATCATTGTCATGGTGAAGAGCTCATTGAGAGATTTCTAACACATTTCATGCTTTGCAAAATGGAGCCCATATTCACAAAATATCATGCATCAAAGATCAACTAGGGCAAGTTAAAAATAATGGGTTTGGATAGAAAATCTAGTTGGACATCGACAAGTAGTGAGTGGTCGATAAGTGGAAAATGATAAACAAGTGGTGAGTGGATATTGGACCACTTGGTGGGTCTTCAAGCCACCACATGGCTTACCACCAATCAATTATTTACCATGGTCCAATTTTAATTAATTATTCTTGAATTTTCCAAACAAATCATATAACTCACCATTTCCACATGACATATCCATGTCACCACATACTATCAAAGTTTTGTGCAACATCCTTCCAGGTTTCATGTCCTAAGTTTCCACATACCTACCATGTGACCCTATGTTCCATGTCACATTCCATATCCAAATATTCAGGTGAAACCACATAACATCCCAAACATCCACGTGAAACCATATGCCACCACACACCCATCAAAAACCATGCCAATGAAAATTACATGGAATATTAAACAACAAATGTCATGGTATATAAATATCCATGAATCCCCCCCCCCCCCCATTTTCCAATGTGGGATTGAATATTATGATGAAGATAAAAGTGAAGGCATGAATTTCAAACACATCCTCCTGTGCAAAAGGGATAAGGCCCAACTACTTGGGCTATGGATTTGAATGGATATATAAAGATAGAAACTTATATTTAAATGCATCGAAGAAAGAAAGTTTGTAAAAGAATATAGAAAAGGAGTTTGTGTGAATAGTAGAGGGAGTTTGAGGTAAAATTGGGAAAAAGTTCAAAAAGGGATTCATATTATTTTTCCCCGAGAAACAACTATCTAGCTATTCACTTTTCATTTTAGAGATGTTTTTAAGTATTTTTCAATCATTTTTCCTAATACATTGATTGATATAGGACCCAAAGATGTAGGAAATCATGCCAAACTCCGTTATCAATTATGTGTTAAATGTCTTGAATTATTCTTGTTAAATTGATGTTTTGTAAATCAAATTCTTAAAATTATTTCCATAAATTATTTATATTAAGAAAAATTAAATACATAAGTGTATTATTTCTTAAGTTTATAGATAATATAGTATCTTCCATTTTTATACACATTTATTATCACCCAGTACATCCACCCAATTGGGTATGACTATGTCTCAGGTCACTTAGATAAATTATTAAATAGTATTTATATATTAGAGCTCAAACAAGACCATGTATATCATTGATACACCCCTACTTAAGAGAATCACAAGGTGGATGAATATTATTCCTTCCTTTTCAAATCCATAAATTCCTTTTCCTTCAATTATGTTTCCTTCAACATATATTATTCCACAAAAAAATTCCATATTAACTACTTATATAATAACTATATTGGGCAAAGAATAAGGTATAGTCAATATCCCTCCCTAGATTAGGTAGTTGCAAAAAGAAAAATGGATTGATAAATTTTGATTATTATTCATAAAATTAAAATGATATTTTATTTTGATAGACATACAAAAACATTGATAAGGGTGAAGAGGAAGACTGTGATGGTTGAAGGATAAACAATGGATTAGAGAAAAGAGTGGATATTTTCTCCTTAAATAAGAAGAGGAAGGTTAACCCAGGAAACATAGATGAGTATAGAGAATATACTTATAGTTTTATGGATACAATTGGAGGAGTCTTTAAGTATATGTTTAGGAACAATGACTAATCAAAATAGATATGAAAACAAATGAATATTATGCATGCTCCTAAGTAAATTATGGATAATGTACAAAGTGAAACTAATAAATTGTATGGTATCATTAGTTTGATAGGATATATAAAGGATGAATTACAACCTAAATGGTGGGGATGTGTCTAAATTTTATAATAAAATGAAATATATCAAGAGTAAAATTAACTTCTTGGGCCAAGCTACAAAGAACAAAGATTATGTTAATTTTAATTTTATAACATCACAATAAGTGGCATGGGCTCAAAATTAGGTATCTACTAATAAAGATAGCTTACTTTACTAACACTAAGAGATGTGAGATCTTGTAGAATAGTTTATAAATAATGAAAGAGAATCAATCTCTATTTTTAAAGACATGAGAGTTACAAAGGTGTATACTCCTCTTGAGAATTTAGTTTCTAAGCCTATTTTTGAAGTCATAATCTAAGTTGTAGTTGAAATATTTTAGGTATTAATTAACAAGATATAAAACTAATGATTAAATTATACAATTGATAAAATTTTCTAGGGACAAGGTAGAAAAGGCAAAAACTCTCCATGTGGAACTTAGATCTTTAATGGTTATACACAAAAAAAATGATGGACAAGGTTCAAAAGATATTTTATTGATTAATAAATAATCAATATTGATTTTGAGGCTGGTCATGCTTTATATAATAAATTAGAAGTGTTAAAGCATGGACATATTTTAATGAATATATCATTTATTCCTACCCAGTTGGCTAATAGTCATCTTTAGGTTCAAAATTACACAATGGTTCAAGTTCTTATAGGTCCCACCTATGTTCCACTTCTCATTTTTATTGCCATAACTACACTTCCATATACTTCAATTGGTTATTTGGCTACATTAGATCACTTTAGTTAGTACCCTAAGCATGCAAGATTCAAAATTTTTATGTGGTGCCACATTAACAACATAGGTAACATTTGTTTATCATTGAATTATTGTATTGTAACTCAAATATTTTGGACTATTTTTGTATATGAGAGTTATTTTGAAAAAAATAATTATATTTATAATATATTGTGAACATGTATGGGATGCATGAATTTTTGGCATGATATTATTTAGAAGCTGTAAATCTATACTTTTATTAAAGGATGAGGTATCCCCATCCCAAGATGAATATACTTTTACCCTCTCCATTCAAAATAAATGATATTTTTTTAGTTAATGTGAGTAAGAAGTTTTGAGGATGGTTATGTAAGTTTGTCTTGATGTGCATTTCTCTTTCAAACCTTGTGAATCATTGAGGAAGTTTAATCACACTAGTATTTTAAGTTATTTGGGTTGTGAAGAAGTGTATTTCAATATAATTATTCATATTATGATATTAGATAGTTTGGATGCTCTTTGTTCTTTAATTATAATCTCCCAATGATAGAGGATGTGAGATATCAATCAAGTAGTTGTAGAAACCTTTCATTATTAACATTGAATACGTTATATATGTTGTTTTTTGACTCTAAACTATGTTTGTGTGTTTTATATGATGATAGAAACTTATAATAGGGATTTTTTAATAAATTTTCAAACCCATAGTAGATAGACCAATTTATAAGGGTTTCATACATCTTTGACTTATAAAACTTATTTTCTACCCTACCTTCCCCCATTTTTATACTATTTTTTTATCCAATCCACTTTAAGATAGAGTCCATCCATCCATCTCAAGAATAATTTTGGTTTATTTTAAAATCCATTTCATCTTAACCATATGAGATAAATATACTATTGTTGATCATTATTCCACCATGTGGTTATTTATAAAATCATATACCTACAAATCATGATTTGGATTTAAATTCTTCATCAATCCTAAAACATTATAGGATATTATTGACCAATTTTGACCCCAAAGTCAAAAAGGTCAAGCCCTATAGTTTCAAACATAACTCATAATTCTTTTTAAACTTTATTGATAACCATCTTGTAGTCTTGTGATGTCTTATCATGATCTATTAAAGCCTTTTTAATAAATTTTAAGGTTTCATTGTATGCATTAATGTTTTTCTTTAGACTCACCATATGAGATCATGTCTTAGTTTATAGAACTATGCAATAGGTGTTCATAGGTTATCCTTGAGTGAGTGGAAAAGGAAAAAGTGTCTCAAAGGGTCTAAACTGGTAAATGACATGTTTTGGAAATGTTAAAGTAGTTTAACATATGTCAAGTTTTTTGGCAAAGTTAAGGTTTATTATTTGCATAACTACCATGCTTTTTGAGATACTTCCTTAAGTAATTTACTTGTGACAATAAAGGATTATCCATAGGTGGTAATTTGATATCTTGGTAAAGAATGTTACTCATATATTTTAAGTCACTTTTCATCAAACCATGTTCTTTTTGCATTTTTTGATGTTTTCAGCCTTTAGGTCACTTTATGCTTTGTCAACACATTAGGAGATTTTGAGGTCAATACTAAAGGTTAGTTTGGAAAATTACATATCCAATACCACTTGAAAGGTAGGGTAATAATTTTATAATGTCAAAGGATGTTAGAGAATTAGGTCTAAATGTTATTATTATAGTAAAAAGCATCTTGAAATGTTATAGCTATAAAATTAGAGCAAGGGAGAGTGTAAAATATTTATTTTGGAACTTGTATAATATTCTTGACAGTTTATAAAACTCAATCCATCCATGATGAATATTTTAAAGTCTACTAGAATCATGAAACCAGTCAAGAGACCATTTGAGCTCTTTAGAAGTTCATAATATTTTACTTGGTTCATGCACATATGAAGGAGTTGAGACAAACTATCTTAGGCATAAGGACCCATCATGGGATTAAAATTAATGAAGATAGTCTAGGGTTTTAGGGGATGACCTGTATGAACCATCACTAACAAAATAATCCATCAAAAACTCTTATCAAACACCAAGGCCTTGGTTTTATAGAGAAAACATATTTTTGTGAGATCATTGAAGGTTGGTGATTATTTTTAGGTTCCTACATGGCATGAGGGATCCTATCCTTCCATCATTCAAGAATTTTTTATCCTCTACAAGGATACACCAGTTTGTTCTCTCCTTTAGGGTGAATTATGGATTGATAGGATTTGAGTTTCATTGAAAGATGAGGTTTCATATAAATTTGAGTACATGAATGATCTTAGTTAAGCCTATACATATCTCCCTCAGACCCTAAAATATCTCTCAAAGAGATCTATGGCTCAGTAGCAATGAGTTTGAACATTGAGGAAGACACACATTCACCATCATAAGTATAAAACATGAGTTTAAATTTACAACAAAGGTTGTTCAATGAATATATTATTTCAAACATAGATTAACATCATGTAATAATGGGGATAAAATTTTGAAGTGGATAGAGGATAGAAGACCAACCAAGAAGCCTCAATCATCTTGAAGCACTTCCACAAGTTTAATGAGCCTATCATGACCTCTTTAAGGTATTATGTATATAAAGGATAGAAACAATAAAAAGAAGTTGTCAAATCCTAAAGGAAAGGATTTAAATTGACCTATATGGTCTCATAGGGAACTATAGGTGATCAAATGCATCTAAATGTAGACTTGTAGTTTTATAGACCTATAGGTCTGTATTTAAGACCTAAAGGGTGTGAATGAATGGACTAATGATCATGATGTCATCAGAGGATAGTTCAAAATTTAAATTGACTTTCCTATAATTTACACTAGATTGATAAAAAATCAATAAGATCTATCAAGGTCTGGTAAAGAGGAAAGCACAAAATATATAGATATAGACCTAAATTAATCTCTAGGTTAATATAATTACAATTATAAGGAATGATCTTTTGTCAAGGATGAGAGGTTGATACTATCAAATGAATTTAGATGGTCCTTAATAAAAAATGAGTAGGTTAATAAATGAAATATATATACTAAATAAAAAATGGTTATCTACATGATTCCTAAAATCCAAATAGGCACTTACAATTCCACTCATCACAATCTCAAGGTGGACTGTCTAAGACATCAAGAAGATTGTGTGTGATTTGATAAGTTTATGATATTGAAGAAATATATTTAATTAATGGATTTAATTAAAATTAATATGAAGGATACTCATATAATATTAAGAGGTGTTATAGGTCTAAAAATGTCAAAACATAGTCAAAGAGCTCTAAAAACCTATGGATAAGCCTATAGATCAAATAACCTTCATAAGGCCTCATGAGGAAAATTAGAGATCTAAGAATTTGTAAAACTATATATAGAGTTTAAATTGGAGTAGGGAAAGTGATATAAAATAAATTAACCATCATGATCACCTATGGGTGGTCTTTTGGTAGACAAAACAATAAAAATATTATAAAGGCCTAAAACCCTTCATAAGGCCTCAAGACCTCCAATTCCATTCTTTTGAAAATATAATTTTTATGAGATATATGAAATACACTATTAAGTGTAAAATTTAATGTAATATTTATGTCAAGGTAAATTTTTCTTCTAGGATCACCTACATATGTCCTTTTACATCCAAACTTAGTCAAGACTCTGTGGAGGCCTTAAACCCTCATGATCCTTCAAGAACTTAGTTTCCAATTTAATGGTTAATATGGAGTTATAAGGAAAATAAAGGAACTAATAAGTTTCATATTTATGCCATAGAACCTAAAAATCCATCCCTAGGAAAATAAATGCATGAAAAGTGACATTTTGGTCTAAAAGGTCTTCACGAGCTCCTTCAGTGCAAATTTGCAACTCGAGATAGATTTTATCTTGCTTAGTATGAACATGAACTTGTGAATGGATTAAAATGGTATTTAAGGATGATAAAAAGGTATTAATACTACAATATATTATCATAAATCATTAGTTTAGGTCCTTGGTCTTTATGAACCATTGCTAAGATTGTAGGGTACACTCAAACTACATAGTAAGAACTTGAGAAGCATGTTTTTAACCTCAAAACTATATAGAGGATTTTCATGGGACCTTGAAATCATATTTAAAGTTGGGAACCCTTTTTAAATTTAAATTATGGGAATTATTTCAAATTTTTATGCCCTAATCTTTATGAACTATCAATAAAAACCCATGTATTTATAAACCCTCCTAAAACCCTAATAAGAGCTTGATAGGAGAAAAAGAGAAGAATATGACCCTAAATGCATTAAACTATCTGAATGAACACTTGGTACATGTTTTTCACTCATATGATGCCTTGACCATTATTTTTCCCTTATTAGCACTTGTATGGATGAAATAAATGTTGTGTTTTTATAAGATTTTATGATGAAATCAAGGTGCTGAGATAGATGAATAAGTAAAAAAAATTAGAAAGATGTATTGTATTTTTTTATAAACTATTAAAACTCAAAATCTTTATATATATCCCCTAGAGTGGACATATAATTATAAATCATGAAGACGTTTTGAGGGTGTTAGTAGGAGAGTGACAAAGTCATCAAGAGGAGGAAAAATAATATGGGTGAGCCACTTTGAGACCTACATAATAGTCTAAGATGAAGTGGAGAATTTTGAACATGTCCTTCATTCACATAAAAATTTCCTTTGAATCATCCATATCCATTAAAATGGTTAATGTTAACCAACTCATCCTATTTTCTTAATAGGCCTCTATGGCCAACAAAGGAGATTCTCCATAATGAAAGTAGTGTATCAAAGGGGGTATTCAAAGAATAGATAAGGTGTAAATCATATGGATAATTATAATCACAATTAAAATATGATGATAATTTGAGTAAGGAAAAAATACTCTTTTCCATACTTGTTTAGGACTTCATCATACAAAATGAATGCATATTAAAATTTCAGTTCATGGTAGATTCTCCTCCTTTTCTTGAATTTAAATTATGGAAACAAAGACACCTTTCATGATGTAATTTCCCACATAAATTTTTCTTCTCTTTCCCTTCCATTATTATAAACATGGATCCTTTTAGCATTGGAAATCATCATCCACCTAAGTATGGTGAAGCCCTACTCACTTGCATGCCTTGGATCAATAAAGACTACTATTTTTACCTCCTTATATGACTATATTTAGTGTGTGTGCATGGATATTTGATCTTTTAAAGTGATTTGTTTAGTATTCATTGAAATTTTGTCTTATATTAACACATATATGTAGTTTGAAAACTTCTTTTATAGGTCATCTTAAGTGTGTAAGTGTAATGCAAAGGTTGAGTGAGTTTCTATATTCATTAGTGTCATATTAAACATCTTTATTAGTCCTCCAAGCCTAAGCATATATCAAAACCTCCACATTTAAATGTTGATGTGAGTTATTTATATTAGGATTAGTGTATATTAAATTTAGTATCATGGTCTACATGATTACATGTATCTAGTTTTTAGTGATCAGTTGATTTGGTGTTTCACCCCCTGAGTTAGTTTTATTTCCTGTTATTCCTTTCCCTTTTCATTTTCAAGTTAGTGGTGGAACCTAATTGATATATCAAGGGGATTTATCCCTATAACCTATAGGTTTGGTCCATTTAAAGGTCACCCATAACATATGACCAATCCCATTGTATGACTTAATTGAGAGGGCTCGAATCACCCTCTCAAGGGTATTTATTTTTTAGCTATAATAGGTACTTCATAGGATTTTTTGGTGTGCATAAAACCCACATCAATAGATTGTGGGAGTTCTAAGGAGAGATATTTACTTGGGAGGCCTAAGGAGTTTATCATGTTTGTAAATTATCTATTTACATGGATTGCAAAGCTTTATTGTCACTTAAATAATTTTTTTTTATAAAATCAAGGTACTCCTTTACTCCTCCCCTTTCAAGTATTTTTCTTGTTGACTTTCCTTGTGAATTTTTTAATCTTTTTATGTGTTTGTCATGGAAAATATATCATTTTTAAATTATCATTTCTTTGTATCTTTTGAAATGAATTATCCTTCACATTAAATAATTTTGAACCAAGTACATATGTGTAATGGCATGCCTTATTCCCTTGGGATTGGGGGAGGATATACATGGCCCTCACTCAATGAGGTTTTGTATAATGATTCCATTGGGAGTTTAAGAAATCTATCATTTGGACATGTTTGGGGCATGCTTGGAGGATTGTGGATCTTATTTTATTTTTGTTGTAGGTATCTTATATTTTTATCTTGGATCTTATGAAGATGTGTCATCTTGGTTGACTTTATTTTTTGGCACATTTAGATTGTTAAGACTATTTATTATTTAAATATTATTAATTTATATGTGACTCCCTTTTTATAGATTGAGATTTTGTTTTTGAGACTTATTAAATTTTGTATCCATGTGGTTTAAAAGAGATATTTTGTTGTCTTTGATAACTTGAAATAGTTTTAGTAGTTTCATGATTGGACTTGAAAATATTATTTAAAAGAGTGTTAAAAGTGTGTATTCAAATAAGAGTGTGAATAATGGAATGATATGAAAAAATATACCTATATCTCTCTCATTTTATCTCAAATTAATTTTTTCACTAATATTCATTACTCATATTATTGAAAAATAATACTATTAAAAGTATGGAAACATTTTCTATACACACACACACACACACACACACACACACACACACACACACACACACACACACACACACACACACACACACATTTTTAAATGTCTAGTTGTATATAAATTGAGTTTATTAGGAATGATAAATGAAATAACACATTACTTTCTATATCTTGATATTGAGGTATATTATTGTCTCCCTTTGTGTGATAGGAATTTAAATAAGAGCATGTTAAATTTAATCTATATACACTTACACTATTGATGAAAAGAACCTCTCCATTGTAAAATTTGGAAATAATACACTTCCATATATATGGAATAATTTACATAACTACTAAAAATAAATAAAGGTCTTTGATACATATATAGATGGAGATGTTTTAATATTGTGTGTGTGTATGTGTGTTATACAAAAATAAAAATAATAAAAATGTTTATATAAAGAAATAAACCAAATATAATATAATAAATTATATAATATAAAAAATGGGATTAAAATTTAAAATAAAAAGGGAATGGGGTGGGGGTGAAGGGAGGGTGGGGAAGGGTGTTCAAACAAGTGTTAACCACAATTATTTTTATTAATAAAATGGGAGAGGGGATGGCATGGTTATCCCCACCTATTTTAGTGTAACAAGTGTGGCTTAGCCATGATAACCCTCTCCACACTAACTAACCATAGGGAGCATGGAAGTTGTATAATTGACTGCCCCCAAAAGGGGTGATAATTGAAAAGAATTGCAACCTCAATTACTAATCAGGATGGTTGGGGTATGTCTCATCCCACTTGATCCACTTATAAAATAAATAAATAAATAAATAAGAGGAATAAAAAAAGAAAATAAAAAATGGATATATATATATATATAAATATATATATATATATTGAAAATTATGGTGCATGTATGAGTTTTTAAATATGGGAAAAAAATATATGCATAATGAATATATAATGATATGGATGGATTCTTCCTCCTTCAAACCTAAAAAATTGTATAGAGAGGAAAAATGAAACCACAAAGAGACAGTGGACCAAAGTGATTTTTAACTAGCTTCCATGTATGCCAAGGTGATTTTAAAAATGTATAGAGAGGAAAAATCACAAAGAAATTAGGGAAATTTGTTGGGAAACTTAGATCCTATGGAAGAGTTTATTCAAATATAATGGTGGAGATTTAACTCACTAAAAATATTGACAAGTGGAAAAAAATTTAATTAATATTTTTGCATCATTTTATTGGATATAAATATTTTTAAGTAACCTTATGAATGAAACCCCATGGTTTTAAAAAATAAAAAGTAAAAATTGCCTAGTCCTTTCTAAGGGGTAGTGTTGACCAATTTTGACCTCCAAGGTCAAAAATTCAACCCCTATAGGTAAAAACTTGCTTTTCATGTCCAGTTAATCTTTCCCATATATTTTCATGCCTTGTGTGGTCTTAAAAAGGTCTTTCTAAAACCTTATTAACAAAGATTAAGGTTAATTTGACAAAATTAATGTAGTGGTTGTTTTGGTCTTGTATTTGGCTAAACATGTCATGGTAATAAAAAGGGTTAGTAAAATGTTGTGATAGGTTATTATGGGACCATAAAATTCATAATTTTGTCTTAATCATTTTACATAAACATGTCAAGCTTCTTTGAAGAGATTAAAGTTGATTTACAAACTTGGAGGTAAATGAAATTAAAGAAAAGGTGATTTTTAACTAACTTCCATGTATGCCAAAGCTGACCAAAGTTAATAATACATAAAAATAACTTTGTCAAAGATTTTTGAGGAGTTATATAACTACCATGTATGTTATATATTTTATAACACTTCAATTTTTCAAAAAATAACTCCAAAGAGGTAGTTTAAAGCACTTGTATGGACTTTAAGAGCCCACTTTCAGGTGAAAATGACTTTAGAGTGTTTATTCACATTATAAAAGTTATAATCATGATTGGAATTAATTTTAAAGTCTCAAAGCTATATAAAATTAGAAAGGAACTTTAGCACTCACTTCACAACCTAGTAAAAGTTAATTTCATATGGATGGTTTGACCAAAGGAGAGAGAGTTGGGTCCTAAGAATTTTTCTAGAGGAGGGGGTCCTAGTGAGATTCAAATTTATGGCATTGTTTTTTATATCCATCCCTAATCATTTAAGAATAATATCTAAGAAGGTAGGGTAGTCTAAAAAATCTAGTTAACCACATAAACTCAATTTCTCTCCTAGAAATGATAGTTTTAGGAAAGTTGAATGCCTGAAATATTTTGAAGAATATGTAAGGGATTTGTGTATACATTTCACATGTTTCTCTAGGACACACTTGTCATGTGTGGGATTTAAAGACAAGAGACATCCACTTTTTCATAATTTTTAGGTTTGACACTTAAGGTTGAAGGTTTATAAAGGATTATAGTGCATACAAGGGATGTTTATATGTTTCATCATCTTTACACTTCAGTAAAGTCTCTTAAATCATATAATTACTTTGTATACCAATAATCTAAGTGGCACTCACTCTCACCTTGGAGACTGTGTGTAAACTGCCTATATAATAATAGTTTAAAAGGTCTAACCCTAAATTTTCATAGGTATATGGAAGGTTTATAGTGTATTTTGTCATATATAATGACTCACATAATATTTCATATCATTCAAGAACCTCTAACATTATTGACTTCCTTCACACTAGCTCTAAGCAACAAATAATGGTTTATGCCCAAGACTATGTCCTACCTCTGCCTGTACTGAGGTGAAAATGTTATGGAAAATATTTATTTGAAAATGTTTTTAAAAATAAATAACCTCATGAAATAGGATATGGGAAATATAGGTTTGTTTTAAATTCTATCATATCCCTATAATGCATGACAAAGGAACCTAAAAATGACAAAAATAGACCTATAGGTCCTATCATATCCCTGTAATGCATGAAAAGGGAACATAAGAATGACAAAAAATAGACCTATAGGTCTATAGGCCTATAGGTTTGTAGGCCTATAGGTCTGTAAATTATGTTTAAAGGATTGAGATAATATGAATACACTTCATTAGTTATCTGGAATGTTTAAAAGTGTTAATAAAACTTGTAGGAGTGATCTTAAACCCCAATATGTAGTCAAGGCACTCTATAAGTCTCCATTTCATTTTAATTTTAATGAAATATTGCTTATAATTATGTTTAAAGGATTGAGATAATATGAATACACTTCATTAGTTGTCTGGAATGTTGAAAAGTGTTAATAAAACTTGTAGGAGTGATCTTAAACCCCAATATGTAGTCAAGGCACTCAATGATCACCTATAGGCCTCAAGTTAGTTTTCAAACTTAAAATAGGATATGAAACAAAATATATTTGAGAATAATATTGTGTTAAGTAATGTTAATGAATTAAAACCCTGAAGACTATGAAGATCTTGAAGAAATCATGGATTCTAATAATAGAAAGAAAATTCACCTCAAACTTGAAGTCACCATTCACTATGACCTACACATTGCATGAGTAATTATTTTGTCTCAAAATTTAAAATAAAATAAATAAATTATTGAAACCTAACCAACACCTATAGTCACATAGCTTGACACCTACAAGCCTGATTTGTAAAATGAAGATGCATACTTAACTTGAGCACAGAAAAGGTTTGAGGAAAGATAAAAATCACTCATGAATTATTATATTATTATATGATAAAATTATATGATACTCTTAGTTATTTAAATATATTGTAAGTTTAATATACATATTTAGGCCCATTTAGTCTAAGATCACACATACAAACTTGTATGTACAATTTGGTGATGAAAGACTATTTGGTGAAGGGTTGTATGAGAACATGGAGATATAATAAAGTGATATGTTCTTCAAGGAAAAATTTAATGATGATTTTATACCAATTATAAATAAATATAAATTCCAACATAATCAGCTAGGGTCTTTACACCATTTGGTTTATAAACCCTGCCTTTAGATAACCTAGTCTATATGAGGAAGGGATGTGGATTAAAACCTAAAATAACTTGAAAATTTTGTAGTGATATTTAAATATGTGATTTAAATGTTTTTTGTATAATAATTCCCTAAATTTTATATTTTCACCTAAAACCATTCTTAAGGTTCACATACTACATATTCAACCACTTAAAGGTCATCTACTTTTACTTAAAAGTGCATGTAGAGTTTACATTGGAGCTTAGGATCATAGTGGATGTTTTATGGGTATCCATAATCCCATTTTATATATTTTTTTAATATTATTCCCTATGATTTATCAACTATCCTTAAGATGGTAAGCACCTAAAACCCTTGTTAAACCCTCCTAAAGGACCCGATGAGAGAATGGTTGATTCTAATGACTTCATGTGGAGTAGTATAGATTGGAAATGATTTTAATGTATCTAAAATATCTCATGAACACTTGATAAAGTTATTTATTATAATGTGAAGGTATATAAATATATGAAATAGGCCTAAAATCTTGGTTGTAGGCTTGTGTGTGAAGAAATAGAGTATGTTTTGGCTTCCAAATCAAGAGTAGAGGTCTAATAAGACTTAATATAGGTTATAAAACCATTCAAATACCTTTTTATGTATCTTAAAATGATACATAATCTTTTAAATTTATAAATTTGGCCAAGAAGGTGAGAAATGCATCATTTTCTAGTCAAATGGCATACGTATAGACTTATTTAGCACTTAAAGAGACCTCTCTTCAACATTTTGAGTTATATAATGATTTTTTAGGCCTCAAAAATATATTTATAATCTTAAAAACCTTTAAAATACTTGTAAAAACATTGAAACTACCTCTCAACCACGTTAAAATGGTTAGACTAGGGTTTTGACCATTTCATGGTTCACATATCTATACAAGGTCTTAGAACTTGAAATTTGGCATGGATGATAGTCAAGTCATGGTTAAAGTGAATCAAAAACTTACTAGAGGTTTCACATGTGTGGTAGGAATATAGATCTAAAACTTAGTTTTTCTAGATCTAATATGATGTGAAGATGCCATTTATGGAGAATAATTGCAGTTATGAAGACAAAATCAAGTTTTGAACCAACCAGACAAAATTTTTGTAGTAAGAGAAATTGGGATTAAAGATGTTTAAAATGTGTAACCATCATTGATATGTTAGTATGGAGAGATTTTATACTGATTTAAGGTGTCAAAGAGTAGATCAAGAGACATTTCAAGAGGAGTTACTCATCAAGTGTGCCATTTGTCCATCACAAGCAAAGAGAATGCGTAGTTTTGAAGAGGAGATCAATGTATCAAACAAGTTTTAAAACTCCTAAACCACATGGATTAGGAAAAAAATATTAAAGGAATAACACATGTAATCTAAGACCTATTGAGATAGTTTTATACCTCATTTTTAAAATGTAACTCTCATGAGACACTTGTCACCTCTATCTCATATGCCCTTATCTCTTCTCCACTCTCATTTTTGTATAAATTGAGCCTTAATAAGAATTTATGTATCTTCCACCTAGGTATGGTAAATATATTCCTATTTTCAATATTTTTATCAATGAGAAGCTTTTGATGTTACCTCTTCCTTTGACAAGTTTCAATGTGTGTGCATGACTAGTTGATCTTGTTAGGTGACTAACTTTGTTTCTTTGGCATGTCCTTTTATATCATTCATATTTAGTTTTAAATCCTTTTTCTAGGTCTTTTGAAGTGTTTAAGTGAAATGTGAAAGGTTGAGTGAGTTATATTCTTATTACTTTCATTTCATGACCTCTTTTCC
This sequence comes from Torreya grandis, assembly GCA_037957365.1. NCBI lineage: Eukaryota > Viridiplantae > Streptophyta > Pinopsida > Cupressales > Taxaceae > Torreya > Torreya grandis. The sequence continues at coordinate 1,223,427 of JARHVA010002047.1, forward strand.
ATTCTTCCTAGCCCAAGCATCATTCACTACCTCCACAAAGAAGTACCAATGTAAAGAGGAATATTAGGAGTAGTGTTTGTTTTACGTTAGTCTCTTACTTGAATTTCACATGAAAATGGTTGGTAGTGGTCAATCAATTTGGTACATCACCTCCATTAGAGTAGGCTTCTCTTTATTTCCCTAGTAAGTTTTTATATTAGTAGATGAGCTTAAGTGATACATCAATGGGAGCTATCCCTTTAACCTAGAGATTCAATCCAACATTAGGCCACCCTTATCCTAGTATTATTTCCATGTTATCCCAAGTTTATAAGGATTGAACTACCTTCTAAGGGTGTAAATTTGGGTGATAATGGTATTAGCACACCCAATGGGACTAAGGTCCAAAGTAGTGGAAATATTATTGGTTTTATTTGACATATAAAACTTTAGAGGAATTTAAAACATCAATTGTAACTTTGTGCTCAATCACCTAGTTCTAGTAGCCAAGTCACTTATTTTTAACCATGTTATCTTCCTCCCTCTCCTCCACTATATTTCAAATATTTTCAAGATGGAATAGATGAGATGGAGAGAAAGGTAATATAATGTACAAAAATATTTTGTCAAACTTCTCAATATGAATTATTAATTGGTTGGTTTCAAAATGTATATAATAATCCATTTGTGAGAAATGAATTATGTACATTGGTATTGAAGAGGATGGAGATTTGGAAAAGACAAAAAAGTGAGTTTTATCAAGTGTTTCAAGAACCCTCTTGCATTCCTTATCATCCTTATTATGATCCATATTATCATGAATCCATTAACCATCCTAAAATAGAGACTTCAAGAGAGCCAATTTAGTCTCTAATAAAATCTACTAGTTTAAAAGTCCCAACTTGGAACCAAGTAGTTATGTCTTGGGAGAAACAAGAGGAAGAGTACCTAGAAAAGGAAATTAAAGATAATAAGGAAGATATTATGTTTATTCAAGCCTCATATACCCTACCCCAATAACCTCTAGTTGATCCCTCATGGAAGTCCATTCAAGAAAACATTCAAAGGAAATATTTTTGAAGAGGCTAAATCTCAAGCTACATCTAAAATTGATAGAGTGAATCATGAGGGAGAGGAATAAAATCAATTATTTATATCCCAAATCAACTTAATCTCTCTTAAATAATTATTAGAAGAGTATTCCATCCTCATATTTTCAAGTTTTATGAGTACTCCCTTGATTCCCAATCCAATTCATAAGCCACCTACCATATCTCATACTCCCTCTCAAACTCATGAGAAAATACCTTGCCCTCCCACTATCTCCCTTATTAAGGAAGAACCTATCCTATGGGAGGTAAATTAATAAGATAAATTTGTATTTTCAACTTATGAAGATAATTCAAGTGAGATTGATGAGGATATTTTAATTGGTACGCTACATGGGGAAGAAATAAGAAATTAAGTTTTAAGAGATGGAGTGAAAGAGGATCTTGAAGTAGAGGAAATATTATCTAAACAAGGTGAAGTCTTGAATGAATGTGACATTGATTCAAATGAGTAAGAATGTGAGCTTGAAGAAAGAGTACAAGTTGACGTCTTAGATGAAGTTAAAATGGTTCCCAATGAGTAAGAAACTATGTAATAAGTTTAAGAAAAGGGTAAAGGAGATGTTAGTTTATTTTAATAGATTCCATTTGATGTGATTGAACATGAAAATGATCATGTTTAAGGAGATTTGAAGGACATGTGGCAAAATTATTTTCACATGTTAAAAGAATATGAAGGTTTTGATAAGTTGGCACCTCTAGGAGAACAAGATCAAGTTGAGGATGAGGAATTCAAGGTTTCTAGTGAGCCAATATGTCTTAAAAATAATCACCAAGAGTTTTAAGTCCATGATAGAGAAATCTATGATGAAAACATTCTTTAAGATAAGCAAGAGATTGGATTCAAAACAACAATAGAGGCTAAGGTTGTTGCTATATTCTTGGACCAAAAGGACCTATGGTAGAAGTATTATGAAGTTTTCAATGAATTTGAGACTCTTCAAGGGTATATATATCCTATGAGATAGATTGAGGATGTTCTTGAGGCTACCTTCCTTATTGAAGGATAATGTGAGAATATGTAAGGTACCAAATTTGAGGCTTCCCCTATGAACCAAGAACTAGTCATGATTAAGTTGACATCTAAAATCAAGAGAGATAAATAGAAGGCTATTGAAGCAAAAGATGAGTTTGTATTCATATGTGACTGGTTTGATATTGTTTCTTTACTTGAGAGCATGCCAAGAGGATTGGTAATAAATATAAGGTTGAATCCAATAAGACCAATGTTTAATAAATATCTTGTATTATGTTATTATTCACCTTATGGATCAAAATATATCAAAAAATTCCCCTTTAACCAAGGAGGAAGAGGTTATTTTCAGGTCTATTACACATACTAGTTATTTATGTTGTGTTTTATGTTCCCTAAGTCCTTAGCTAGCACATGTGTGTGTGTCTTGTTTCTTTGATTGGTGTGTGTTGTCATTTTTTTATGTGGTTTGGAGGTCAAGTTAGTTTGTTTATCTTGGTCAATATCTATTTTAGGTATGAGGTTGATTGAAAGTGACTCCATTTCCCACAAGGCTATTGGTCTAGTAAGTGTTGTAATCATGTTACCCTCATGTATCACCAATCTATTGACCAATTTTGATTGTTAAGGTCAAAAGGTCAACCCTTATAGGTAAAAACTTGATTGTCACATATTTTATCCTTTTCCCTATCTTTTTCATTCCTTATGTGGTCTTTAAAAGGTCTTTCTAAAATATTATTGGCAAAGATTAAGGTTAATTTGACAAAATCAAGGTAGTGGTTATTTTGGTCTTGTACTAGCCTAAACATGTCATGGTGAGAAAAATGGTTGGTAAAATGTTGTCATATATTATTAAGGGACCATCAAAGTCATATTCCTATCTTAATCAATTTTCATAAATCTATCAAACTTATTTGGAGAGATTAAGGTTGATTTACAAACTTTGAGGTAAATGAAATTAAAGAAAAGGTGATTTTTAACTAACTTCCACATATGTGAAAGCTGATAAAAGTGAATTATTTGTAAAAATAGATTTGTCCAAGATTTTGGAGAAATTATATAACTACCATGTACATCAGAGATGTTAGAACACATTAATTTTGTATAAAATCACTCTAAAGAGGTATTTTAAGGCACTTGTATGGAATTCAATAGCCCACTTTTAGGTGAAAATGCCTTAAAAGTGTATATTCAAATTATATAGGTTATAATCATGATTTTAATGAAGTTTCAAGTCTTAAAGTTGTATAAAAGTAGTTGGGAACTTGGTCACTCTCTTAAAAAGTTAGCAAAGGTCAATTTCATGTGGATGGTACATCCAAATGAAAGAGATTTTCATCCTAATATTTTTTCAAGAGGAGAGGGTCCTAGTGATATTAAAATTTGTGGCATTGGTTTACAAATCCATACCCCCTCCTTTATGAATAATTGATAAGAAGGTAGGGTAATTTAAAAAATCTAGTCAACCCTATAAGCTCAATTTCTCTCCTTAAAATGATACATTCAAGAAATTTGAATAAATGATAGAATTTTAAGAATATATAAGGGGTCTTTGCAGACATTTTACATGTTTATCCAAGACAAAATTGGCATGTGTATGATTGGAAGATAAAATATCTCCACTTTTACATAATTTATAGATTTTACACTTAAGGTTAAAGATTTTTAAAGGGTTATAGCACATACAAAGGATGTTTTAATGTTTCATAATATTTATAATTCAGTAAAGGATCTTCAATAATCTTATTACTTTCCTTACCAATCCTCCAAGTGGCACTCACGATTCACCTTGAATACTGTGCATAAATTACCTATACAAAAATAGTTTGAAAGGTCTAAATGTAAATTTTCATAAGTATATAGAAGTTTAATAGTGTATTTTTTATTATAAAATACCTCACATCATATTTCATTAAATTTAGGAAATTATAACATGATTATGTTCCTTCACACTAGCTCTAAGCAACAAATAATGGTTTATACCAAGGACTGTGTCCTAACTCTTCCTGCACTGAGCTGAAAATAAAGTGACAAATGTTTCTTTAACAATGTTATTTGAAATAAATAACCTATTTAAATAATATATGGGAACTATAGGTTTGTTATAAATGATAACATCTCCATATAATGCATGATAAAGGAGCCTAACAATGACAAAAGTAGACCTATAGGTCTAAAGACCTATAGGTCTCTTTTTCACTTTAAAAATAATGAAATATTAATTTAAATGATGTTATATGGATTTTTAGAGTTTTAATTAACTTAATTAATTATAAATAATGTTTAAAATTTTCAATAAAACTTGTAGGATTGATCTTAAACCCCAAGATGCAGTTAAGGCACTCAATGATCACTTACAAGCCTCAAGTTAGTTTTCAAGCTTAAAAGAGGGTATGAAACATAGGATATTTGAGAATGATTTTATATTATGTAATGTGAATTCATGAAAACTTTTAATATTATGAATATATTTAATAAATCATGGAGTCCAATAATATAAAGAGAATGCACCTCAAGCTTGCAGTCACAACTCACTGTGACCTATAGGTTTGCTTGAGTAATTAGTTGGTCTCAAACTTGAAAAGAAGACAAATACATAGTAGTGGATTTGAATTTTGGATATTATATATATGGATAAATTTATAATAGTTATTTTAGATCAAAATATCTCATAAAAATCCAAAATATAGTCTTGATACCTAATGAACACCTACAGACGCACAATCACCTTGACACTTATAGTCCCGATCTATAAATTGAAGATGTATAATTGAATTGAGTATAGAAAAGGTATAAGGAAATATAAAAGTAACTTATGAATTATCATATGATTCTACCATAAAATTATATGATCCTCTCATTCAGTGAAAGAGATGGCAAGGTTAATAGCCATGTTTAGGCCTATTTAGCCTAAGATCATATATACAAACTTGTATGTATAGTTCGGTGATGAAAGTCTATTTGGTGGAGGGTTGTATGATAACATGGAGATATAATAAATTAATATATTTTTAAATGAAACATTTCATGATGATTTTATACCCCTCAATAATAAATAAAAATGCCAACATAGTCAACTAGGGTATTTGCACTATTTGGTTTATAAACCCTACCTTTGGATAACCTAGTATATATGATGAAGGGAGGTGAAGTGAAACCTATAAAAACATTGAATAATTTTTACTTAGTTTCAAATATCTGATTAAAATGTTTTTTTGCATTAGAAAGCCCTAAATTAGCCATTTTGGCCTAAAACCATTCCTAAGGTGCATTTAATGCATATTCAGCCACTCGAAGGTCATCTTATTTTACTTAGAAGTGCATGGAGAGTTTTTATGGGAGACAAAGATCATAGGGGGTGTTGGAGGGGTATACACAATCCCATTATATATATATTTTTTGAGATTATCCCCTTGTGTTTTATGAACCATCATTAAGATGGTAAGCACCTAAAACCCTTGTTAAACCCTCCTAAAGGACCCAATGAGAGAATGGGTGATTATAATGGATTTATATGGAATATTATGAATTATAAATTATTTTAATTTCTCTCAAAACTCTTATGATCACTTTAATAAGGTATTTTTTATCATGTGAAATTACATAACTATATGGAATAGACCTAAAATCTTGGTTTTAGGCTTGTGGGTGAAGAAATAGGGCATGTAATGGATTTGAAATAAAGAGAAGAGGACTAATAAGAATTATAAAAGGTTATAAAACCATTCACACACTTTTTTAGGTCTCACAAAATGATATAGAATCTATGTAATTTAGCAAGTTGGAAAAGAAGGTGAGAAATATATCATTTGCTAGTCAAATAGCCTATCCATGGACCTATTAATCATTTAAAGAGACATATATTAAACATGTTGAGTTGTATAATTATTTTTAGGCCTAAAAAAACTATTTACAAGATTTAAAACTTAAAAATACTTGGAAAACCACCGTAACTACCTCTCAAGCCTATTTATATGCCTATATTATGCTTTTGACCATTTTATGGTTTGCATATCCATATAAGGTCTCAAAAATTTAAAACTAGAATGGATCATGGTAAGGTCATGGGTAAATTTAATAAAACATATTTTATAGGTTTTAGACTTATGGGAGGCCTATGGATCTAAAACTTAGTTTTTAGGCCTGGAAGGATAATAAAGACCTAATGGGATAGATAAAATGGTCTAATAAGTGTAATTTCACTCAGGTTTGGGTCATTAAATTTGACATGGAGATTTAAGAGGATACAAAGTCCTAAAATGTATCTTCATTTTTCTAATATCCTTTGTACTATTTGACACAAGGATCTTTACCTATTTTTAGGGCTATAAAGAAATGAGTGCTAGTAAGAGCTTTTGGTGAAAAATGAGGTCTTGATGAGTGATTGAGGTTTCTAAATGAGTTTTTTTTAGGTATTATATGGTTTTAATATTAAATTAATTGAAAATAATTATATTTATGAATATAAATTTAAGTTTTGATCCATTTTGGCAAAAGTGGTGTAGTAGGACAAATTAGTCTTCAAAATACCTAAGAGGTGTAACCATCATTGAGATGTTAGTATGGAGAGATTTTAAGCTGATGCAAGGTTTCAAATATTAGATCAATATATCTTTCAAGATGATTTAGTGATCAAGTGTGCCATTTTTCCATCACAATCCAAAGGAAGGGGTAGTTTTAAAGAGGAGATCAATATGTCAAGCAAGGTTTGAAACTCTTATGCCACTTGGAGCAAGAAAACATCTTTAGGAAAGTCCTCCAAAACTAGTTGAGATAATTTCATGACTCCTTTATTGATTTTAACTCTCATGAGACACTTGTCACCTCTTTCTCCTATTCCCTTCTCTCTTCTTCTCTCTCATTTTTCTATAAACCGATCCTTGATAGGCTATGTATGTATCCTCCACCTAGGTATGGAGAATACATACCCATTTCAATATTTTTATAACCGATAAAATTTTGATGTTACCTCTTCCTTTGAATGGTTTCAATTTCTATTCATGACTATTTTATCTTATCAAGTGATTAGTTTTGTTTCCTTGGCATGGTTTCCTTTTCTAGCATTCATATTCAATTTTAAATCCTTTTTATAGGTCTTGTAAAGTGTCTAAGTGAAGTGTGAAAGGTTGAGTGAGTTCTCTTATCATTATTTTCATTTCATGACCTCTTATCTAGTCCTCCTAAACCCAACATATTTCACTACCTCCATAAATAATTATTGATGTGAAGAGGCAAATTAGGAGTAGTGTTTGTTTCAGGTTAGTATCTTTCTTGAAGTGCACATGTAGCTAGTTGTTAGTGGTTAATCAATTTTGTGCATCACCTCCATTAGAGTAGGTTTCTCTCTCTTTTCCTATCAAGTTGGTAGATTATTATACGAGCCTAAGTGATAAATCAAGGGGAGCTAGCCCTTTAAGATATATATTTAATTCAACATTAGGCCACCCATGGCCTCGGATTGTCTCCATGTTATCCTAAATTTTGAAGGCTTGAACTACCTTCCAATGGTGTAAATTTGGTAGATAATAGGTACCACATATCCCCTTTTATATAATATAATAAGTATAAAAATTCTTAATAAAATGATTGAGTAAAATTATCTTAAATTTTGAAGAGCACCTTCAATCATCTTTTATTACTAGAATAACTTGTCTTTAATGCAATTTTAAGTAAAGGTCCTAAAGTAAGTAGATCAAACCTTACTATTATTTTTTTTCAAAACCTAACCTTAAATAAGTAACCTCCTTGTCTTATGACCTCTTATTATGGTTTAAGTAGAGCATTGCACACCCACTAGTAAAACCTAACATCATCATAATTTAACCTTTAAAAAAACTCATTTTTATGAGTTTTATTAACATGTTATTTGGGAATGATAAAGTAGATAAGGTAAATTGTGAAATAGGGTTAATATTTTTATACTATAAAATTTAGGAAAACACTATTAATCTAAATATATGGTAATGCTATCTAGAATAAATATTGTTATTGTCTTTGTTTAAGATTTCATTATATTTATATATTATATGTATTATGGGTGCTTATCTTATAATATCTTTAATTATTTTGGACATATCAAATTATTTAAATAATATCATATATATTAATATAAAAAAGGGGATTCATTTGTACATTATTGATCATATATTTATCTACAATGGAATCATACCCAAACTTTTATCTTATTGATAATATCATATTTACCTATGAGTTCATAGATCCCATCATTTATTATATCAAATGCAATCACTTGAGGAGGGCATGATACCCATGGTTTATATCTCATATCTTATTTACCTATTGGGGAATCATACCCACACATGTTTCTTAGTGTCATATATTACATATATAATATATTATATCCATTTCATTGATGGGTCTATAGTTAATTTTTAGATTCTAGATCTTCTACATATTATGACACTTGATACATCATTACTTATGGTATAATTTATTATAATATTTTTCTATTATTTAGTTATTTTATATTTTGAGGAATGTGGTATTCCCCTTATATATAATCATATCTATCTTATAATCAGTTAACTTGTGGTCCTTCCTACATATTCATCTATATCATGTGATCATGAAGCTAAACTATTATATTATGATTAGGGTTGCACTGCATATGTGCCTATTATTGTATTCAAGGTTCTTTATGACTTTCATATCATTTACATCTTTAAAAAATATGTTATCATACTATATATGTGATTTATAAAAAATTTACATAAAGGGGTAAGATCTTATATTTCAAAATTAAAAGATTGTAAAATTAAAAATTCATAAAAAAACTAATAATACTACTACTAAATATCAACTAGATGTCATGGATGATCAAGAGTTCACTAAATATTTTAACATGAATAAAAACCATATTGATGAAATGTAATATATGGAAATACATGGGAAAATAATTTGGCTCAAATTTTCATATTTTGTCTTTAGACCTCTACTACTAGTATAATTCCTATTCCTACACCTCTAGTGACCTATGTGACATTCAACCAAGATTTGGGGCCAACACAAGTGTTGAGTATGATGCCAATATGGGAGCTTGAGTTATATTTTTAGACTTAATTTTATTTTTATTTTTATGTGTTTTTTAAGGTTATTTAATGTATTAATGACCTTAAATAAAAAATTTATTACTTTTAAACACTTTTCAAATATTTCATTAAAATAGTTGGAATTGCCAATTAGTTTTAGTTTATTGTTTGAGTAATGGAATGAGTTTCCAAGTCATGGGGCACACTATTAGTGTTATTTAAGTGAAACTAAAGTGTATATAAGTCAATTAATATTTTTATGTAATTTGGGATGCCACTTTTTTCTAATTATGGATTATGATATTCAACTGATAGTTGTTTTTTTCATCATGACCAAAAATCTATCAATTAGTGTTAATGGTATGCTTAGTTGTATCTTGAGTTTATATTTAGTTACTTCAAGTTGTATTAGAGTATAATTATATATTAATTATTTTTCAAGTAAATTTATTTATTTATTTTTTACTTTATTATTTTCTTGAAATAACTTGTCATGCAAGCTATCTTTGTAAAAGGCTTGATTTAAGTCTTATTTATTAAATAAAGTTAAACACAATAGATGTATAGTGTATTAATTTGAATTAAGGAGATTATTGTATGTTTTATCTTTTATATTATTATATTTATATAGTATTTTAGACTATAAATCATATATTTTCAATTTTAAAGCTATTAAAGACACTTTTTGATCAATAATTTCACTCACAACACAACTAATTTGAAAGCTAGTAATTCTAAAACAATTTTCTGATACACAGATTCAATTTTAGAGAGCCAAAAAGATTATTTTAACTTAATAAAATCATTAAATACATTAATTTTATATATTATCCATATTAAATAAATGTTTATAATATTATTTATATCATTTTAAGAAGATACATTGGCTTTAGGGAATTCTACTTCCATGAATATTTCTATTTTCAAAAGTGACAACTTTGAGTATTGGAGAGATCAATTGAAGAGAATAATTGTCTGAAAAGGATTTTGGATGAATTTTATACATGGATACAAAAAACCTTAAGATTTTAACACCTTTCAACAATATTATAAAAAATAAAAATGATGAAGAAATGGAATCTGCATAAGCTTTCTTATATATTCAGAGTGCCATAAACCCAAACATTTATCTAAGAATTTTAGGATGTAATAATGCCAATGATGCATGGAATACCTTCGATAATTCATATAAAATCTATATTAAGGTAATGGAATAAAAAAACCAAACCCTTAAAATAAATTTTGATAATTTGAGAATTTTGGATTTTGAAGGAGTTAGAGATTATTGCATAAGGGTAAATGATTTAGTACATAGAATGAGGGTTTATGGAGAAACTATAAAAATATAGTGTTATAGTAAGATTTTTTTTGAGATATTTAAGACAAGTATGGATGTATATTTTTATCACTCTAAAAGGGTTTAAATACATGAAAACTATACATTTTGATGAGTTATTAGTTTATCTATTGTCTCATTAGGATAAGATACAATTATATGTAGGAGATCTAGAACATGGTCTAAAACAAACACTTGAAACCAAGGTAAAGGTTTCAAATAATAAATAAAAAAATTATAATTATAATAAATGGAGTTTAAAAAAAGAAAATTCAAATGGTAAATTTAAATTAAAATTAATAGGTATGAACAATTAATACTTTACTTGTCATTACTGTAAAAAAACTAGGACACATGACAAAAGATTGCATGATACTAGTAGCTAAAAATCAAGCCAATCAAAAAAGTGAAGAGAAGGATTTTAAATATAAACCAAGTGAGTTTAAGAAGGAATAAAATTATTTTATCTCATGTTTTTTTAATATAATAATAAAATAATTTTTTATCTCTTATTTTAGATTGTTCAAATCAGGTGACAAGTCACATAGATGATTTCCATAAGTTAGATGATTTCGTCAAAATCCAAGAGTAATTAGGTGATGTAAATTCCATTAAATTTAAATGAAATGGTTGAAATAAAATCACCACAATAAAATTTAATGTTTATATAATTTATAATGAGAGTGTATATCATAATTTCAAAATATATAGTGATGAAATCAAAGCATACAAGATTTCTAATCCTACTAGTAAACACACAATTATTTATAGGGATTGTACTTTTTTTGAAAATTAGGTGTATGATGATTTTGATTATGTATATATATAATTTATAATTTAATTTTTTTAATACTATTTAATTTTATTTTTTGGGATTACAAAGTCCTACACATGTTTCTAGTTTAATAGGAAATAATGTTAGCTCTTTGTAACAGATTAGTCATCCATCTACATCAATGCCAAGCAAGAATAATAATTAGATAAATCCTGATCCTAAAAAGTAAGTTTTAAAAAATAATTATTATATTAATATCACAAGGCTAAAACATCTAGAAGATAACTTATATTACGATGCTTATGATGAAAATACTTTATTTGTGTTATCATCAATGACTAGTGAACCTAGAAGTTATGCAAAAGATAGTCAAAAGAATGAATGGGTTGATGTTATGAAATTAGATATGGATTAAATTGAGATGAATGATAAATTTAAATATAATCAAACTTATTTTAATAAATATTTCATTATTACAAAGTGGGTCCATAAGACCAAATTCAAAATTGATGGTACAGCTAACAAACTAAAAGTTAGACTAGTTTTTATATTTATTGGAAAATCATCACTCAAGTATTTACAAGAAGTAAAGAGTTTTTTTATAGGTAAGTTTTAATTATAATCATGATATTGATTTCATATCATCAAGGTATTTATTTTTCATTGGATACACATATTAATATTGAGGAAGATCTCTTGGTGATAGGAAGTCAACTTCAAGTTATTACTTCACATTAAGAAGTGGGTTGGTGTTTAACCATAAATTGGATGTCTAGATTGGGATTATCTCATTTTAATGGGGTAGAGATATAATAATTAACAAGTATGATAAACTATCTCTAAATTAGGCCAATTAGATATTAAACTCATATATAGCATATGTTGAATTTATTAAACTAAGATAGGTTAAAAATAGTAAGTACCATTGTGAGAAGTATGCAAATGACAAATAAGTAATGTACTTAGTTGGTTATGATGTTAAAATAGTATTATATTTTGAATATGGAAGAATAAAATTATAATAGGGTTCTAAAATAGTCCCCAAATTATAGACTCAGTGACTCTAGAACTGTGGACACTAGCACCAACCTAGGAGGTTTGCATTGGTACTACTATCTAAACCAGACATAGGTGTCCTATAAATAATACCTAATATAAAAGTATGAATTTTTTTTTATTCTTCTATACTTTTATTCTCTTTTGATATGTTGCATTTAGATGATGGTCATAGATTATCTCTCCTCACAAATTTTCAAAACCCTAGTTTTTTATCTTCATAGTAACCTTGGGGAAAAATGGGTTAATGGGAACATAGTGTCGAGCTGAACCAAAATAACCCTTTATAAACAAGAAATACCTACATAACTAATACTCTTAAGAGGGCCTCAAACTGATATAATTCTCCCCTACATGTTGGATTGCATGTGAATCATGCAATATGTGTAGATCAAATACAATGATGACCTAGATTTTAACTTAGAAAATATAGCTCTTGGGTTGATCCTTCAGTAATTCATACCTATGTATGTGTTTTCCCTATGATAGATATGAAAAAAAGATAAAATTTGAAAACTTTTCTCACTTAAGTGATTTTTTGAATGCATTTTTTAAGTTTCTTGGTGAGTAGGTAAAAATTTCCTAGGTGAGGAATGAATGAGACTTGATCTTGTATTTATATCAATTCTTTCAAAGAAATAAATTGCATTAAAGTACTTAGGCTGACCATTAGGATACATTTTATTTTCAAATTTTATGACTTTAAGGCATTAGACACTTGAGTTAGATAAGGAAATATGCATCGATTCATGTGTCTATATGGGACACTAGTGTCCAAGAAGTAGGAAAGTAGGTACATACTAATATATTTTAGAGATGGAAGATAATCACATTTTAATAATTATGGGCAAGATAGAAGTTATGGGTCATCAACATAATATTGATCAAATAAAGATATAGGACAAAGGAGCACAAGATAAAGTAGATGTGAGACTTATGAAAGTAATAAAGGTCTAAAACTGAGAGAAATATCCAAGGTCTAATTTTTTAAATTGTACAAGACTAAAGTGATAAATAATTCATAAGTATCATCTACATTCCCACTTAATCTAGATGGCAATTCTATTTTAAAGGAAAGGAATGTGTACCTAAATTTATATAACACACTTTGCCTTTGAATGAGTCCAACTTGAGTGATTTTTAAGTGACTGACATACAACCAAAATCATGTTACATTAAATAATTAGTACATATAATATGGAATTGAAATTATTGAAAATATTTAAATCGAAAGACCAAGGTTTAGGAGTATACCTATGTATTGATATAACCACCTTACTTATTGGCATGTTTATTTAAAAGATGTATGATTGTAATGCTCTAAAACTGAGCTCATGAAAAATATGTATGAATCTATAAATTACATATATATAAGAAGATATATATATTGTACGGCACATGCCCCCAACCCTAGAGAAAAGATGAGTTGTCACCTGACAATTGAGATTATCTCAACTATACAACAAAATAATACTTATAACCTAGTGATCATGAGTGAAAAATTTCAATTAATACTATCAAATTTATAGGGATAGATAATAAAATCAATTATAACCTAAAAACATGGCAATATTGAGAGATTTAATCACCTTAACCATACTAAAAGAGAACCAACTACTATAGTAGATTTGCTCAATACAATCTGTAAAAGTACATCTTGTGGATTATGATAGTACCTAAGAGTGTTTTTAAATATGAAATTAAATTATATTTTTCAATATTATGTAAAAATTACATAAAATATGCACCTTAGATATGTCTCATGTTGAAACTATGTATAATAATGGTACCAATATATGGAATTCTATCACAACTGTGAATCTGAATCAAATAACTATTTGATTTATCCAATTCATAAATTGTGTATGGATAACATGATTATAAATCATTCCCCAAATATATATTGGAAAATATTAAAAATTAAATAATTATCAATGTGGACATGTTTCCAAAACATTCCCCAACTAAATCTAGGTGTACTTAATACTAAATAAGTGTGTAGAACATACTTCTAAAGCATGCCCCCATTAAATTTGCAAATTATGAATTTATGGAAATGATGACTATATAACATGACACAAATAAATCTAAAAATTATGAATGTGTGGAATCCATGCTCATATAAAATGCCCCCACTAAATCTAAAAATTGATATAAGTGTCAAATCTTGAATAAGTGTGAAGAATATGCTTCCAAAGCATGCCCCATAGTGAATCTAAAAATTATGTCAAATGTGAAGAAAGTGTGGATAAAATTCCTCTATGACATTCCCTCATTGATATTCCTCACTTTGAGGTCAAGGGAGAATACAAACTAATACTTACCTCACCTCAAAAGGATAAGTGAATTGTATAATGAATGTAACCATGTATCATATAGAAGTACATGTCAAGGTAAATATAGCATTCAATAACATGGAACAATGTGATCACATAAAATAATAAGATTCATGATAAAGATCATGTAACCATTTATATAGTAATAGTAAAATATCAACAAACAAATCAAACACCCACATAAGAGCACTGAAAATAAATTCAAAAGGTAATGGTCCAAGGAGACTATAAACAAGGGGCATGTTCAAATGTCACACACTCTAAGGTAAATGACATAGTAAAATGTCCATAAGATCAAGGATGACATATTAAAATTTCCATACAATAAATAATGACTTTAAAATTTCAAATAAAACATACATAGGCATGAGGACCAAAACCAAAGGAAAATATTCAAATGCTCAAACAAGCAATACAATATCAAGGCAAAGCATTCAAGGAAGTACATAAAGGAAAACATAAGAAAATAACATCATCACATCCATTTTCCTCGACATATTATTTAAAGTATTAATTTGTGGGTTCTATAGTTAATAATTATCATATTTGATATTTATTTTTCAATTGGATTGGTATATGTTATGTGATATACCAAATATATTAATTACCTTGTGATCAGTCTCTTTGTTAATATTTGTTGCATATTTTTATTATATTTTATATTAGTGGATTAATTTAATTATTATATTACTTGTATTTAGTATTTTATTTATGATTTTATGTTGATGATTATTTTGATTTTGAACTAACTACCAATTTGTTTGATGAGGTGGATGTCAGACTATCCCAACCTCATAGGAATTTTATAAGGAGAGTATCATAAGAGATGGAGGCATATATACCATCAATGGGGATAAAGAGAGAGTTCTAAATACTTGTGTATAAACCACAATTACTTGTTTGAATTAAATAAATAATATTGGTGTTTGTTGTTATATATCTTGGTTATTGTTATTGCACTGTTTTAGACATGACTTGCATATGTTTGTAAATCCTTTCTTATGTTAAGATGTTTTTCACTACATTATATCTAGTATGATTTTGATTGCATTAACTAACATATTTGTTTATGTATCTCATTTGACTAGTTACATCATGCTTAAATGATAAAACTAAGATTAGGTTAGGATGGTTGATTTTATCATCTAACTATGTTTACATAACATTGACTATGTTTTTGGTTATTAGAGGTTGGAAGTGTTTTTTTTTTTTTTTTAGATTATTGATAACATTAACATATTAGGGAAAATGTGTAAACTCCAAATATAAACAAAAAAACACATAAATCAAGTTGACCTAAGTATAACTTAGAAACATTATGTATTAAGAGTTATTTTTCATACTTAACAAAATAGATAAAATTTAGGGTTTGTTTAGAAGCTTCATGGTACTTTCATTATTATGATCTATTTTCAAATATCAAAAGAAAATAGGAATGGAATTAGGGTTTTATTTTATTATAATTGTTATTTTTAGGTTTGACCTTGATAAATGGGAAGAGAGATTATGTGGTTTCCATGCTTGATGATGGAAATATTATTGCAAGTTTAACTATTGAAAAATAAGGAGTGGTGTACTGAATAAGGTAGTTGCATGAGGTTTAGTGGTAAAATTACAAGAGATTATAGTGGTCATAAAATATGTTCATGAAAATAAATAAAGGAATAATAATAAATATAGGGAAAATGAGAAGATGTCATGACAAATGGTAGAGAGGGGAGGAGAAGAACTTGGCAAGGAAAAGAAGGAGCTACCCATTCTATAGCTAGACATTGAACATCATTGACTAGGCAAGTATCATTTTTTATTTTATGCACAAAAAATTCTTGAGTTTTGTTATAATCTTTGATTCATTCAAAAAAATCATAAAATGCTTGGTATAACTTTGACCATGGTCGATTGCATATATGGTTTTATGTATTTATAGAAGAAAAGAATAGTATCATGGTTATAGATCTGGGGATGGGGTTTCATTCCATCCCTAGATTTATAAAAGTGATATTAAGCCTCTTTTCATTTATTAAAAATGGAATTTTAATGGTCTATGACTTGCATAGAATTGTTGACTTCCATCAAGGGTTTTAATTTGGTAAAATCTATGTGTATTATATCTATAAAGGGGGATATTGAATACTTGTTGAAATTTGTAAAATCTTGAAACTATAGTAAGGGTTTTCATATACCCATACCTATTACTCCCTTCAAATATATAAGATTTGTCATGAATTTTTGAATGGGTTTATTCAAAAAGGGAAAAATATTCCTAGTGGGTTTAGATTTATATACTTTTGTATTTATAAACCTATATCTATAAACTTGATTTTCATGTAAAAATTAGTAGTTGTACATTCATCATATAGAATGAATATAAATAAATGTGTGTGTGTACACACACACACACACACACACACACACACACACACACACACACACACACACACACACACACACACACACACACACACACACACACACACACACACACACACACACACACACACACACACACACACACACACACACACACACACACATACACACACACACACACACACACACACACACACACACACACACACACACACACACACACACACATACATACATGTATATATATGTGTGTGTATACATTTTTGTATATTTATATACATGTAAATATATATAAAAGATTTTATCATATCTTGAGAATAAATATGGGTAGAATTGAAGGTTGATTCAAACTAAAAGTCATTATGTAGAGCTTTACATAAAATTGTTTAACCTCTAAATAAGATAGTGGTTTTAGGTATTGATGATATAATCTGAGATTCAATAGTACAAAAGTAATTAATTGAATTGAATCATTTTCAACTATAAATCCATATATGGTGGATGTAGTAATCAAAAAAATGAATATTTGTGCTCAAATATAACATATTTGTATATTGTTTTAGGTGGTATGTAAGAGTGATACAATTTTAGATGATATATATATAAATATAGACACACACACACACACACACACACACACACACACACACACACACACACACACACACACACACACACACACACACACATAGTCTGAACTAAATCTAGAATTTTGGATAATTACATGAGTGGTAGACATTGGGGAAATAAACTGAGTTATGGTGATGTTTTTATTTGATGAGAACTTAGGTGTAAGGCTTACATACACACATTTATGTATATGTGCATGTGTGTGTGTGTGTGTGTCTATATATATATATATATATATTGTTGGTTGAATATTTTATCGCCAACTAACTGAAGATAAAATGGTTATATCAACCATAGTGCAATGAGATAAATCTCTCCTCTTAGCAAGGGGAGGCTCCCTATAAACTATCAAAAACTTAAATTATACTAAATATTAACTCAAGGGTGAGATCATATCATCCATTTATCTTTTTCTAGAAATGATGTTCACAAAATAAAGGAAAACTTCCTTGATATTAATTGAATCCACAAGAAACCCATGAGAGTAAAAAGTCTATCATTGCTTTTCTTACTAATTTATGACTTATATCACAGTAGAATGAGGTGTAGCACAAATTTTTCATTGAAAACTACAACAAAGTATAAAATTACAAAAGATAAAATTAGTTCAAATCCTTTCCAATATCCCTTGTTCTAAAACACTAAAATACAAATTAAAGATAATTATAGTAGCACAAAGTATCCATAATTAGCTTCAGAACATCTCCCAAATTATTTTCACTTACTCTACTTATTTGATTAGATAGATAAGATTATACTAGGAAAAGGACATAAGAATAATTTCCTACATAACAAAAGTTATTTAAACATAGTATGAAAGGTCACTTGCTTTCTCATTCACCTGATGAAATTTGATTTACAATCTAAGTTCAAAGTCTCAAAATGCCTTTCAATTTTGGTAAAGTTTTGCTTCCAATAACTAAGGGATAGATATTACAAAATAGGCCCTCTTTATTTATAGGGAGAGGCCTTGAGGATTTTTTGGAAAAAACCCAATTACTTTGACTTAGTCAAAGATAGGACTCCTTATTGACTTTGGACTTTCCATATTTTTACATGTGATTACATACACAAAAAGTACATGTAAAAATGTCTAGAGCGGTTACAAAAGTACATCTAAGAAGTGAAAATTAAATCAAAGAAAAAATGATTTAATTTGTATCCCCATCTTTATTTATGTGAGTATCATACATAGTGAAAGTTGCTTGCATCTCGATATTGTCTAGATTAATAGTGTTTTTGAAAATCATCTTAACTTTAACCATGGCATCTTTTACTGCTATGACTAATTTGTCATGAATAACTAACTTGGTCTTCAGATTATATAGAGTTAACTGATTATCTAGAATGTTATACATAGAGTTTATTGAAAATGTCTTATCTTCAATTTCTTTCTGGAACATACCTTCAAATTCTATAATCATTTCTTATTTTAAAATGAACTGGTTATCTTGTGATGTATGTTTGAAAGGTATCTCCTCCAATTTGTTCAAAAGACTAAAATCACTTTGATCACTAAGTCTCCTTGAAGATTCAAGGTCACTTATCAACTCTGTAAGCACTTGACTCCTATATGTTAATGCCTCTTTAGTTTCAGTGTAAGAGTCCCTATCAGTAATGATACTAATGGATATTAGGGTGCTTATTTTTAGTTTCCTCATATCCATCCATTTATCAAGATACTTTTCAATGCTTTCAATATCTTGAAAAGTAGCATTAAAGAGATCATCAAGTTCTTCTCTTTTTTTTCATTTTATCTATCTTCTTAGATAACTCTGTGAGCAAGGAAACTCCTTGTGCATGCATCTAGTACAAGTACTCTTCAAGTACTTTTCTCTTGAGGTAGGTCTTTTCTGCTTTCTAAATAATGGGTTATTCTATAAAAATGGCCTCAATAGCTACCATTTTTGAAGTGAAAGTGATTATCCTAAACACAAAAGTCAATTGCTCCACCATCACTTTGTAGCAATCCTTCATCTCTTTCTCTCTATCAAATTTCTAGATCAAGATGTCCATGGCCAACTGCATATCACTCTTGGCACTCTCATGAGTTATCTTACATAATTCAACTCTAGAGATAGAGTAATCAGTTATATCCAAATTTTCAAAGGTTACATCCTATGGAGGTCTTACAATTTCCAAAAATTTGTGTCCATTATTCCCAATCATCTTCAAAAGAATCCTTAGATTTTTTAGAGCCTTGGCTTTTACCGACATCAACTTATTGAAATCAAAGTCATCTAGAGAGATGGATTGTTTCTTCCTTTTGGGAGTGTAAGCTAATAACCATGGTGGGAGCATGGAAGTACTTACATTTGGATCTATCTCCATTATTGGCATCATCAGAGCTGTACTTACACAATTAGTAGAAATAATAGGTGGAGTATCAGTAAAAACTACACCTTTTACTAAGTGATCAAAAGTAGAACCATCCTCAATATCAAATGATGGGGATGAAAAATTAGGAATTAACCTTGAGGAATGAAGAATATCTTCACAAGTTCTATGAGGGTTGTCAAAAATCATTTTAGAAGAAGAGGGTGATCCAGAAGAGGGAACACGAATTGGAAAAGTAGGTGAAGGAATTGCAATGAATGTGTCAGGCAGGGAAGAAGAGATTCTTATTCCTTGTTACACATTCTCTTATGGAGATAAAGTTTCTTGTCCTCATTGATTTGTAGGTCTATCATCAGTCTCTATTTATTCCATTGTTGGTTCTTCAGTTCTTTGTTTCTCAACCTCCACATCTTCTATTTATGACTCTTTTTCCATAACTTTTGACTTCTTCATCACAAATATGATCTTCATCTTATGTGGCCTAGAAGAAGAAGGAACATCACTTTTATTCTTCATCCTATTTTCTACTCTTCTTCTTGTTTCCTCTTGAAATTTAGCTTCTGAACCTATGATGAATTATTTTAAAGTGATTCCTTTATTTGCTAACCAATTATTGGTGTTTGTCAATATTGGTTCAAATATTTTAACAAAGGAAGTTGGCTCCTTTTGTGACCATTGGATTGGTAGAAGAGGGGCATTGGCAACCTATTCAACATTATATCTATCATTAATCAAATCTCCATCATCCACTAAATTCTTGAGGATATCAGCAAGTCCTAGATATTTTATTAGCTCAAGAGATAACCTACTTTAGTCCATTTTCTTGACATCTTTTGTTGTCCTCAAGTCTACCCAAACATCTTCAATCATATGTTCATGAAATTGATTTTTTCTCTTGATTATGTCCTTTACACCCCTGTAATAAAAATTTTGTCTTATTTTTAATTGTTTCATGGTTACGAGCTACATTTTAGTTCCCATAACTCTAGCTTTCCTAGTGGTTAACACTAAAAACCTACCAATTTCAATTAGGAACTTGAAACTAGGATTCTTGAGTTCCATCTATTTATTATGTATGACAATTATTTGCCTTCATAGCTCTATCAAGATCAATTTATTCAAATGGAATCTTGAAAGCATATAAGGATGACCTTGTAAAAATCCAACTTGTAGGTATGAAAAAGAAGGAAATTTCAAGAACATACATCCAAAATCATTCACAACTGTCTAAGCCTCATCTGATATTCTTCTTTTTTTATAATTGAGGATCAAAGAGACATAAAAATACTACAAATAAAGCATAATTTAATCTCCTAAAATGATGAATATAACCCTTCAATGTTAACTAAGAGTAGTATTGATACACTGGGGTTACTCTCCTATCTTCTTTTGATGTTAAACCTAGAAAGGTTCTCATCGAAGCTGCAATATACATCAGGTAGGAAGTCATGTAGAATTTGAAGGTAGTGGATACCTTCGTCAATTTCTCATGTAGAGCATTACTGACTTATTCTCCACAAAAGATGATTTGTTTGCCTTGGAGAATTATATTGATGAAGGGATAATCCACTCATAAAATTATGAGGAAGATGGAAAACCTCTTACCCTACTAAGAAGAGTTATCAGATCAACAATTTGTTCTAAAAACTTTCTCCTTGGAAAACTTTGTGGCCACCTTGAAAAATTTGCCCTTAGAGTCTTAAGCCATTTATTGTTGATTACCTTCTTCACTTTTTTAGGATCTTTGTCATATTCTCTTTGTGCCTCAACAAAGTCAAGATTTATCACTTCTATAGCAGGAGGACACATGAACACTTTATCAATGAATTCAAGATCCAATCTCATTATAACATTACCATTACTATCCAACATAGCCCTAATATCCTTATTATAGAACTGAGCACACTGAAGAATGAATTCTATGTTGTGAGCTGCTACATGAAAAGAATATACCAAATGAATATTAATTTTGATTATTTTCTTCATTTTGTAACTAAGATTTCTTGACCTAGTTCTTTCCACAAACTCATCCATGTCCACATGACCAATCTCTATATCTCTAGTATTGTTGACATTAGAAGTTATCGAGGTGATTGGAAAAACACCTTGATATTTATACTTCATTGCCTTTGACTTCTTTGGAGAAAGCTCTATCATCTAAAAGAGATTTTATCAAAAGGATGTTGTTGAAAAAGGATCCACAAAGGAAATTGTAACAAAACACATGATCATGCAATTAAGGGAAATATTGGCAATCTAAGAAAATTGCATGTCGATGATCACATCTATGGGGATACGCTTGAAAGGTCTAAAGTGAGAGTAGGTAAAAAACTAGGAAAAAGTGGGATCAAAAAAGCAAAACTAAAGATGCCTCAAAGTTATAAAAATTCAAGAGGATATTTGCATGGGCAGCAAAAATTTCCACCCTTACATATGGGGGGGGGGCTTTTACTTCGATGGCAAAAATCACCGAACTTACAAGAGAAAAAGAAACCATTTTTGTGTAGAAGTGGTGAAAAGAAACACCATTGCATGTTGATGATCGTGTTTGTGCAGAAGTAGTGAAATCTACCAATATTATAGGTCGATGCATATAGGGGTGGTGAAATCTACCACCTTTACATATCTCTTGAAAGTTAGAGTAATGATGTCTAAGCAATGAATTTTGTCACTACTATAGGATAGTGGTGAGGGAATGCTTTGGTAGTAAAATCCACTACTATTGTAGGTAAAAACTCACTTGTGCAAAAGTGATGCAATTTGATTTTTTAGGCTTTTGCCTATTAGACCTGTTTGAAGAAGTGAGGAGAGCTATTTTCAAATGACAAGAAAAAATAGGTCGGGTAGAAACTGGTTTTACATGCACTAGGGTTTTGACATTTTTAGCCACCGAGGCTCACTAGGGTATAAAAAATAAGGGGAAACTAAACTATAGAAAATAAAACCTAAAAATAAAGAAAGAAGAAGAGAAAAAAAACCCAACTTAAAGGAAAAGAAAACAAAAAATAAAAACCTAGAAGGAAAAAGACTAAAAATCAAAACTTACCCAATAATTTTGAAATCCTAAGCTCGAAGTTGACAAATTCATAATCCTACTCATTCACATGGTTGAATGATTGTAGGGAAGAGGAGCAAACAACTTAAAATTATAAAAATAATAATTAAATGGCAATAAAAATCCCCAAAACAAGTTTCACCAACTTAGCACGCATGGCCGTAAATGCCACATGAGTTTTGAGATTTGTGAAAGCTTGTACTCAGGTGGAAAAAATTGATACCCTTGTAAGAGAGGGAAAAAACATGCACATGTGGTGAAAATCACTGCCCAAGCATGTGCTCAGAGAAAAACATGCACGGGTGATGAAATTCACTGCTAGAGTATGTGCTCAGGGAAAAACATGCATCATTGGCAAAAAATGCCACTGTTACATGAAGAACCTCAAAAAAATGTAGGAGAGGAAAAAAATGCCACCATTACATGGGGAAAAGGAAAATCTCTAAAACCTTAAAAAAATGATCAAAACTAACATTTTGATCATATAAAGACTACAACAGGTTTCATGTTTTTTGAGAAAATGTGATGAGGGAGTGTTGAAAACTTTCGCAAGATGTTAGTCAAATTCACTCGAGATGACTAGAAAATTGCCTCGAATAATGAACTTTAGAGTGAAGATTATGAAATAGACAAGTTTCATAGGGGTTGTCCCCAAAATGAGCATGGCTAATTTTAGGAACAATAGCTAGCTCCAGCTAGGGAGCTTCCATTGATTATACTTTAAAATAATTGAAGGGTGTAGAATCTAGTCTCTAAGTGCCTTCATCCATGCCATTGGGCCATGGAATCAAGCTACCAAAAAAAAGACACCAAAATCTAAAAAAATGAACAAAACAAAACAAAACAAAAACAAAAACTATACAAATGTATAAATGAACTTATCTGATACTTCAAGGATTAAAGTGCTTCAGATGCTACCCACTATGAGGTAATGAGAATGGCATTCTATCTTAATATTCCAGCAAGAAACTATTTTCACTACTGAATTGATGAATGGAAAATGGACCTCGCCACAAGGAATCAAATTTTCTATGCATTCCTTTTGGTTCTCTCCTCTTGTCCCATAATAAGACTTGATCTCCAATCTGAAACTCATGAATCCTTAATTTCTTATCAAAGAGTTTATTTACTTGATTTTGATGTTTAGCAATATGGTCCACTACCATAGTTCATTGCTCTTCTAACTTAGTTAGATACATGATTATCTTATCAATAGATTTTTCAAAAGTTTGATCTTCTACTACTTTTGTCAACTTCAGTGCTGGTAGTTTTAGGGTAATTGGTATCTCTACATTTAGGCCATATAGAAGTTGAAATGGTGAAATTCCTATTGACCATTTTTGCACAATAGGGAAAAAATTGGTCCCCTTCTTCCCTTGCTATTCAGAGCTAGTCAATCTTAGGTTGCATAAGTTCATCAGCCTTGGTTCATGAACTAGTTCAATGCTTCAGCTTGGTTCAACCACTAAGTTCAACGCTTCACTAGTTCAATCGGCACTTGGTTCAACCACTTGAGTTCATCGAGCTTTAGGTTCAACATTAGTTCATCACTTGGTTTAAATGGATTTAGTTCATTCAGTGGGTTCAATGTTTTAAGTTCAATGCCTTGGTTTAATTGGCAAGTTCAACCATTCGGCTCACTCAATTGGTTCAGTGGCATTAGTTCGTTGGTACGTAGTGTTGAACCATTGAACTAGTTTAATGAACTGGTTCAATGTGTTGGTTCAATGTGTCAGTTCAATATTTTGGTTTAATGCATTTTGGTTCATTGGTAAGTTCAAAAGCTTGGTTCAATCGACTAAATGTGCGATGTTGAACCATTGAACTAATTGAACCATTAAACCAATTTTGGTTTAATGGATTACTTCAACAGCTTGGTTCAAGGGGTCCTAAAGCCGAAGGGCAGTGTTGGGTTCAAATGCCCTTGTGGAGGGCAGGGAGCATTTCAAAGAGGGCTGAAGGATTTTTCAAAGCACGCTGAAGACTTAAGACTCTAAATTTCTTTGGACTTTTGTCTGAAGGATCTCCTTCAAACAAAAGGCCCAAAGGATTTTAGGGGAAGGCCACCAGTTCAAAGCAAAGGCCTGAGGAAGTCAAAGCAGATAATTCCCACAAACTTTTTGTCTGCAAAAAAAGCCCAAAGAATAGAAGCCCACAAAAAAGACTCGATGACATTTTTCCAAGGATGGTGATGTCCCAAAAGCCATCATTTTCAAGGAGATGAACTAGCAATTGGGTGACAGCTACGCACATGTCAATTTTAACACAGTGGAGTAGCCATTTGTTTTTGAACCATTTAAGCACCAATCATGGGAAGACCCTAAGGAAACATAGTGACCCACCAAAAGATCACCCTTGAGGGCTGAAAGAGAAAGATGAAGATAAGGAGTAGAAAAGACAAAACAATTCAAGTGGCGAAGGGAAGGTGAGTTATTTCTAGACGAGTTGCGTGGCCTATTTTTCTCCAAGTTGGCATTTGAGAGGGGACAAACTATAGTCTGTTTGTAGAAAAGAGGTACACCCATGTTCTTACATTAATGCTTGAATGCCAAAGTCAATTTTAGTGATTGTATAACATGCTTCCACTAGGCCTCTTTTGAATAATGACATCAGTAACAGTGGTTTCCTCTTCCCAAGGTTCATAATGCACATGGGCCACTGGTAGAAAAGGGTGCCAAAATATTTCCTAAAAAGCACAAAGTTCTCTTCCTCTTTCTATATATTGTAAATATTATCATTTGAGAAGGATCGACTCTCAGCCTTAAGGCAAAACTCTACCCAAAAAATCTCTCAGGTTTGTAAGGTAGAGTTCTGCCAGAATTTTACCTTGAATTAAAACATAGCATTTTTACCTCCATTCTGAGTTTTGCATCTTTAGTATGTATCTATGCCTTGATTCTATGTTAATTCATTTTCTTAACACTTTTGTAGAATGATTTTAGCATGTCTAGTGAATTTTGAGTTTCCTTTTATAGGTCTATTAGAAGTGTCCCTAGAGGAGTATAGGTGAAGTGGATAGGCTATTACAGTGTGTCTCAGAATGCCTCTAGTAGTTATTTACTCCCTGTATCTCCACAGACCCCTAACCCACTGATGCAAAAGGTTTTCTCATGTTAGAGGAAGTGTATGGGAGTTGGTTCTTAGTGGAAAGTGTATGTTTGGGTGGAGTAGATTAACCTTTTTAGGTGTATCACCTTTTCATTTTTTTGGTTAGGTTTTATTTTCAACATCTCTCTATCCCTTTTCATCCCCCCCTTTTTTACATTTGTTTGTTATCAGTAGGAGAAACCAAGGCTTAAAGATACATCAAAGGGAGCTATCCCTTATCTAGAGACTCTCCCCTCCAGCTTCGCTGGTCCCATAGGTGAGAGGGGAGCTTCCATTGTTGCATGTGCAAGGTAGGAGCTTGGCCTCCTACCCTGGGTGCAATCCACTATGTCAATAGTTTTAGGCATGCCTGATGGGACCAACTAAGATAAGTTGTGTCCACAGAGTTGAGGAATTTTTGGTGTGTTCTTTAACCAACTAACCTTTGGAGGATTTTACATCAACACCAATGGCGACTCCGAGTTGAATCAGCTAGTTAAGCAATTTGGTGCCATTAGAAATCACTTTTGTATGTATAATTCCTTTTCACAAGATCATGAACCTTGTATTCCTTCATGTGACTATGATCAGTCTCCAATTTTTTATGGAATCCCCGCAAACAACTCTCCTAGTTACCCTGCAATGATAAAGGAAGTGGCCCTAGAGATTGATAGATTAGAGGAGTGGTACAGATATTAGTAGGAGTTGATGTATAGAGAGGAGTATTTTTTTAGACAAGTTCAAGCCTTGCAATCCTTGAAGGAGGAGGTAGAAAAATGGATAAATCCATTTATTCAAGGTAGTCAGCCTGGTGTGCCCCCTCTTTTTCTGAAGAAAGCCCCCTCTTTTACACCAAATTCTTTCTATCAGATAGCACTTGCTCACTCTAGCTCATCTGATGCATCTACTCTCAAACCCGTGTGCCTAGCTTTCCAACATCAAAGGGCATCAAAGCAAACCCCCATGGAGATCAATCTTCTCAATTCCTTATACTATGAATCTTCCATTGGGGGGAATACTGTGAGCTAGGATATCCCTCTTCTAGAGACTCTTCTGGTGTATCAATAGTCTCTTCCTAGCATTCCTCAACCTCCCCAAGTTTTTCAACATGATGTGCAGATTTTGAGTTGGAGGGGGGAATACCAGGAACCAGCCTAGAACCTTAAAGAGGATGATGCTGGTGACCTCTAAGAAAGACTCTTTGAGGATAATCTAGCCAAACAAATTGAAGATTTAGAGGCTAAGATGAGTCTACTTCATGAAAGAGAGTTTGAACTTCTAGACCTTGTGGAGGGGCCCCAGGACCTTGGAGAAAAAAAAGTTGCTACCTATTCATAGGAGCAAAATTACAATTCTGAGATCCTAAACTGGGGGAAAATAGTAGATCATGGGGTAAGAAGGAGGAGAATCAAGGTTTTTCTCAAAATCTTGAAGAAGATGAGGCTGCCCCTACTCATGATGATGCTGGTGACCTCCAAGAAAGGTTCTTCCAAGAGGATCTAGCTAGCAGAATTATAGAGTTGGAATCTAAAGAGAGATTCCTCAGCTAGTGTGTGATGGACAATTCAGACCCAATGGCACATTCCATGTCTAAACACACCCCATCTACACATCCCCAAAAGAGCTATCAGGCCACACCTGATATTGATGAAGTGCTAGCCAGATGGAAAGAGGATAATCATTTGATTCTAGATCAAGGATTGCCTCCTCTTCCACATGGTTTTTCCACTTCATCCCTTCTCAAGGAGGAACCTATTCAATAGGAGGTGAGTGAGGAGTAGAAGATCCAATCTATAGTTCCCCAAGAGGCTATCATGAGTGATAACAAAGAAGGAATCATCATCAATGCTCCTTGTGAAGACCCCATTAGTAATGGAGAAGACACAAGTCATGCGTACATGCAGATGTTCCAGCAATATGAAGAGGAACTTAATCATGGTGAGCTCTCTCCCCCCTTGTTTGATGAACTTCCTTGTTGCTTCGATGAGGAGGACAATTATGCTGAGGAGCCTGAGTTGGAGGAAGATCAGGAGGATATCTTTGAACATCTAGAGATCCTGATATTTGAGGAGGAAAAAGAGAGGCTAGTCTTCCTTGAGGAAAGCCTTAAAGAAGAAATTTTTGAACAAAGAGGTGATGTTTTATGGGATGAGCAATTAGTTTTTTATTCCATTTCAGACATCACAACAATCACCCTTCTTCAAGAAGGCTAGGAGGAAGCAGAGGATGAGTCTGATAGAGTTTTCAATGAAGCAGAAGGAAATGGGTCAGACCATGATGCATTACAGAGGGACTATACAAATCAAAGGGCTTATGGTGATGAGCTAGTAGCCATAGTTTTCTTGGTGAAATGCACCAGCATGAAGGACCAACATTCAACAAGCTTCTAGGAATGAACAAAGTATGTATATGTTGGAAGCATGTTCAAATTTGATCCACTCAGATACCAGCCAATCTAGGTGACAGGCAAGAGGAGTAGGTCACCAACTCTCTTTTTTATTCAGCCACTTGTCTGGCACCATAAGTCTTCTTGCCAGGAAGGGGACTTAAGAAGTTTTCCTTTTGATTCAGGAGGGAGGCAAATATTCCTATTTAGCTATATATAGTAGTTTGTTTTCAGTTTCATTTCCTGCTTTCCCTAAGTGCATTTTACATAGGTAGTGTTTTTAGCCTTATGTGTTTCCCTTTGCGTGTGGGGTAAAAGGCTTCATGTTTGATTCTTGGATATTTGAGGATATTGCTAACACTCTTTCAAAGCTGTATTCTGACTCCATACCCAATGGACTACAAGGAAACTAGTCTTTAAGCATAGTAGGCATGCTTCCCATGGGAGTCACCAATTTGTTGACCATTTTTGCCCAATAGAACAAAAATTGGTCCCCTTCTTTCCTTGTTATTCAAATCTAGTTAATCTTAGGTTGCATAAGTTCATCGGCCTTGATTAATGAATTGGTTCAATGCTTTATCTTGGTTCAACCACTAAGTTCAACGCTTCGATGGTTTAATCAGCACTTAGTTCAACCACTTGAGTTCATTGAGCTTCAGGTTCAACATTGGTTCATCACTTGGTTTAAATGGATTTATTTCATTTGGTGGGTTCATAATTTTATGTTCAATGCCTTGGTTTAATCAGTAGGTTTAATCATTCAACTTAGTTAGTTCAGTGGCATCAGTTTGTTGGCACACAGTGTTGAACCGTTGAACCGGTTCAACAGACTGGTTCAACATGTTGGTTCAACGTGTCGGTTCAATATTTTGGTTCATCAACAAGTTCAAAATCTTGGTTTAATTAGCTTGGTGTATGGTGTTGAACCATTGCATTGATTCAACCATTGAACCAATTTTGGTTCAATGGGTTGGTTCAACAACTTGGTTCAAGGGTGCATCCCAAAGTCGAAGGGCAATGCTGGGTTCAAATGCCCTTGCGAAGGGTAGGGAGCATTTCAAAGAGGGATAAAGGATTTTTCAAAACATTGCAAAGACTTAATACTTTGAGTTTATTCAAAAAATTTATCTGAAGGATTTCCTTTAGACAAAAGGCCTGAAAGATTTTGAGGGAAGGCCATCAGTTCAAAGCAAAGGCCCAGGGAAGTCAAAGCAGACAATTCCCATGGAATTTTTGTCTACAAAAAAATCTTGAAGTATAGAAGCCCGCAAAAAAGACCTGATGACATTTTGCCAAGGATGGTGATGTCCTGAAAGCTATCATTTTCAAGGAGATGAACTAGCCATTGGGTGAGGGCCACGTGAATGTCAATTTTAGCACAATGGAGTAGCTATTTGTTTTTGAACCATCTGAGCACCAATCATGGAAAGAACCCAAGGAAATGTAGCAACCCACTAAAATATCACCCCTGAGGGCTAAAAGAGTAGGAAGAAGACAATGAGCAGAAAAGACAACAATTCAAGTAATGAAGGGAAGGTGAGTTATTGCCAGACGAGTGGTGTGGCCTATTTTTCTCCAAGTTGGCATTTAAGAAGGGACAAACTACAGTCTATTTGTAGAAAAGAGGTGTGGCCATGTTCTTACTTTAATTCTTAAACACCAAAGTCAATTTTGATGATTATATAACATGGTTCCAATAGGCCTCTTCTAAAGAATGACATTAATAACAGTGGTTTCCTCTTCCCAAGGTTTAGAACGCACATGGGCCACTAGCAGAAAAGGGTGCCAAAATCTTTCCCAAAAAGTGCAAATTTATCTTCCTCTTTCTATATATTGTAAAAATTCTCATTTGAGAAGTATTGGCTCTCAACCTTAAGGCAAAACTCTGCCCAAAAAATCTCTTGAGTTTGTAAGGCAGAGTTCTGCCAGAATTTTACCTTGAATCAAAACATAGCATTTTTACCTCCATTCTAAGTTTTGCATCTTTAGTATGTGTCTATGCCTTGATTTTGTGTTAATTCATTTTCTTAATGCTTTTGTAGAATGATTTCAACATGTCTGGTGCATTTTTGAGTTTCCTTTTACAAGTCTGTTAGAAGTGTCCCTAGAGGAGTATAGGTGAAGTGGATAGGCTATTGTAGTGTGTCTCAAAATGCCTCTAGTAGTTATTTCCTCCCTATATCTCCATGGACCCCTAACCCATTGATGCAGAAGGTTTTTTCATGTCAGATGAAGTTTATGGGAGTTAGTTCTCAGTGGAAAGTGTATGTGTTGGGTGGAGTAGATCAACCTTTTCTCGTGTATCACCTTTTCATTTTTTAGGTTAGGTTCTATTTTCAGCATCTCTCTCTCCCTTTTCATCCCCCCCTTTTTACATTTGTTTGTTAGTAGTAGGATAAACTAGGGCTTAAAGATACATCAAAGGGAGCTAGCCCTTATCTAGAGACTCTCCCCTCTAGCTTCGCCAGTCCCAAAGGTGAGAGGGGAGTTTCCATTGTTGCATGTGGAAGGCAAGAGCTTGGCCTCCTGCCCTAGGTGTAAACCACTGTCTCAACAATTCCTATTTCACTCTTAGGCATAATCATGTCCACCCATAAAGCATCAAATAATGCTTTATGCCAAGTTATCTAATTACTTGATTCTTGTTACTTGATTCCAATTGACCATTTTCTTGTGGATAATAGTCTAAGGAGTGGGAAAGAATAATCCCATGATTTTAGTAAAAGTTAGTAATCTAACGAGAAGAGAAGCAAGTGGAATTATTCATTATAATTTTATTTGGAACTCCAAATCGGGAAACAACATTTTCCTTAAGGAAATTACATACTACTTCTAAAGTAGCATGCTTAACTGGAATGGCTTCCACCAACTTGGTAAAATAATATGTTGTGGTGAGAACATAGTTGTGTTCAACACTTGAGGATGGGTTCATGGTTCTAATGAAATCAATACCCCATTGCTGAAAAGGTTCTTCAATCACCACTAGCTTGAGAGGTAATGCGGCCAACTTAGGTTTCCCTATGAACTATTGACACAATGCACACCTACATACCCAATTATACGCATCTTAAAATAGTGCAGGTCAATAGTATCTGGCTCATAGAATTTTGTGAGCCATCACAGGTGCATAAAAATGTCCTCCATAAGCCAAATTATGGAAGGACTCTAAAATTTTACTTTGTTTCACTTTATCCATGCAACGAAAAAATACCCCATCAAGGCTTCTTTTGTACAAACCATTGTCTCATAAGACATAGTTAGCAGCTTTTAACTTAACATTTCTTTTTTCTTTATAAGATAGATGAGTAGGACACTCACCATAAGTAAGAAAATGAGTGATATTGGAATACCACTCATCAGTAGTAGTGACAAAGAGAACTACAGGCATGTCTTCAACCTTTGCTTCTTCATGTCCTATATCTTTTGGTATGTTATCATTAATTAATTGACAGAGACCTATTCCCCACACAAGCTTAGTAGGTTTGATATCAAGATTAAACTCTTAAATTTTAGCAATCCAATTTCTCCTTTTTGTAATGAACTCTTATTGGGTTAAAAAAGACTTTACTATCGTATCAGGCACTAAAATAGTAGTATGTGAATTTAGGATATAGAATCAGAAATGTTTTACCACCTTAACCACAACATAAGCATGCTTCTCTATGTTTATATATTTCAATTCATGAACTTTGAGGGGACAACTCATAAATGATATAAGAGATTCCACACCTTCTTTGTTCTGTTGAACTAAAATGGCTAAAAGTGTATGTTCAGAAGCATAGCTATATACTATGAAGTCTATGGTATAATCTAGACAAACCAGGATTGGGGCATGAGTAATAGCCTTCTTAATATCTAAAAATGTTGTTTTGCCTTCCATATTCCAATAGAAAGTATCTTTACCCTTCATCATGTTAACAATGTGGTGAGTTTTCTCTACGAATTCAAGAATGAACCTTCATAGAAAATTTACCTTTCCAAAGAAAGAATGAATTTCAGTCTTACTAGTAGGTAGAGTAAGATTTTGGATAGATTTGACTCTTTTTAAATCAATTTTTATGCCTTCTCAAGATATAATGTGATCGATAAGTTTACCTTCTGTAACCCCAAAAATTGACTTCTTTGGATTGAGAGAAATACCATTTTTCTGACAACGTTCTAGAACTTGTTCTAAATGAAACACGTGATCAGAATGTTATTTATAGAATATAGTCAATTCATCAAGATACACCATGATGAATTTCCCTATTTCATCTTTGAAGGCAAGTTTCATTGCTCTCTAAAATGTGCCACTGGCATTAATCAAACCAAAAGGCATTTTGAAATATGCAAATGTGCCCCAAGGTGTAGTTAAATTGGTTATATATTGATCTAATTCATTAAATTACACTTGATTATACCTAGAAAAACCATCTAACATAGATAAAATTTCTGAGCCGATTACTATTTGCAATACTTGATCCATGATAGGTAGAGGATAGTTGTCCTCTAGAGAAGACTGATTGAGATTCTTAAAATCAACCCAAATATGAATCTCTCTATTCTTTTTTATTACAAGAACTATGTTCATGATCTAGGTGGAATGATGAATTGAAAACAATATTCTTGCATTCAACATATTCTGAATCTCTGAAAGGACAGTACCTAATATTTTGGGAATGTATTACCTTTGTTTTTGCTTGTGAAGCAATGACCCAACTTTAGGAGGAATTTCATGTTGAATTTATTTAGGCATGAAGGATTTCAAATCATCATAATATTATGCCAAAAATCAATGTAATGGTGGAGAAGAATAATGAATTTGAACTTTTCATCAGAAGTGCAACATTTCCCAATGTTGACCATTTTGGAATTTTCTTTTGTACTCAAATTTACTTGATTAAACTCCTTAGAGGAGCTTGAATCCATTTGTCACTACTTGATATACCTATCATGCTTATCAAATAACTTTTCAAGAGAAACCAAACCTTTTGGAATTTTATTCCCTTTGAGTTGAAGAAACTTTTCACTAGTTTGTGAATCTATTTCAGGAACTGATTCTTGTGGTGGAGGGTCACTACCTTTAAAATAAAGCTCCTCAAAGCTATCCATATTCTCCAAAAAAGTAATGATTTGATTTTCACCATTAAACACCTTCCAATGGTTGGTATTATCAGTTACACTTGGTCAAAAGACTAGCTCAATAGTGTACTTATTCTCTTTGAAATCTTTATGAGGAACCATGAGGGTTGCAGAGACAGGCAATGAATCTGCACGATCATTAAAATCTCTTGGCACTATAGAAATATTGAAAGCATCAAAACTTTCAATGTTATCCTCTACAAGATTGAGATAATGTCATAGTCTTTCATTTTTGGTTTGGTACAGACTTCTTACTTGACAAACACCAATTCAGCATCTCCTCAATCATGAAGAATTTTAATGCCTTTAGCATGAGTATATTTTAATTTGAGTATCAATAATTCATATTTGGTGGTGTTGTTGGTATTTTTGAATTACAACTTATATGAGTAAGGAAAAATATCTCCTTGTGGGGATATCAAAACAATTATGGCTCCAAAATTGGTAGAAGAGTAGCTACCATCAAATTCTAAAATCTAAACATCATTAGAATTTGATCTTCTTAAAAATTTATCTTCATTAGTGAGGGAAGATTCCTTTTTACGTAAACTTTTCTCTAAAAATTCTTCTAATTTTTTTGAATTGTCACCTAGTGAAATTTTGCCTGATGAGCTTGTTGACCATTTTTGGCCCAATAGGCCAAAAATCAATCCCCCCTTTTTTATGCTATTTTAAGCTAGTACCTTTTGATTTTACATGAGTCTTGCAAATTTATACAGACTCTGCAAGTTTTATACAGACTCTACAGATCCATTTCTATAGACTCTATAGGTTTTCTACAGACTTTTCAAGTCCATTTCTATAGACTCTACAAGTTTTCTATGGACTCTACAGGTCTATTTCTATGGACTCTACAGGTCCATTTCTATGGACTGTGTATGTCCATTTCTATAGACTCTGTAGGTCCATTTCTATGAAATATATAGGTAGTTCCTTTGGCAAATGAAGAACCAGTTTAAAGAGTGCAAGGTTTTACAAAACTTCTTCAAACTCTTGTCTAAAGAAATTCACAAGGAAAGAGAGCTGAAAGTGGTTCAACGACATGATCTTTCCAAGAGTTAGCATCTTTGAACCGTTGAACCATTAAACTGGTTCAACACTTTGGTTCAACACTTTGGTTCAATGCTTTGGTTTAATCAGATGGTTCAATCATTGATTTCACTCAATCAGTTCAACAACTTGGTTCAGTCGGCTTGGTTAAAAGCTTGGTTCAACTACAAAGTTCATTGGCAAAGTTCAACGATGAGGTTCAATCAAATGGTTCATTGACTTGGTTCAAGGTTTGGTTCAACTATTTTGGTTCAAACATTTGATTCAATGTCTTGGTTCAACAACCATTTGAACCATTGAACTAGTTTAATGAAATGGTTCAATGGTTGGTTTGAAGGAGTGGTTCAATCAAAAAGTTAAGGAGAATCTCTTGAAGGACAAGTGCCCTTGTGGAGGGCAGAGAACACTTCAAAGAGGCCACAAAGAAAGCCACAAAGGTAAGTTATTTTAGAATGTTGTTTAAGGTAGTCAAAAGGCAAAGGCATAATTCCTTCAGACTTTTTGTCTGAAGGAATTCCTTTGGACAAAAATTCTAAAGGAATTCAAAAAGACTACAAACAAAAATCCTACAAAAGACTTAAGGCATTAAACGAATTCTTTCAAAATTTTGTTTGAAGGAATTCCTTCGAACAAAAAGTTTGAAGAAATTTGGAAGGAAGATAGCCATGGGAAAAGTGGTTGGGAAAAAACCCAAAATAAATCAAAGCGGCTAAAACAATTCTTGTGGACTTTTTATCTGCAAGAAAATTGTCCATTGGAAAAGGTCTGCGGGAAAAAGCTTGAAGGAGAAACCCATCGAGGAGCCAAAGGACCCCAAAGGGCAAGTGCCCTTGCGGGGGAATCTCAGCCAAAATGAAGGATGCTTTCAAAAATCTGAAGGGTCACCTTCCCTTTGGGAAGGTGCAAAGAAATAAGTCCACAAAAAAGGCCAAAGCTAAGAAATCCAAAGAAAGTCCAAGGGGTGATGGACTTGAGGACGTCAAAATTAGGCATGACAAACTAGCTGTTAGGTATTTGAACATAGTGATAGGTACACAAACATTAATTTCAAGGCTCATGAAATAGCTATTGATTTTGAAAAGCCTTAAGAGGATCCCAAGGAATGTAGTGACCTACCAAAAGATAGCCTCGAGGGCCGAAGGAGCCAGAAAGAGACAAAGCCAAAAAGTGACAAAGCTAGGAAGAAACAAAGTGTAGAAGCAGATAAGCAGTTAGAGTGGTAAAGGGGAGGTGAGTTATTGACAGATGGCCACCAAATGATGTAAATAGTAAATGGAATGACCTATCTTCTCCTTTTTTCATTTATAAGGGGACAAACCATGTGAATATCTAGAAAGAGCAGTCTATTTTTAGATAAGAGGTTCGTCCATGCTTCCTCATTAATGTTGGGATGCCAAAGTCAAAGCAGGAACCGCCAATCAAATGGCTTCCTCTTCCCAAGGATTAGAACACACATGGGCTAGCTTGTCAAGTGCACCAAAGTCTTTTTTATAAAGCACCAAGTTCTCTTCTCTTTCTATATATTGTAAAATTTCTCATTTGAGAAAGGGGAATCTCTCAGCCTTAAGGCAAAACTCTACCCAAAAATCTCTCAGGCTTGTAAGGTAGAACTCTGCCAGATTTTACCTTGAATCAAGACTTAGCATTTTTACCTCCATTTGGATTTGCACTCATGCATATGTCTATGATTTATTTTGTGTTAAGTCATTTTCTTTGATGTTTTTCATAGAATGACTCTAGCATGTCTAGTGCATTGTGAGTTTCTTCTTCTGCAGGTCTGTTAGAAGTGTCTACAATAGGAGTGTAGGTGCCTATGAATAGGCTACCATAAGTGTGTTTGAGGATGCCTCTGGTAGTTTATTCCTCCCTATATTTCCATGTACCCCTAGCTCACTAATGTAGAAGGATTTCTCATTTCAAATGAAGTGTATGGGCGCTTCTTCTTGGTGAAAGTGTATATTTGAACTGAGTGGGTCATCATTTCTGGTGTATCACCTTTATTTTTTTTTTTAGGCTTAGGTTCTATTTTCATCATCGTTATCCCTTTTCATCCCCCCCTTTTTTATTATATTTGTTAGTAGTAGGGAATCCAGGGCCTAAAGATACATCAAAGGGAGCTAGCCCTTATCTAGAGACTCTCCCCTCTAGCTTCGCTAGTTCCATAGGTGAGAGGGGAGTTTCCATTTTGATGTGTGGAAAGCAGGAGCTCAGCCTCCTACCCTGGGTGAAATCCACTACATCAATAGTTTTTGGCATGTCTGATGGGACTCAATTTTTACACTTAGTAAAGACTTAGGATTGATGCTGGTCCTGTTACAACAAAATCAACTTTTTTTAGCATTTGACGACTCTGAGTTAAATCAACTAGTTAAGCAATTATGGTGCCATCAAGAAATAGTATTTTGGTATGTGTTTCTACACTAGATTTGCTTTTCACATTCAAGAAAGAGAAAATGAGAAACTAAGAAGAAGGATGAGGGTTTATACGTACCTAGATTGTAGACGTGTGCACCAGAATTTAGACATTGTGAGAACTCCTCTTTGGTTGTGGAGGATGACACCTGAAAGGGAAAGACACTAAAACATGAAAAATGTTAGATGACAAAAGGGTGGACTGCCAAGCAAGAGCTTGGTCTTAGAAGTGCAAAGGCTTCTTGGAGGATGCTAGTCCACTATTAAAAATAGAATTCTGATCAAAAATAGAAAGTGATAAATGATGAAAAATAGAAAGAAAGAAATTAAGGCAAATGCATACCTATTTAGAAGCAATCTAATTTTGCACAGTCACTGATGTCGGTGATATTGCCAGCGTCGGTCAGGGAAGGTCACCAACATCAGTTAGGCTAACGATGTTGGTAGGGGAAACATATGAGGTCAGCTGGGGCAATAGTCAGGGATGAGTTACAGGTCTGGTCTTGGTCTGCAGAATGGATTGAGGCTTTATTTAAGGGTCTGAGGGTCTGTGTGGGATTCAGAGGGACTGTTTAGGGTCTGAGGAGTAGTCTGAGGGTTTGTGTAGAATTGGTTGGGCAGAGGGGACTGTCAGGAAAGTGACTGGCTGGAACCAGAAGCACAATAAGGGGGATGAATGAGAGGCAGGGGTCTGAGAAGGCTTTTCAGCCTCTCAGGGACAGATAGGGAAGGTCTAGGTAGTAGTTAGATAAATAAATAAATGCAGATAAGAAATGAAATGGAAAATAACACTGTGCTTACCTCTTACTTGTTGGTTGGAGAATGGAGAAACCTATTGTCAGAGCTATTGAAGGACCTGCAAATGGAGCTGTTGCTTGGAGCTATTCTTGCAAGTTGCCTGTAGCTACTGGTGTTGTTGTACGAGGGGGAGGAGAAGAAAATATGAATGCAAGAGCATCAAGAGAGTTCTGTTCGTGGGGGTAGAGAATGGTTGTAGAGAATGGTCTTAAAGGATGCTGACATCGATAGAATCACCGACGTCAGCCATGTAATGATCGACATCGACGGCCGAAGAATGGGGATAGAGGCTAAAATTAGCCTCTGTCCGTTCTTGCACGATGCCGGGTCAAGGGGCCATGGGAAAATGGTCGAGGGAGGCATAAATGGACCCAAGAGGAAGGATAAAGGGGAGATTTGGGCAATAAAGGCTAGGAGAGAGGTGGAGGGATCCAAGGAGGGGATCCAAGGTGGCATGGGTGAGGTGGAAGAGGGTCAAATAAATTAAAATATTTATTTGATAAATTGAGGGGGCTAGGAAAAGGGTTAGGACATGGGCCAAGGGGGGCCAAGGGTGAAAGAAGACCTAGGGGGTAGACACGATTTTAGTGTCTACATTTGCCCCTTTTTGTCCTATTGGTTGTTCTTGATGAACTGCAAGACAAAAATAGGAGTTGGTTGCCCCAGGTATAGAATGAGGTGTTCCCCCCTCAAAGTGAGAGTTGAGGGAAGGGAACCTGAGATCGAATGTCAATTTGACAGAGAGATGGATAGAGAGAGGGTGAGTGAGAATGCTGCAATAGTCGTGATTGCATGTATACTACTTCATGGGATGGTCAAGTCAAATTGTCGTAGGTTAAGGTTGAGGAGTGCCAAAATTGAAATAACTGGGCCCTAACATTTGGTTGTAGTTGATCAGGTTATTCAATCTAAGCTGAAGCTCCAATGGTCATCATGTTCTAGGTATCCCAAGCTCAGGAAGTGCTCCTGGAAACATGAAAAAGTCACAAGTAGTGCGGATCAATCGGCTTGTGATCCTATACTTGTGAGAGTCATAAAAAGTCTGCGCACAATTTTGCTAAGTAGTCATGAGGTAGCATACATGCAAAAACAACCAAGGCAAATTCGTCTTGGAAGTGGTTGCGGTCACAGGAGATGGTCATGATCTCTAAGGTCTGGTGGTTGATGGACAGAGGCAAAAGTGATCTCAAGTGTGCCCTAGGGGGATAAGATGGCTTCTACTGGAGAGCAGACTGATTGGGGACATAATTTTAGGCAATGAGGAGGTTATGTATATATCAGGCTGCGTGTCGATGATGTGAGATGTATGTGACTTTTTAGAGAGAGAGAGAGAGGCACAGATTGTGTGATTGTACAAAATTTTGAGATATATATGATGAGATTATTTTGATCATTGATGTGTTATGGAAAATGTTATGGATGTGTTTAATGTTTATGGTACTTTGATTTGATGCATGTTTTGATATGGTGTGTATAATAATGATGCTATGATGCTATAATTATGATGACTAATGTGATGATGAATGTGATGTTCAATGAAATGGTTATATGATGATGATTAATGATATTGATGTTGATATTTGATGTGAATGGTTATGATGGTGATGTTTAATGATTATGGATGGACATGATGAAAATGATTATGCTAATGATTATGAAAATATGTGACTAATTGTGATATGATTGACAGGTCACGAGAGAATGGGATGGAAGAAAGTGACAAAGAGGATGGCCGAGCTAACCCTAAGAGACTCCATGTCAACTGAGTGTTGCCTACATAGCCCTTGTCTTAAGGGCGTCAGGCCAATGTAGTTCTCCCAAAGAGGGAGGAAGAGGGTCGAAGTGATTGGTTGGTCTTGGTCGAGGTCAAGGTCATGGTCAAAGAAGAGAAGGTTTGTCCATCAGAGAGAGGAACAAATAGAGGTGGTCGAGCTAACCCCAAAAGATGTCGTGTCATTTAGGTGCTGCCTACATAGCCCAAATTGGAAGGGGCCTCAGACCAATGTAGTTTGGACTAGTTGAGAAGATTGGGCAATGATTGGTTTGGTCATGTGTTGAAATGATGAGGAGAAAAAGATGTTATAGCCTTTTCCAAATGGTGTATTCTGTAACATTGGTTGAGGGGTCTTTCATCCCTAGAAATTTTCCATATTTGTGATGGATGTATGCTAGAAATGAATTGAGTTTTATTTATGCTTCAGCAAGTATTGGTTTATGCTTAACATAAATTGTGTTTGGTTGATAGTTTCCATGTGTATTGGTGTCCATATAAACTAGTGTGAATAGGCTATGTGAGTGGTCTGAAAAGAGATTGGAGTTGAGTTGATTCGATAAATGATGAAGTTTGAATGTGACCAAAATGTAAGCAGAAAGTGAAAGGCATAATTGCCCTTTTATTGACAAGGACCAGAATGATAACATAGATAGGGGTTGTTAGAACAAAGAGCCCCATTCATGCATTGCATCATTGACCATGGTTGTGTTAGAACGGTAATCAAATCACTTTGACATTAAAGTGAGCTCGAAGTCCCTTGAGTAGGTGTTATGACAGGAGCAGGATAGGGTAACCCATTTTAAGAGCAGGTATAACCTTGCCCCTTTTTATAGGAGACCCTGAGACAACTACAAGCCAAGTCCATGACCCATTTTTTTTATTTTTTATTTTTATTTTTATTTTTTGAAAGAGCAGACTGATCAATGCGGGAAGTCCACATAGGGATGTCATTTTGCTTGGTGGTCATTTGTGAAGCTGATCGATGTGGGAAGCTTCTAAGAAAGTGTTGTTTGTAGCAAGATTTAGTCATAACCATCCTTCAAGGGAGTGGTCTATATTTTTGCTTTATATATAAGGGCTTTGAATAGCTATCCTTCGAGGGAGTAGTCTATTAGCTACAGCAATGATAGTACAGCTGTCCTTCGAGGGAGCAGTCTACCTTTTGATTTGATTGGGTGACCTTGGATATGTTTTGACATCTTGATTTTTATTTTTATTTTTATTTTTTGATAGAATTTGGAGTCATGGACAAGACTGTAGAAGTTCAAGGGCTCCCTTTTATTAGGACAAAGCATCCATACATCATAAAAGGGTTATAGAGGATTTGTTAAGGGAAATAGGGTTGAAGGAATGAGGATTAAGAGGATAGGGATTGCTCAAGGGATGAGCTCAAGTTAAATGTCAAGTGGATGAGTACTCGACTAACAGTAGAATGGCCGCAGATGTAAGGTGTTAAGAGGCTCAAGTTCTGGCCGTTCATCGAGAGAAGATAGATGAAAAGTCCCTGACCCATACTTGTGCGTGATGATGAAAGGTCCAAGCCAATTAGGGGAAAACTTGCCTTGTTTACTTCACTCCATATTGGTGACATGCTGGTTTTCTTTAAGGATGAGGTCTCTGATGTTGAAATCTCATTCTCATAGATTTTTGTCATAGGCTCACTTGATGCGATTTTGATAGACATGGAGATGGTTGAGGGTAGTGGGATGGCGTTCGTCAAGTAACTCAAGTTGAGCTAAGTGATCTTGATGAAAGTCATCATTAGAGAGAATGTCATGTAGAGAGATGTGAAGAGATAGGATCTGTACTTCAAGAGGTAGGACAGCCTCTATTCCATACACTAGAGAGAAAGGAGTAGAACTCGTAGAGGTTCGGATGCTAGTGCGGTAGGCCCACAAAGTGAAGGGAACATGAATGTGCCAGTCCCTTCTAGTGTCATTGACCACCTTCATGAGAATTTTAGTCATAATTTTCTTGGAAGCCTCAGCCTGCCCATTTGCTTGTGGGTAGTAAGGTGAAGAGAAACTGAGTCTGATGCCAAATGAGTCACAAAGTTTTTGGACGGTCTTGTTTTTGAAAGACTTGCTGTTGTCAGTGATGATTTTGTGAGGGACACCGAAATGACAGATGATGTGGGTGCTAATGAAGTCAACAATTTTGTCAGCTTTTATGGAGACGAGAGGAATGGCTTCCACCCATTTAGTGAAATACTCAGTGGCAGTGATGATGGACTGATGATGAAGAGACGAGTGAGGGTTAATCTCACCGATGAGATCTAAGCCCCACTGAGAAAAAGGCCAAAAATCCTGAGTGAATTGTAAGGCGTGGCTGGGGCGATGAAGCAAGTTAGAGTGCTACTGACACTTGATGCAATGCTGGAAATAGTCGCTATAGTCTTGATGAAGGGTGGGCCAATAATAGCCTAGATGAAGGATGCGCTTGGCAACTGAGTTCCCACTGAAGTGTCCACCACAAATCCCATCGTGGAATTGTTTTATGGCACGAGAGGCTTCAGTGGAGGTTAGACAGTAAAGAAGGAGGCCGTCAAAGCCTCACTTATAGAGAAGACCCCCTAGCATGGTGTAGTGAGCTGTGCATTTGATGAAAGCTCGCTGCACAATGCTAGAGAGATGGGGAGGAATGACAGAATGAGATAAGTAGTCCACAAGTTGGTTATACCAATCATCTCGTGGACTAGAGTCTATGGTGTTGACATGGTTGATGTTAGGAGAAATGTATGAAGGTAGTGGCATATGATGCACCATGACAAAGATTCTAGATGAGGATGATGAAGATGGGATATGTGAGGCAAGAGAAGCCATGGTGTCAGCAAACTTGTTCATGGATCGAGGAATAGTCTACAAGAGGTAATGGTCAAAAGAGGCTAGAAGAGTGTCAACACGGTTTTTGTACCTTTGCAAAATTTTGTTTTTACAGAGGTATGAACCATTGATTTGATTGACGACAAGTTGCAAGTCACCAAAGATGTTGATGGACTTGATGCTGAGAGAAAGGACGGTTTGAAGTCCCAAAATTAAGGCTTCATATTTAGCCATATTATTGGTACAATCAAAGTCAAGCTTGAAAGACAGAGGCATGGGCTCACCTTTGAGTGGGATGAGAATGACTCCCGCACCCCCATCAAGTTGAAATTTGGAGCCATTGAAGAACATGGTCATTTGATAGATGATGTCATCGGTGGAAAGTGCAGTGATAGATTCGTCAGGAAACTCGCACTACGAAGGTTGATTGTCAGGAAGAGGGGCATCTGCCAGTTGGTCAGTGCTGGTTTTCCCCTTAATGGATTTTTGCTGGATGAACTCAAAATCAAACTCAACAAGCAGCATGAGCCACTGAGCCATACGTTGATCTTGATATGGCTTGGAGTGCATATATTTAAGAGGGCTAGTGTGAGTGATGACAAAGGTCTTATGGTTGAGAAGATAGTGGCGGAGCTTGGTAGCGACAAAGACTAATGCCAAATAGGTTTTTTTAGTATGAGTATACTGAGTTTCATAGTCAACCAGTGTTCGACTGATATAGTAGACCACTTGCTCACAGTGATGCTCATCTCGGTGTGTGATCATGGCACCTAACGAATGGTCGGTGGTAGAGATATAAAGTAGAAATGTTGGTCATCTTTAGGTGGAATGAGGACTGGTGGAGAGACTAGATAGTGTTTGAGGGCTTCAAAAGCCTTTTGGCAGTCCTTATCCCACTTAAAGGAGATGTCCTTCTTAAGGAGATGATGAAAAGGTTGGCAGCGATCAGAAAGTTGCAAGATGAAATGGCGAATAGACTAGAGCTTCCCTTATAGACTGTGAAGCTGCTTAAGATTGGTCAGAGGCAGCATCTCAAGGATAGCGTGGATCTCGAAGGGATCTATCTCGATGCCACGAAAGGAAATGATAAAGCCAGGGAGCTTTCTTGAGAGGACCCCAAAGACGCATTTCTTGGGGTTAAGGTGGACATTGTATTGAAGAAGGCAAGAGAAGATGATCTTGAGGATGGTCAAATGGTCACGGCGAAGCTTTGACTTGTCGAGCAGGTCATCCAAATAGTCCTCCATGATTTTATGGAGGAGATCATGGAAAATGTAAGTCATGGTGCACTGATAAGTGGTACCTACATTCTTCAAGCCAAAAGGCATGAACCGATAACAAAAAGTCCCCCATGGGGTGATAAACACAATCTTGTGCTGATCTTCCAGTGCAATCAAGATCTGGTTGTATCCTAAAAACCTATCCATGAGAGATAGCATCTCATGGCTGGCTGTGAGATCAACAAGCTGGTCAATGTTAGGAAGAGGGAAGTCATCTTTGGGACAGGCTAGGTTAAGGTCATGATAGTCTATGTAGATCTAGATCCCCCTAGTCACCTTGGTGATAGGGATGATGTTAGAGACCCACTGTGGATAATCGATGGGTTAGATGAAAGAGACAGAAAGAAGGCACTAAAGCTCCTCTTTGACAAGGAGCGCAACACGGGGATGCATCTTTCAAAGCTTTTTCCTAACAAGCTTAGCCTCTGGTTTGGTGATGATGTTATGGGTAGCAATGGTGGGGTCGATGCCAGGCATGTCACTGTAGGTCCAGGCAAAGGCCTTGCTATGGTCTAAGAGGAACTGAGTGTAGTCAAGCTGCTCTTGGGTGTCTAGAGATTGGCCAATCTTTAAGATGTGAGGAACATCAGAAGAAGGGAGGTTAATGTCAAAGGTTGATTCATTTAACATAACCTATGTCTCAGAAGGGAGGGAGCACTAGATGAAAGAGTCGTCGGCACCAATGTAAGAAAGAATGGCGTCATCGTCTACGTAGCTGATAGTGTGAATGGTCACTGACTCAT
The DNA here is from genome assembly GCA_037957365.1 of Torreya grandis. NCBI lineage: Eukaryota > Viridiplantae > Streptophyta > Pinopsida > Cupressales > Taxaceae > Torreya > Torreya grandis. The sequence continues at coordinate 1,267,905 of JARHVA010002047.1, forward strand.
CCTCTATCATGCTAGGAAAAATGAGAGGGAGAGACCTAGACACCCCATTTAGCTGATAGGTTAGGGGTTCTAGGTGGATGGTGTTTATGGAAAAAAAACTAAGAGGGATGGAAACCACTGACTCCATAGGTGAAGGGGGAGGGATGGGTGAGCTTGGAGGAGATTGGTCAATGGTTGGCTCAGGGCAAAGGTCTACAGAGGCCTGAGTGGGGTCGTGATATCCCAAGCCATACCGTTTCTTGGCATTGTCATCATTGAGCAGCTCGATGGGCTGATGGGAGCCCTACTCATAGCGTCTAAAACCAAAACCCTTCCATGCACACCTATAAAGGTAAGTGTGTGCAAAGGCAGGTTTGCCAAGAAATGAGAAGTCTGATGTGAATGGTTGGGGTGAAGAGAGAGAGAGTTTCCATTAGTAGGAGCTTGATTGAGCCCCCCATAGACAAGATTGGTTTGGAGGTGAGGAGGACCATAAGGCACGACCATCCCGATCTGATGGTCGTAACTGGGGCTATGGTGAAGGCATCCATACTCTTGTAGTGTTTGGAACATGTCTAAGGTCAGAAAGTAATATTCCCCAAGTGAAATTCGTTGGAAGATGTCTTCCAAGGGGTCTTTGGTAGTCACTTGAAGAGGAGGGGTGAGGGCGACCACTGGTTGCGAACTAGTTGAAGCTTTCACAGATGGAGGCAGTGCCGAGGTTGATGGCTTAATAGGAATGAGGACGTCATTTAGATGGTAGGTTGTGTTACAAGTTTTGAAGGGTGAAGGGTCGGTGGGAATGGTGTGGACTTGCTCGTTGTGTTCAAATTTTACACAACGGTGCAGGGTGGAGGGGACACAAGCCATGGTGCAGATCCAGGGTTGGCCCAACAACATGTTGTATTGAAACTCTCCTTCAATGATATAGAAGAGCTCTAAGACTGTGTGTGAACCAACATGAATGTGAAGGATGGCTGTGCCAATGGTCGTGGCGGTGGTGTCATTGAAGGAGTGCAAGATTGCGTCAGTTTTGGAGACGCAATTCTTGGGAAGAGCTAACTGATCAAAGGCATGGGTGGAGATAATGTTGATGCTGGCACCTCTATCGATCATAACACATTTAATGCATGTTTGATCAACATAGGTAGTGATGAAGAGTGTGGCATCCAGATCTTTCATGTTGGATGTGGGAATCTTAGAATCATTGAATGTGATGGAGGCAATAGGAGATAAAGAGTGGATGAGGGCAGCGAGTGGTTAGGGGTCCTCGGGTTGGACCTCCGCTGCCTGCAAGGCTCAAATGAGGGCTTGAAAATACTGAGGTGAGGTTTGGATGAGGTCATAAAGGGACATCTTCACAGGCGTCTGGTGAAGCTGTTTCAACATGGAGTCATGAATTGGCCCGAAAGAAGAAGAAGAAGAAGGCTGAGATGCGCCAAGGATAGAAATTTTAGGCTTGGGCGCTAGAGGTGGTTTGACAAAAGGGTAGGTCCAAGGAATGGCAGATTTTTCTTTTGCCTTGTCCTTTTGTGACCTAGTGGTTATGTGGATAGCATTGATTTCAAAGATAGGAGGTGAAGAAGGGGTCATGGCTTGCTGGTGAGATGTTGATGTGGTTGAAGAGGTTGGATGGGAAGGTGTCAAGGGTTGGTCAAGAGTGTCCTCAAGGAGAAGAGTGTCCTCCATATAGTGGTGAATGACGGCCTTGAGGGCATATCAAGTCTCGGTATCGTGTCCTGGCATACGATGGTATAAGCAAATCTTTGTGTCGTCGAACCAAGAGGGATTGGACCTGAGAGGTTGGAAAGGCCTGATGGGTGGAAAGGTTATGCTAGAAGTCTGCAAAAGTCGGTGCAATATCAATGAGTATGAACCAACTAAAGGGTCCATGTTAGTTGATGTGTGTGATGCTGGTGACTTTTGCTTAGGTAGATTTGGAGGAGGTTTCTGTACCACCTTTTGGGTTGATGGTGTGGTGAAAGGTAGAGATGGCACTTTCTTTGTGAGAGGTACCACCTTTTTGGGAGAGCGTAAAGGAAGCAAAGGAGGCAACTAGTTTTGATTAGAGGTTGGAGTGGGAAGGACTCTGGCTAGGGTCGAAGGATGGGGGCCCGAAATGGAAGGTAATGGTGACGGGGGAGGAGGCATTCACTTCTGTGGTCTGGTAGTCTTCTTCGACTTGGTTGGAAGACTTCTATTGGTCGAGGTCTGGTCTAAGTCCACCTTCACTTGCGGGTGAGTGAGGGTAGAAACAAGATGAATGCCAAGTGACTTGATTGGTTTAGATGGGGTAGATGCGGGTTTAGAAGTGGGAGTCTAGTTTTTGTTGAGAGTCTTGGGGGATTCTACCTTGAGAGGATTGGTAGCATGAGACAAGAGGGCATGGGCATGTTGAAGAGCTTTAAGACGCTCCCACAACCCTTGATGCTCTACTTTCCTTAAAGGGAGAAGTCAAATTTTCTCCACTAGTCAGGAAAATGGTTGAGAAGATGTTGGATGAGGTTTGGGTCCTTGAGAAGATGTTGATGGTTGTGGGGCCAAAGATGAGATGGGTGTAGAAGTTTTAGACCCATGGCATGATGAAGTCATGATAGACTCACCCTTGGTTAGAGATAAAGGAGAGGCAAGTTCTTCCCTGGGTAGAGAAGAAATTGGAGAATGAGGCTCCTCAAGCAGGTAAAGGGTAGGGATGATGGTGCCCTCCACTTGTGATCGAGGAGTAGGAAGGGTTGGGTCCTCCATAGGCAGCAGGAAGGAGGATGGTGAGATTGGTGGTGCCAGTAAGGTTGAGGCATCCTCTAAGATGAGAGAGGTTGACGGAGAACTAATCGGGGAAAGAGGTTCATCCACATGTGATGGACTGATAGATGGACTAACCTCTTGAGGTTAGTCGGGGACGAAGGGCGAGACCGTATTGACTGTCTAAATGTTGTGTTCATGAGTGTTGTCAATCAAGGTTTGGACATTGTTTTGGGTTGGTGGATTATTGGGGAATGGTTGCTTGAAGATGTCGATCCCCTGATTAGGGGGGGCATTGGGATTGTCTAAGATGAGGTCACCATTTTCAAGCATTCCTTGGATTATGTTTTTAAGGTTTTTGTAGTTTCTCGTGTCATGTCCTTTAACACGCCGGTAGTTGCAGAAGTCATTTTCCCTATACCACGCAGGGATGGCACGTGAGGGATCAAATTGTGGAGGTGGTCAGATCTGGAGGAGATTGAGAACCCCCTATTTAACAAGTTTTTCCAGCACATACGCGTATGATTATTTGAGAGGAGTATATTGTCATTGTACGTATCTCTGCTGGAATTGGTGGGTGGAATTCTGAGATGTGGATGGCTCAAGCTGATTGGTTGAAGGCGAAGAGGATGAAGGTCTAAGAACCACAGTGTTAGCTAAAGCTTTAGACTTAGGATTAGATGATGAAGGTTTAGAAAAAGAGGAGTCATTGGTCTTAGAGTTGAGATTCTTGCTCCGCAACTTGAATTTATTCTCCTCGATGGCATGTAATTCAAGTTTGTGGGCCATCATGAAGGCTTTGTCGAAGGTGCAGAAGGTCTGAACCCGTAATGTGGAAGAAATATGTTTCGTGCAGGCTTGGGAGAAAAGTTCAATAAGTTCAGGTTGGGGTAAGGAAAAGGAGAGTTGATTGATGAGGCCTCTCTAGTGAGCAACGAAGTCAGCTATGGATTCGTCCTCGAATTGGTGGATAGAATAGAGGTCTGTGATCGAGACCTTCTTGGTGATGTTGATGGAGAAGTGATCAAGAAAGAGTTGGGCCAGCTGTGTGAATGTGAAGAGGGAATGGCTAGCAAGAGAGCTGTACCAATCAAGTGTAGCACCAAAGAGAGACATAGGAAATGTGCATAAAAGCAATGCATCATCATGGGAAATAAGGTAACAGGCATGTCTGAATGCCCATAAGTGTTGTTGTGGGTCTTCCTTGCTTTGAAAGCGAGAAAATTTAGGAAGCTCCCATTGATTGGGGTATGGCCTGATTGGGATAGAAGGATGAATGGGCTCATTGCAAATTTGCTCATATGAGAGAGCATTATGTGAGCCATAAATGAAGGTCTCTAGGTTGGACATCTTGTCCATCAGCATTTTGATGATGCCTACTGACGGATTGGCGAGTGGAGCACCCCATAGATTATAAGGTGCTTGAAAGATATTGAGAGGGGCATATGACATGGTTGGTTGCGTAGACACAACATATGGGTAGCTAGTTATCGGGGTGGAAGTTGGAGCCAAGGGCACTTATGTTATGGGGTTGGTAGGCACAAGTTGGATAGGGGCCGTCAAAGATGGTTGAGGAGTGGCCACACTTGTTAAAGGGTAGACAGTTACTCTTGTGTTGATAGGTGCAAGAGTAGGGGGGATAGAGACCACTAGGTTTTGGAAAGGTGTAGGATTTGGTTGAGTCGTTTGAGGTTGAGGGGGTACCAGAACCCCCATGGAGGTAGGTTTAGAAGGAGAGGTTAAATTTTGAAGGTAGGACACAGTTGGGTTATTAGTCAAGGTGTTGGCTTGATTGTCTATAGGTTGAATTGTAGATGTTGTTGATGTGATCATTGTCTTGACTAAGGAAGTTGGCATCCCATAGATTGGGTTGCCTAAGGAGTCTCGCATTTAGCTATGCGTGAGATAGTGCTGCAAGGCTTTGACGTTGAGGTCCAAGAATCATGCAAAATTTTGGTCCCCTTCTGGGACAATAGGAATCTAGAGTGGGGTTGGGTGAGTAGGAGTTCTTTCAGTCTTCAAGTGGAACTCCATTATAGGACCGGTTATGGATGGGGTAGACGGAAGTGGTTGATGCCTTGCGTGGTTGACTAGAGCCTTGGCTTGACTGTGAGTCAAAACCATTCAAGGCGAGAAAGGTCAGGTTTCAAAAACTGTGTTTTTTCAGTTTTAGAAACTCAGAATGGGGTTTTGGAAAAAAAAGGGGTGGATTTTAAGGCTACTATTTTGAAAAAAAGGAACTGTGACAGAGACCGATGTCGGTTGAAAAATTGATGTCGGTGATAAATATGGCTGACATCGGTTAGATAACCGATGCCGGCGAGAAAAGGTTATCGACGTTGGTGGTAAAATCGATGTCGGTGACTGTGTTTTCCAGAAACCCAAAAGATTTGAGAGTTTTTGAAAAATAGGAAGAAGAACGTCCTCACTACCTCAAACAAGCAGATAAGAACAGAAAAGATGAAGAACACAAGTAGAGCCTAAGCGTTAAATCCCTAGAAATAAATTATTAAGCTCATGTGGCTTATGCCTTAAAGTGATGTTTGGGGAGGTTGGCTATTAGAAGGGTCCTATAAGAGGTAGTCTATGGATGGTTTCAGGTTTGTTTAGGCACTCAAAAGTCTAGGTTAGGTTCCGTACATGGCTTGGTGCTAAGGAGCAGGCTCCCCTCACTTCACGAGTCTAGTGGTTAGCTGGTCTCACTTAGCCAAAATATACTTTCCCTAGAGATTAGACTCTACTAGAGAACAGAGTGGGATTTCCCCTTGGTGATGAAATCTAAGTAGGATCGTCGGGATGGGTAAGGTATTTGCAGGGGGATGAAATCCCAGTCAGGCCTTGTCTCAGGTAAGTTTGATGTTTGATTTAGTGCATGTGGTTTGGTTGTGTAACATCAAGTGGACTATGATTAATTTAATATGTGGTTATTAATTACTAAGTGTGGACTAAGAAATGTAAGCAAGCAGAAATGTAATGCAACATGTTTTAAGCCCCAAGTCGAAATGTTAAGTTTAGATGAAAAACAAGTTGAGAAAGGGTTGAAGGATATGATTTTTGACTAGTCTAGAAGTGCAAGAAAAGAAAAGAAAAGTTATTTTTATTCCTGCTTATGATATCATTTAGAAGAGAAGAAAGAGGTGAAAAGGGAGAAACCTAATGCACCTATATGAATAGAAAGAAAAGGAACCCAAGGGAGACCCTAGTGTCCCATCGGGCATGCCAGAATGTTTCTACACTAGATTTGCTTTTCACATTCAAGAAAGAGAAAATGAGAAACAAAGAAGAAGGATGAGGGTTTGTACATACCTGGATTGTAGACATGTGCACCAAAATTTAGATGTTGTGAGAACTCCTCTTTGGTTGTGGAGGATGACACCTAAAAGGGAAAGACACTAAAACAGGAAAAATGTTAGATGACAAAAGGGTGGACTACCAAGCAAGAGCTTGGTCCTAGAAGTGCAAAGGCTTCTTGGAGGATGCCAGTCCACTGTTAAAAATAGAATGCTGATCAGAAATAGAAAGTGATAAATGATGAAAAATAGATAGAAAGAACTTAAGGCAAATGCATACCTGTTTAGAAGCAATCTGCTTTTGCATAGTTGCCGACGTCGGTGATATTGCCAGCATCAGTCAGGGAAGGTCACCGATGTCAGTTAGGCTACCGACATCAGTAGCAGAAACAGACGAGGTCAGCTGGGGCAATAGTTAGGGATGAGTTATAGGTCTGGTCTTGGCCTGTAGAATGGACTGAGGCTTTATCTGAGGGTCTGAGGGTCTGTGTGGGATTCAGAGGGACTATTTGGGGTTTGAGGAGTAGTCTGAGGGTTTGTGCAGAACTAGTTGGGCAGAGGGGACTATCAGGAAAGTGACTGGCTAGAACCATAAGCACAAAAAGGGGGACGAATGAGAGGTAGGGGTCTGAGAAGGCTTTTCAACCTCTCATGGATAGATAGGGAAGGTCTAGGCAGTAGTTAGCTAAATAGATAAATGTAGATAAGAAATGAAATGGAAAACAAGACTGTGCTTACCTCTTGCTTGCTGGTTGGAGAATGGAGACACCTGTTGTCGGAGCTGTTGAAGGACCTGTAAATGGAGCTATTCTTACAAGGTGCCTGTAGCTGCTAGTGTTGCTGTATGAGGGAGAGTAGAAGAAAATATGAATGCAAGAGCATCAAGAGAGTTTTATTCGTGGGGGTGGAGAATGGTTGCAGAGAATGGTCTTGAAGGATGCCGATGCCGGCAGAATCACTGACGTCAGTCGCGTAATGACCGACATCAGCGGCTGAAGAATGGGGATAGAGGCTAAAATTAGCCTCTGTCCATTCTTGCACGCTACTTGGTCAAGGGGCCGTGGGAAAATGGTCGAGGGAGGCATAAATGGATGTGAGAGGAAGGATAAAGGGGAGATTTGGGCAATAAAGGCTAGGAGAGAGGTGGGGGGATCCAAGGAGGGGATCCAAGGTGGCATGGGTGAGGTGGAAGAGGGCCAAATAAATTAAAATATTTATTTGATAAATTGATGGGGCTAGGACAAGGGTTAGGACATGGGCCAAGGGGGGCCAAGGGTGAAAGAAGACCTACGGGGTAGACACAGTTTCAGTGTCTACAGTATGTATAATTCCATCATTCAAAACCATGGACCCTATTTTTCTTGGCTAGCTTGGCTATGATCCTTACCAGCTTGGCTATGATCCTTACTAGCCTTGTGTTGATCCTTATCATGTCCAATATGACTAGTCTCAGCCTTGTCATGAGCTATATCAACCTTATTCCCAATCTTCTCAATATGTCACTCCTCCTACTCAACCTAATCCCTTTGCTAATCAACCTGTTTCTACCTTCAAATGAGCACTACTGGGATATGAAAAGTATGTAGTAGAGCTTGACACCAGAAGGGGATGTGGCTAAGAAATCCATGATCATGTCATCCATCAAGTGAGAAATGCACTAGATCTAGTTAAGAGTGAATGGAATCCCATTGAAAGAGCTAATTGGCAAAGGCTTACAAGTGAGATGCTGGATGTGAGTGGTTTGATTGCATCTTTGGAAGAGAGGCTGAGAATCCATGAGATGTAGCCTTACCAAGTCTATCAACCTACATATCCATTGCCCCAAGCATCATATCAATCATACATAGCCCCTGCTTATGAGCCAAGTCAAGCATATCAAAGTCCTTTCCCAAATAATGTTGGGGAGAGTTTTGAAATAGTAAATCTTATGTTTAAGGCTAATGTTGATAAATAGATTGAATTGGCAAATCTTCAAATGCAGTAGTCTATTTTGGTAGCAAGGGAAGTGGAATCCAAACCTTCACTACCCTCTCACATTGTGGCCCCATCACCCCAAAACGAGATGCCCAATCCTAATATCATGAGATGGAATAAAGTGATTGAGTCATGGAACAACAAGGAGGAGAAAGACATTATCCAAGAGTGTGAGGTACAAAATGAGGTTAGTCCTTTTCAAGTCCCTCCCACCCTTCCTCGAGAAGATTCTTGTATTTCATGGAAACCTTCATGCACTCCCCATCTCTATGATGATTCTTATGAGCTCCAAGAAAGACTCTTTTAGGATAATCTAGCTAAGTGAATTGAGGAATTAGAGGCTAAGGTGAGACTGCTTCATGAAAGAGAGATGGAACTTTCAGGCCTTGTAGAGGAGCCTATGCTAAAAGATACCCCTTCTACCAATCCTTAACCTAATTTCAATATTGATGAAGTGTTGGTAAAGTGGAGAGATAAAAATCAAGTGATTTTAGCCTAAGGTCTACCCCCTCTTGTGCACCAAATCCTTTCTATCAAATAGAACTTGATCATTCTGGCTCATCCAATACATCAATCAATCTTACTCTTAATCTTGTGTGCCTAGCTTTCTAGCATGCCTCTCTTCAGACATCTCTTCCTATACATAAGCAAACCCTCCTAAATCTTCCCCAACCTTAATTCTTTTGACATGATCCCCAAATTCCAAGTTGGAAGAAGGGAAGTCATGAACTAGCCCAGGACCTTGGAGATTCCAATCCCAAGATCATGAGCTGGAAGCAAATAGTAGAATCCTGGGGCAGAAAGGAAGAGGAGAAGAAAGGTTTTCCTTAAAACCTTGAAGAAGATGAGACTACTCCTACTCCTGATGATGATTATGATCTCCCAAAAAGGCTCTTCCAAGAAGATATAGATAGATGAATTGTAGAGTTGAAGTCTAGAGTGAGTTTCCTTAGCCAACGTTTGATGGACATTTTTGACCAAATAGTAGATTCCATGTCTAAACACACCCCATCTTCACACCTCCAAAAGAGCTATCAGGCCACACCTGATATAGATGAAGTGCTAGCCAAATGGAAAGAGGATAATCATTCAATTCTATCTCAAGAATTGCCTCTTCTTCCACATGAGTTCATTCGTTAGTCTTGCACTTCACCCCTTCTCAAGGAGGAACTTGTTTTGAAAGGGACAAGTAAAGAGGAGTATACTTAGTTCATGACTAATCAAGGAGACCCCATGAATATAGATGAGAAGGAGATCACCATATATGTCATGGAGGAGCATGGACAATCTCTTGTTCATGTTTTGAATGATTTGTTTAAAGTCATTGGGGCAGGCTGTAATCCTCATCAAGGAGGCTATGAGATGGCTAAGAGTGGAGAAGGTAGCATTTGGACTCAAATAAATATGCAAAAGGGCTGTAAGTTTTCATATTTATCCTTTCAAAGGGTTGGTGAATATAAAGATGATATTTTTGTATTCATCAAGGAGGATGATCATGCCATGAAACTTGAGCATGAGGCAGAAGGGGACATGCCAATCAATGATGCATATCAAGGGGCTTATGGTAATGAGCCAGTAGCCATTGATTTCTTGATGAGCTACACAAGCATGAAGAGCCAATAGGAGGCAAGATTCCAAGAATAAATAGAGTACATATATGTTGGAAGCATGTTTGAATCTAATCCACTCAGATACAAGCCAATCAAGGTGACAGGCAAGAGGAGCAGGTCACCAAGTCTCCATTTCATTCAGCCACTTGTCTAGCACCATAAGTTTCCTTGCCAAGAAGGGGACTTAAGAAGTTTTCCTTTTGATCCAGGAGGGAACAAAATATACGTAGTTAGTTGTACATCATAGTTTGTTTTTAGTTTTCCTTTCCTGCATTCCCTAAGTGCAGTTTGCATAGGTAGTGTTTTTAGTCTTGTGTGTGCTTTCCCTTGTGTTTGGGGTAAAAAGCTTCATTTTTTATTCTTGGATCTATCAAGGTGGTTGCTAACCCTTTCTTTTAAGCTAATTTTGACTCCATGCCCAATGGACTAAAAGGTAACTAGTCTTTAAGCATATCAGGCATGCTTCCCCTAAGAGTCACCAATTTGTTGACCATTTTTGGCCCAATAGGCCAAAAATCAATCCCACCTTTTTTATGCTATTCTGAGCCAATACCTTTTGATTTTGCATGAGTCTTGAAAATTTCTATGGACATTGTAGGTTTTTTACAGACTTTACAGGTCCATTTCTATAGACTCTGTAAGTTTTCTATAGACTCTATAGGTCCATTTCTACAGACTCTATAGGTTTTCTATGGACTCTATAGGTCCATTTCTATAGACTCTGCAGGTCCATTTCTATGAACTCTATAGGCGGTTCCTTTGGCATATGAAGAACTAGTTCAAAGAGTGCAAGCTTTTACAAAGCTTCTTTGGACTCTTTTCTAAAGAAATTCACAAGGAAAGAGAGTTGAAAGTGGTTCAATGACATGATCTTTCCAAGACTTAGCATCTTTAAACCATTAAACCATTAAACTGGTTCAACACTTTGATTAAATCAGATGGTTCAATCACTTGGTTCACTCAGTCAGTTCAACGACTTGGTCAGTCAGCTTGATTTAAAGCTTGGTTCAACTACAAAGTTCATTGGAAAAGTTCAATAGTGAGGTTTAATCAAATGGTTCATCGACTTGGTTCAAGGCTTGGTTCAACTATTTTGGTTCAAACATTCAGTTTGATGCCTTGGTTCAACAACCATTTGAACCATTGTACCGATTCAATGAAATGGTTCAATGGTTGGTTTGAAGGAGTGGTTCAATCAGAAAGTTAAAGATAATCTCCCAAAGGACAAGTGCCATTGCGGAGGGTAGAGAACACTTCAAAGAGGCCATAGAGAAAGCTACAAAGGTAAGTTCTTTCAGAATGTTGTTTAAGGTAGTCAAAAGGTAAAGGCATAATTCCTTCAGACTTTTTGTCTAAAGGAATTCCTTAGAACAAAATGTCTAAAGGAATTCAGAAAGATCGCAAACAAAAATCCCACAAAAGACTTAAGGCATTGAACGAATTCTTTCAAACTTTTGTTCGAAGGAATTCCTTCGAACAAAAAGTTTGAAGAAATTCAAAAGGAAGATAGCTATGAGAAAAGTGGCTGGGAAGAAAACCCAAAATAAATCAAAGTGGCCAAAACAATTCTACCAGACTTTTTGTCTGTGGGAAAAATTATGTGGGAAAAAGCCTGAAGGAAAAACCCACCGAGGATCTAAAGGACCCTGAAGGGTAGGTGCCCTTACAGGGGACTCTTGGCCAAAATGAAAGACGCTTTCCAAAAGCCAAAGGGTCACCTTCCCTTTAGGAAGGTGTAAAGAAAGAAGTCCATAGAAAATGCCAAAGCTAAGAAAGCTGAAGAAACTCCAAGGGGTGACGGACCTGAGGACATCAAAATCAGGCACAATAAAGTAGTTGTTGGGTATTTTAATGCAGTGATGGGTGTGCAAATGTCAATTTTAAGGCTCATGAAATAGCTATTGATTTTGAAAATCCTTAAAGAGGAGCCCAAGGAACACAATGACCCACCAAAAGATAGCCCTAAGGGCCAAAGAAGCTAGAAAGTGACAAAGCTAGAAAGCGACAAAGCTAGAAAGGGACAAAATGAGGAAGAAATAAAGTGCAAAAGTGGACAAGTAGTCCAAGTGGCAAAGGGAAGCCGAGTTATTTCCAGATGGCCACCAAATGGTGCAAACATTAAATAGCATATCCTATCTTCTCCTTTTTGTATTTATAAGGGGACAAACCATGTGAATATCTAGAAAGAGTAGTTTGTTTGCAAAAAAGAGGCGCATCCATACTTCCTCATTAATGTTGAGATGTTGAAGTCAAAGTAGGAATCGATAATCAAATAGATTCTTCTTCCCAAGGCTCAGAACACACATGGGCTAGCTTGTCAAGTGTACCAAAGTCTTTTTGAGAAAGCACCAAGTCCTCTTCTCTTTCTATATATTGTAAAATTTCTCATTTGAGAAAGGGGAATCTCTCAGCCTTAAGGCAAAACTATGCCTAAAAATCTCTCAAGATTGTAAGGTAGAACTCTGCTAGATTTTACCTTAAATCATGACTTAGCATTTTTACCTCCGTTTGGATTTTCACTCATGCATATGTCCATGTTTTCTTTTGTGTGAAGTCATTTTCTTTGATTCTTTTCACAGAATGACTCCAACATGTCTAGTGCATTGTGATTTTCTTCTTCTGTAGGTTTGCTAGAAGTGTCTGCAGTAGGAGTGTAGGTGCCTATGAATAGGCTACCATAAGTGTGTCTAAGGATGCCTATGGTAGTTTCTTCCTCCCTATATTTCCATAGACCCCTATCTCACTGATGCAGAATGATTTCTCATATCAAATGAAGTGTATGGGCGCTTCTTCTTGGTGAAAGTGTATATTCGAACTGAGTGGGTCATCATTTCTAGTGTATCATCTTTATTTTATTTTTAGGCTTAGGTTTTATTTTTAACATCCTTCTCCCTTTTCATCCCCCCTTTTTTATTATATTTGTTAGTAGTAGGGAATCTAGGGCCTAAAATATACAACAAAGGGAGCTAGCCCTTATCTAGAGACTCTTCCCTTCAGCTTCACTAGTCCCACAGGTGAGAGGGGAGTTTCCATTTTGACACGTGGAAGGTAGGAGCTCAGCCTCCTACCCCAGGTGCAATCCACTACGTAAACAGAGCTAAAAACATCTTCAGTGGATAGAACATAATTACCCATTCCTGAGGATTCAAAAAAAATTTGAGCTTCAGGGTTTGACATTTGGGTAACAATATATTTTGACTCTTTCTCAGGAAGAAACTTTTGCATGATGCCTTTAATAGGTATCTTTGGTTCAAATAGATCCATGTTCAACTCTCCACCTTAATCCTTGCAAAAATTACGTCTGAGCGGAATGCCATACAAAGCTGGAACATTAGCCACTAAGATTGTCATCTTAATCCTCTTATCTGGAAAAGCTACAAATGCAAATTAGGCATCTTTGATTTGACCTAAAAGTGGTACTTATTTTTTTTCCATGGAGAAACATCTCCCAAAAGTATTAGTTAAGGTAATACTGAGAGAATCTGATACCTTGGTGGGCATAACATTATCAGAGGCTCTAGAATCTATTATATAGTTGCTCAACTTATGACCATTTATCAATAGAGAAACATAGAAAGGTTGTATTTTTCTAGGGTAAATAAGAGGAGTAGTGAAAAGATTATTCTGGGTGGATTTGTTCTTTGGGGGATCATGAGTCACTTTTGGAAAATATTTTCCTATAGGGAGGGTTTTGTTTTTGATGTATTTAGCCAACCTATCAAACTATTCAAGATTGGCTTACAAGTACTCAAATTCAGACATTTGGATCTTGGTCTTTCTAGCATGATCAATTATGTCAAATAACTAAAATGAACTATAAATAGAGGAAGGAATTCCATTATTCTAATTTTTATTTGATGTGGTACTGGTCTAAGAAAATGAAGTAGAAGGTACATGATTATTTGAGGTACTTAATTTCTTATTGGTCACTGGGTCCTTTGATTGGAAAGGTAGTGAAGTTCTCCATTTAGCAATTGAGATCACTGGCTAAGGTTCTTCTCCTACTTTTCCCTTATCAGCTTGTTGAGTTGACTAGTTTTGAGACCTATTAAAAATAGCATATGATCCATTAAACACTTCTCCCTTTTTGTAGCTTCATCTTGGTAATTCAGAAAACCAATGTTGGATTCGCTAGCTAATTCTTCTTCTCCTTATGTAAAGTGACTAGTGTCATATTCTTGGTCCAACTTAGGTTGGAAAGAGAGATCATGTTTGGCTTCATGATAACCAATTGCTGAGTTGATCAGTGTTAATTCAATGGCAAGCTTCTCCTATGTGGAAGGAAGATGATTGGATTGCCCTTGATTTTTGTAAGCATTTCCTTGATATGAGTTGTTGGGAAATGTCCTCCTTGGTATATCTCTATAGGAAGGAGGGGTAGACATACCTTGGGACATTTGCATTTTTAAAGCTAGAAATTCATTTGCTAACTTTTATACCATAGGATCGGTGGTGCTTGTGGAATAACTTTTAGTAGATGAGAAAAATTTATTTTTATTAAAATCTTTTCTTATCTTACCTTCAAGGATAAGATCATCTTCAACCATGGTAGCTAAAATTTGAGCTATAAAAAGATCTATAGGGCTAGTTTGCCTCAACAAAAAACTCACTTTGAGAAGTTGAAAATTGATAAATAAGCACTTAAGATTTTATGGCATTGGTTGAGCAATTGCAAGGATCCTATTCCTTAACTTATTGAATTTAGAAATGAAGTCTCGCATAGGCTCATGAGGCTCCTTCTTCATTTGCATAAGCTGAGCCAATAAGGCATGTGCATCTTCTACGGGTTTGAACCTAGCCTCAAACTTAGTCTTGAGAGTGTTCCAATTGGCTATAGTCTAAGCTTTAAGATGATAAAACCAATCTATGGTAGGACCTTACAATGTTTCAATAAAAATTCTTACTTCTATATCTTTATATTCAATGCCTATCACACCATAGGCTATGTAGAAATCTGCAATATGCTCATCAAGATGAACTTTCCCATCACCATAGAACTTGGGAAAATTCTTTCTTGAACTAAGAGGCAGTTCATGTAATGGTGGGGTTAGATTTATGGGGTCAAAAGTGTTACCCCAAGGGCCTTAGGCTGCCATGATATGACAATTAAAAGGAGGGATAACAAACCTTTGTGGAGTATGTATAGACAAAGCTCTACTAGTAGTATAACTAGAAGCTTCACCTAGTATTGGAGACCTGATGTTGGTAGGAAGAAAACTCCTGGTTCACTGAAGGAAAGATCATGGAGGAAAAAGATCAAAATTATTTTTTTGCACCAACTTGAATACATGATCAACAATACCTTAAGCTCTCTGGCTTCACGTATACCATGGATCTGCCAGAATATAGAATGGAAAAGAAGTAGAAATTCTTCAATTTAAAGTGTGAAGCTTCAAATTACATCTTCGATCCGTAATGGAGTCACCAAAAAACTTTTGGGTGAATATTTTGTCACCAACTAGCTGAAGACAAAATGGTTATATCAACCATAGTGAAATGAGATAAATCTCTCCTCTTAGCAAGGGGAGGCCCCCTATAAACTATCACAAAATTAAATTATACTAAATATTAACTCAGGGGTGAGATGATGTCATCCATTTCTCTTTTTTCATAAATGATGCTCACAAAATAAAGGAAAACTTCCTTGATATTAACTAAATCCACAAGAAACCCATTAGAGCATAAAGTCTATCATTGCTTTTCTTACTAAATTATGACTTATATCATAGTAGAATGAGGTGCAACACAAAGTCTTCACCAAAAACTACAACAAAGTATAAAATTATAAAAGATAAAAGTATTTCAAAGCCTTTCCAATATCCTTTGTTCTAAAATATTAAAACACAAACTAAAGACAATTATAGTAGCACAAAGTTTTTATAATTAGATTTAGAACATCCCCCAGATTATTTTCACTTACTCTAGTTATTTGATTAGATAGATAAGATTATACTAGGAAAAAGACATAAGAACAATTTCCTACATAACACAAGTTATTTAAATACAAAGTTTGAAAGGTCACTTGCTTTCTCAATCACTTGATGAAATTTGATTTACAATATGAGCTCAAAGTCTCAAAATGCCTTTCAATTTTGGTAGAGTTTTGCTTCCAACAACTAAGAGATAGATATTACGAAAGAGGCCCTCTTTATTTATAGGGAGAGGCCTTGAGGATTTTTTTGAAAAAACCCAATTACTTTGACTTAGTCAAAGATAGAAGTCCATGTTGACCTTAGACTTTCCATATTTTTACATGTAATTACATACACAAAAAGTACATGTAAAAATGTCCAGAGTGGTTGCAAAAGTACATCTAAGAAGCAAAAATTAAATCAAAGGAAAATTGATTCAATTTGTATCCCCATCTTTCTTTATGTGAGCATCGTACATAGTGAAAGTTACCTACATCGCGATATTGTCTGGATTAACAGTGTTTCTAAAAATCATCTTAGCTCTGACCATGACATCTTTTACTACTATGATTTATTTATCATGATTAGCTAACTTGGTCTTCAAATTATCTAGAGTTAACTGATTATCTAGAATGTTTTCCACAAAGTTTATTGAAATTTTTTATCTTAAAATTATTTTTAGAACATACCTTCAAATTCTAGAATCATTTCTTCTATTGAAAGGAATTGGTTATATTGTGATATAAGTTTTCAAGGTATCTCCTCTAATTTGTGAAAAAGACTGACGTCACTTTGATCACTGAGTCTCCTTGAAGATTCAAGGTCATTGATCAACTCTCTAAGCACCCAACTCTTATATGTTAGTGCCTCTTTAGTTTCAGTGTAAGAGTCCCTAATAGTAATGACACCAATGGATATTAGGGTGTTTATTTTCAGTTTCCTCATATCCATCCATTTATCAAGATACTTTTCAATGCTTTTGATATCTTGAAAAACAACATTAATGAGATCATCATGTTTTTATCTTATTTTTCTCATTTTATCTATCTTCTCAGATAAATCTATGAGCAAGGAAACTCCTTGTGCACTCATCTTGTCCAAGTACTCTTAAAGTAATTTTCATTTGAGGTAGGTTTTTTCTGCATTCTAAATAATGGGGTATTCTATAGAAATGGCTTCAAGAGCTACCATTTCTAAAGTGAAAGGGATTCTCCTGACTACAACAATCAATTTCTCCACTATTGCTTTGTAGTGATCCTTCATCTCTTTCTCTTTGTCAAATTTCTAGTTCAAGATGTCCATGGCCAACTGCATATCACTCTTGGCACTCTCATGAGTTATCTTACATAATTCAACTCTAGAGATAGAGTAATTAGTTATATCTAAATTATCAATGGTTGCATCATGTAGAGGTCTTATAATTTCTAAAAATTTGTGTCCCTTAGCCCCAATCATCTTTGAAAAAACCTTAGCTTTTTTAGATCATTAGCTTTTACTGGTATCAGCTTATTGAAATCAAATTCATCTAGAGAGATGTCTTGTTTCTTCCTTTTGTGAGTGTAAGCTGATAAACATGGTGGCAGCATGGAAGTACTTACATTTGGATCTATCTCCATTGTTGGCATCATTAGAGCTGTACTTGCACAAGTAGTGGAAATAATAGGTGGAGTATGAGTACAAAATACACCTTTTACTAAGTGATCAAAAGTAGAACCATCTCTGATATTAAATGATGGGGATGACAAACTAGGAATTGACCCTATGGAATGAATAATATCTTCAAAAGTGTTATGAGGGTTGTCAAAAATAATTTTGGAGGAAGAGGGTGATCCAGAAGAGGGAACACTAATTGGAGAAGCATGTGAAGGAACTGTAATGGGTGTGTTAGGAAAGGAAAAAGAGATTCTTGTTCCTTGTTGCACATTCTCTTGTGGAGACAAAATTTCCTCTTCTTGTTGATTTGTAGGTCTATCATCAGTCTCTATCTGTTCCATTGCTAGTTCTTTGGTGCTTTGTTTCTCAACCTCCACATCTTCTATTTTTTACTCTTTTTCCATAACTTTTGACTTCTTCATCACAAATATGATCTTTGGCTTATGTGGCCTGAAAGAGGAAGGAACATCACTTTTATTCTTTGTCCTATTTTCTTCTCTTCTTCTTATTTCCTCTTGAAATTTAGCTTCTGAACCTATGATAAATTCTTTCAATGTGATTGCTTTATTTGCTAACGAATCATTGGTGTTTGCCAATATTGGTTCAAATCTTTTCCTTAAGGAAGTCAGCTCCTTTTGTGACCATTAGATTGGTGAAAAAGGGGCATTGGTAACTTGTTCAGCATTGTATCTATCATTAATCAAATCTCTATCATCCACTGAATTCTTAGGGATATCAACAAGTCCCAGATATTCTATCTACTCAAGAGATAACCTATTATAGTCCATTTTCCTGACATCTTCCATTGTCTTCAAGTCTACCCAAACATCTTCAATCATAGTTTCATTGAGTTTTTCTCCTAATTATGTCCTTTACACCCTTGTAATAAAAATTTAGTCTTCTTTTTAACTACTTCATGGTTACGAGCTGCATTTTAGTTCCTATAACTCTAGCTTTCCCAGTGATTAACACTGAAAACCTACCAATTTTAATTGGGAACCTAAAATCAGGATTCTTGAGTTCTATCTATTTATTATGTATGATAATTATTTACCTGCATAGCTCCATCAAGACCAATTTATCTGAAGGGAATCTTGGAAGCATATAAGGATGACCTTTGAAAAAGCCAACATATAGGTATAAAAAAGAAGGAAATTACAAGAATATACATCCAAAATAATTCACAACTACCCAGGCCTCATCTAAAATTCTTCTTTATTCTAATTGAGGATCAAAGAGACAAAAAAATACTGCAAAGAAAGCATCATTTACTCTCCTAAAATGACAAATAGAACCCTTCATTGTTAACTGAGAGTAGTATTAATACATTGGGGTTCCTCTCTTATCTCCTTCTGATGTTAAACCTAGAAAGGTTCTAATCGAAGTTGTAATATACACTAGGTAGGAAGTCATGTAGAATGTGAAGGTATTGGATACCTTTGTTAATTGCTCATGGAGAGCATTGCTGACTTATTCTCCTCACAAGATGATTTGTTTTCTTTAGAGAATTATCTTGATGAAGGGATACATCCACTCATGAGATTTTGAGGAAAAGGGCAAACCTCTTACCCTATTGAGAAGAGTTATCAGATCACCAACTTCTTCTTAAAAGTCACTCCTTGGAAAACTTTGTGGCCACCTTGAAAATTTTTCTCTTGGATTCTTGAGCCATTTATTATTGA
The DNA here is from genome assembly GCA_037957365.1 of Torreya grandis. NCBI lineage: Eukaryota > Viridiplantae > Streptophyta > Pinopsida > Cupressales > Taxaceae > Torreya > Torreya grandis. The sequence continues at coordinate 1,286,747 of JARHVA010002047.1, forward strand.
TTACTTTCTTTGCTTTTTCAAGATCTTTGTCATATTCTCTTTATGCTTTAACAAAGTCAAGCTTTATCACTTATGTAGAAGGAGGGCACATTAACACTTTATCAATTAATTTAGGATCCAATTTGATTATAACATTTCCATTAGTATCCAACATAGCCCTAGTATCCTTATTATAGAACTGATCACACTGAAGAATGAATTCTATGTTGTGAACCGCTATAGGAAAAGGAGATACCAAATGAATATTTCTTTCAATTATCTTCTTCATTTTGGAACTAGGATTGCTTGACCTAGTTCTTTCCACAAACTCAACCATGTCCACATGACCAATCTTCATATCTCTAATGTCATCAACATTAGAATTTACCAAGGTGATTGGAAAAACACCTTGATATTTATACTTTATTGCCTTTGACTTCTTCAAAGAAAGCTCTATCATCTGAAAGAGCTTTTATCAAAAGGTTGTTGTTGAAGAAGGATCCACAGAGGAAATTACAACAAAAGCCATGTTCATGCAATTAAGGGAAATACTAGCAATCTGGAAAAATTGCATGTCGATGATCGCATCTATGGGGATACACCTAAAAGGGCTAAAGTGCAAGTAGGCTAAAAAAACTAGGAAAAAGAGGGCTTAGAAAAGAAAAACTGAAAATGCCTCAAAGTTAGAAAAATTGAAGAAGATATTTGCATGGGTGGTAAAAATTGTCGCCCTTGCATATGGGGTGGATTTTGCTTTAGCACCAAAAATCACCAACCTTGCAGGAGAAAAAGAAACCATTTTTATGCAAAAGTGGTGAAAATAACTACCATTACATGTTGATGATCATGTTTGTGCAGAAGTGGTGAAATCTGCCAACATTGCAGGTCAATGTGTGTAGGGGTGGCAAAATTTGCCACCTTTACATATCTCTTAAAAGTTAGAGTAATGATGTCTAAGTGGAAAATTTTGTCACTACTATAGGATAGTGGTGAGGGAATGCTTTAGTATTAAAATCCACTACTCTTGTAGGTAAAAACTCACTTGTGTGGAAGTGATGAGATTTGATTTGTTAGGCTTTTTCCTAGTAAACCCATTTAAAGAAGTGAGGGCAGCTATTTTCAAATGATGAGAAAACATAGGTTGGGTAGAAATCAGTTTTACATGCACCAGGGTTTTGACATTTTAGCTATTGAGGCTCACTAAGGTAAAAAAAATAATAAGGGGGAGTTGAACTATAGAAAACAAAACCTAAAAAGAAAGAAAGAAGAGAAAAAAAATGAACTTAAAGGAAAAGAAAACAAAAAATAAAAAACCTAAAAGCAAAAAGACTAAAAAGTAAAACTTACCTAGTAATTTTGAAATCCTAATCTTGAAGTTGGTGAATTCATAATTCTACTCATTCACATGGTTAAATGATTATAAGGAGGAGGAGCACACAACTTAAAATGATAAAAATAATAGTCAAATGGCAATAAAAATCCCCAAAACAAGTTTTACCAACTCAGTGTGCACAGCCATAAATGTCACATGAGTTTTAAGATTTGTGAAAGCTTGTACTCAGGCAACAATTTTTTTTACCCTTGGAAGAGAGGTGAAAAACATGCATGGGTGGAAAAAATTGCCACTTGAGCATGTGCTCAGGGAAAAACATGCATGGGTAGTGAAAATCACCACTTGAGCATGTACTCGGGAAAAACATGCACCAATGGCAAAAAATGCCACTATTGCATGAAGAACCTCAAAAAAATGTAGGAGTGGTAAAAAATGCTGCCAATGCATGGGGAAAAGGAAAATATCTAACACCTTAAAAAATGATCAAAACTGACATTTTGATCAGACAAAGATTACAATGGTTTTCACATTTTTTGAGAAAATACGACGAGGGAGTGTTGAAAACTTTCACAGGATGTTAGTCAACTTCACTCGAGATGAAGAGAAACTTGCCTCGAATAATGAAATTTAGAGTGAAGATTATGAAATGGACAAGTTTCATAGGGGTTGTCCCCAAAATGAGTGTGGCTGATTTTGTAAACATATATATATATATATATATATATATATATATATATATATATATATATATATATATATATATATGATAACTATATCTTTCTTTATTTGATGTTTAGACATTAATACATATATGAAATGTATAGTAGACTTATGACATAATAAAATACTTATGCTAATGGATAGTTGATTTTACCAATATCATGTTCCAAAAAATGGCCAGAATATAGAAACTTAATAGCAGTATTATCTTTATGATTTTATTAAATAATCTTATGTGGTTATAGGTGATCACTTGAGTTTCTAGGTATGAATATTTTACTATTTAAGGTAAATTACTCGGATGATGGTCCCCCTCTATCAAATGATTCAACCTTTGGGATTTTACTTAGGATATGGATGAGTCATGGAGTTATTTAGCATCTGATTTATATTGTTTTACTTATTGTTATTTATATCCTACATTATACTACATTGTACCTTATTATGAGATGGATATTCAACATATCAATGGTTGTGTAATTTTATATTATTCTAAAAATGTAAACGATAGTGGTTATGAGCACAATTATGTCTAATTTATGGATTATATAAGTAATTATTGTAATTTCTTCATTTTTTTTTATACTTGATTGATAGTTATTAAGGTTATAAACTTTTTGGCATGAAAATTTATCAAGGGGACAAATAGGCATTTCTCATCTATAGTTATGGAATAGAATCTATCTCCTATTAGTAGCCAGAGCTACCTTTATTCAAAACCAAAAAAATGAGTGTGGTAAAGTAAAGTATTTATAGTAAAAATGGGTTTTATGAGGGTGGTTCTTTTAACTTGAAACCAAAAAAAGGCCATAAAAATGAAAATATGAAATAAAATAAGAGGAATAAGAAGTATATTCATAAAATTGAAAGGATTGACATATCTAATGAGAGAAACTTAGATTCTTATAAAAAAATTCAAATAAATAGATTATTCTTCTTAATAGGCAACTCTATCCTTCAATGGACAAGAAAAACATATATGCACCTATAGAAATGCATGACATACACCAAAGAAAATATATATATATATATATATATATATATATATAAATGATAATATAAATTAATAATTACTCTATATTTATTTACAAAAATTAAATAATTACTCTCTAATCCCTCTGAGGTCTCACTAAAATGAAATAACAAATGTAGATTTGAAAGGAAATACTACAATGAAATTTCCTATTTTTGACTAGTTTATAACGATTGTGATAACATTATGAAAACAAATAATTGAACACATATAGATATTAAATGCATACATAATTGATGAATAAATCTCCAATGCAATTTTTTCAAAATCTTCTTGTATTTATCTTTGTTAGGTTGAAAATTCAATCTCCTTTTTCAAAAGTTTTTTCATAAGTTTTAACTATTAAAATATCATTTACAAATGACCTTCTAACTAATATTTATATATTTAAATTGGTGGTTACATGGTGTAACCATTTTTTTTGCCTTTTTTAGAACATGTAAAATCACATTAACTAATTTTATAAATTTGAAATATTCAATAGTACAATGACAAATTTCCACAACTTTAAAATTTACATTGGTAAATTTACACGATTTAAAATTTCAAAAAGGACCTCATACAATTACATGAATTTATAATTCATAAATAAAATAAAGAGGTATAATTGTAATTATGAGAATGATTTAGGAAGGACAAGGCTATGAAAAAAAAAATAATGAATAATCATTCCTTATCATCCTTGTTGATGAGGATCTAGACTTCTTCTTCTTTCTTAGGCCACAACTTCTTCTAATATTATTCAAATATTTGCATGAATTCCAATATTTTATCCTCATCTGGTCCATCTTAGTATGTATAAACTATTTCTATATCATAATACAGATATACCATATTTTGAGTTATTCCTTATAACTCCTTCAACATTGTCTAAAGTTTTTTCAAATTACTTTGGTACTTGATTAATGTCTAAATTAAATCATAATTGAGTGCAAAACTTTGAGTTGTATTTTTTTCAAAACCTTCCTTGAACTGATAAACAATGACATTCAGATAGAAATTTCCCCTTATCATGGGTGACATTGCATTTCACTTTGATTACCTCCCCTAATATCTCAAGAATAGCATCTCATCTTATTGTCTTAGAGTCTTCAAAAAATTTAACACTTTCTTTGAAAATACAAAATCTAAATTTTTTAGCTCCCAATTACTCAAAGAGATATATAATTTCTTATTTTTGGATGAAATTTTATTAAATTAGGTCGTCTGGGTAAGTAAAATAAAATCTTTATAATGTAGGGATCAATTCATTCCATTTCTTCTCTTCTTTCTCATATTTTTTTGAGGTTTATTTTCTTGATCATATTCAAATTGAATTTTAAAACAAATAGCCAATGTTGTCTAAAGAATGTTGATACCTTGTTGTAAATTTTCTCAACTCCTTATTTTATTGATTTTACCATGTGTCCAATTTATTTTGTAAAATGAAGTGTTTATATACCATAAATTTGGTTAATAATTTAATGTGAGGTTTGAATTATTTTCACTAATTTCAGCTCTATATATATTAGTTGTTTAACTTTATCTTTGAGTTCATCTTTGGTGATTTAATCATCATCCATCTTATCAAATAATGTGACAATTTCATATTGGATGTTATAGTTCATGTCTTCTCTCATGGGATTTCCAAGATGACTTTGGTGATCTGATAGTTAGATGCAATGACCTATCTTTGTCCTTTTCTTATTGAGGAAAACTAATTTTACATATCTTTATCCTTTTTGATATGTGGTTATTCTTGAAACTATTTCTGGATTATTAGTCACATGAGGATGAGAAGTAGCCAAGATGATAAAATAAATATCTTGATGCTTTTAAATCTTATTCCTTTTCTTCAAGACTTCATTTATCCAATTAGGAGCTTATATGTTAGGATCTTATTGCACAAGGGTAGTATTTGGTTCTTTTTGAGATTTAGAACAAGGGAGAAAATATGATAAAACTTGAGATTTTTCAAGTACAATTTCAAATTATTATTTTTCTATTGTATCAATTGGAGTTTTTAAAGAATGTTAGATAGACAATTAAAAATTTTGAGTATGAGATACTAGAATTGAAATATTAGGTTGAAGAGGAGTAAAATAATCCAACAAAAAAGATGAATTAGAAGATATAAATTGTTATGTAGTATTAGCTACTAGGAGATGAGGTCAAAAAATATTATCAAAAGGAATTTTTTTTAAAATGGAAAAAATTGGAGAACCTAGAATATTTTCACCCAATCTCTTTATCTTTAACTTGATTGTTTTCTTCACTATAATATTTTCTGTGACAGCCTCAATTTCTATCTTAGTCTTAGTTTCTTCTAGATCTTTACTAGTTCCTACTACTAAGGATGTTCTTTATTTTTTATAATATGGTCAATGAGCAATCACTAGTTCATATTATTTTATAAGAGAATGAACATTTCAAATAATTTGAACTTATACCCACTAAAATGAAATGGAGAAAATTTTTTCCAATTTTTTTTCTATATTCCAAATAAATGGGACTTTTTCAAACCATTTGGGTATAAATCATTTTATATAAATTAGATTATTTCAAATAATTTTGACTTATACCCACTAAAGTGGAGTGGATAAAATTTTCTCCAAAAATATTTTTTTAATAATTCAAATAAATTAGATTATTTCAAACCATTTGGGCACAAATAATTTTGAATAAATTGGACTATTTAGAATAATTTAGATATATACAAACTTAAGTGGACTAGATAAAAATTTATCCAAGAATTTTTTTCTATATTTCAAATAAATTAGACTATTTCAAACCACTTAGGAATAGATCATTTCAAATTATTTGGAATATTTTAAATAATTTGGACTTAACCTACTTAAGTGGATTAGAGAAAATTTTCTCCAAGAATAAGTTATATTTTAAATAATTTAGACTCTTCAATCTCTTCAAGGAGTTCCTTAGGGACACTTGGCACCTTACTTGGACACATAACACCCTTATAATCCTTTAGGTATATTTATCCTTTGATAGATATTCTTTAGAGGAACATGTGGCACTATTTAACTATCCCTCCACCCATGCCTCAGTGATATAGTCCCATAGACTCAAAGTCTATTTAAGTGGACTAATGCATGTAGTATTTAATCAACCTTTTATCTTTGTTCCTTGCCACTAGAATTAGACCCAACCTTGAGCACTCATGAAAATGGTACCTTGAAGTATCTCAACTCCCTTCAAGGTATCTCCTAAGAGATTCCTTAAACATTCACATGATTGGAATTTTCCTTTGAAAGTATTTATTAAGAGACATTATCAAAAATTAGTTGAAATTACTAATTGCATATAGGATTTAAGAAGAAAAATATTACTTAAACTAAGCCTTATAAGTGATTTTCTTCCAACTTAAGCATTGATAAAGTTTGTTATTAATTTCATTGACTCAAATAGTCAAAATACCCAAACCCTCCAAGATGTCAAGAGACCTTGATATCAGAAGACAAATATAAGATGGTCAAAAGGGTCTTTTTATTAAAATCCTAAAATTATAAAGAATAAGAAATAGGCCTAAAGGACAAAGGGATGAAAATAAGATAAGTAATTAGTTCATTTACTTAGAATCTCACGTGATGTTTCCCACGGTTATTTAGTCATAAAAAATATGTTAGGTTTGATGGATAACAATTCAATTTTGGAACCAAGTAAACATAGGGACTAAAATTGAATTAGGATCAGGTTGTTAAAGTTTTCATGAGTCAACTTTAACTAAATTGGCATCAATAAACAATTTTTTTATTGAATTGAGGGTAAGGGATCTCTCCTATACAAAGTGGAATGTGGTCCAAACTTAGTGGACACTGACATCCAAAACACAAGTCCCAAAAGGGAAAGAAACAAAAATTGATGGATGACCTTAGAGACAAAATAGAAACAAAAATAATACATTAAAAAAAGAAATCTAGACAAACATTACATATCATGGATGAATTTGGATTGTGTTAATTTACATGTAGGTCTAAGGCTGTCAGTCACTAATCCATTATGTTTACCAAGTCCATATACACCACCCAACTAAATAGAGTCCACCATAGATTTAAGTTGATTCTAAATTGGTCTAAAATCCCTATAGTGACCACCAACCTATGCCTTAGCATTTTATGCATCCAAAACTACCACCACACCTCAAATTGAATAGAAGTCAACCAAATAATAGGATATTGTTATGAGGGCATCTAAGTCAAATTTATTGATAAAGGAAGAAAATATGATATCATTTTTAGATAAGAATGCATAAAAGGGATAAAATCCTACACAACCTCCACCATATCCATGTGATGATCATTCAACTAAATATAATGATCTCTTAAATTTTGAAAGACACTTAAAGGACCTAAACCAAGATAGAGTGAACCATAAAAGGTAGAGTAGACCTAGTTACCACCTTAAAATAAGTCATCTAGCTAATGAGGCCACCCCAAAACTCCTTCCATACAAAGGCCTATAACACTTGATTAGACTCCTTATTTTGGACCACGTGAAGTAGGTTACTATCAAATCATGATACCACATCTACATTGGTTTTGTTATTTGACATAACATGAAGGTGATAATCACTAATAGTAATCTGAATTGCCTCCAAAACCTCCACATATAAAATCTAGAAGATTAGATGGAGTATACGATTTGAGACACTATCTCAAAAATCCATTTCATGATGCTTTACATGGAATGAAAAAAAAGTGTTAATGACCAAGATTGACATATTAGAATATATATTCATAATAGAGGCAATCCAAACAAGGGAAAAAATCAAGAATAAATGTGACAAGGAAAGACAAATGTTGGTATTTGATCACTTCAAGTGAAATGTCACATATCATGAGAAAGAAATTCACATCGAAGGGATTAACATGAAATCATGAACTAAAAAACCATTTACACATGTTGAATCTATAGGATGCCCAAAATTGAATGCAATAAGACTAATAAATTTTAAAAATTCCCATCAACTATAGGTGACATCACAGGTCTACCAAATTAGGTCCCAACAATTAATCATATACATTATCCATCACTACATCAATCACTTGGTCTAACCATAATTTATAAGGAAATATGATTATTTATTATATTCCTCAAATCAATGTGATTTTTTCCAAGATTCCATTTCATCTAAGGGAGGTCAAATTAGGTGGAAGATGTTGTTGAGTCACCAAACATTAGCGTGTTGATTATGAATCACCTCCACTATGATATCAGAATCTCCTTCACTTATCAATTATTTTATTCCACATTGTATTTCAAGTTGTATTCCTAGGATAACTACCTAGGAATCAAATTTGTTAGTTCCATCTTGGAGGTTCACCAAGGTGACATTAATGAGAGAACTAGAGTAATCTTGAATACTGCATCCCACTCCTAAGGCTCCTAGATTTCCCTGTGAAACTCTATAAAAAGTTAATTATAATAAAATAATAGGGGGAGTCTAAGGAGAACTAACACATGGCTGAGATAAACTAATATATACCCTTGACCCATTAATGGGGCATCATCAAACAAATTTAATGATAGAGACTTGAGAATTATTTGTTATTCACTAGGAAGATCTTCATGAATAAGTGTTAATATAATAATGGATCAAATTGGGTAATTTAAAGATAAAATATTAGAATATCCACTACTAAGAGGATTAAATTTTAAACTTAGATCTGATTTAATACTTTCAAGGTATCTCCCTATAAATCAAATTGAACAAAATGATACCAAAATATTATTATATTAAAATCCATAAATTTGAAATAAATTATATTACATTTGACATAATTTAGAATTTATTTATTTGAAAATGATGATAATGTTACTAAAGTTATAGTTTATAATCAATAAATACACTTGAAATAATCATATGGTGAATTTACATCCTTCTAAATAATGTTTCATAGCTTTTGGCATGGATTTTATGGTTTCTCCCAAGAATGTGATGATAGATGTCATTTTGAATCTCTAATACTTTTCATATATCCAATTTCAAGTCTCAGTATATCTACTTGATATCACATAACTCATTTTCAATTGTTACTTTCAAACATAATTTTCATAATAAGAATTATGGAACACCATGTTGGAAATTGGAAAATCATCTCTAAAGGTCCCTTTAGAAATAACTTCATACAATTTATTTATATTTATATTGAAGGGATTATAATATTTTTTCCCCTAAACAAACATGAAATTTGAATTTGTGTAATCCATGGATTGAATGAGTGGTCTCAAATGATTGTCCTCTATCATTGACCAAAGACCAAAGTGAGAAAAAGACTACAATTCTACCTTTAAAATTTCTTTGGAATGATCTCAAATGTAGTATGACATATTTTCTATTATATAATCTTTTGTCCTTCCCATAAAATTCATTTACATATCTTTTATTTTGTGCACAACAAATAATAAGTGATCTAACCCCGACATCAATAGTTTTTTAGAATTTGCTTTTAACTCCTCCTTTGAAATGTCTATAACTTGTTAAAAAATAAATCAATAATTTATTAAAATATTATATTATAATAAATATTACATAAAAAATTTCTAAGAAAATGTTTTACATGTTGTATTGACCATTGCGTCACTTTTGATTTGCATTTCATATTGTAACATATAAACATATTACATTTCATTTGATGTATTTTTTATTTTCATTTTTTTAAATCTTATAAAGGTTTATATAAACATATGAAAAAATATATATATTCTCAATCACATGTAATTATACTAATTACACATGGATGTACCATTTCTATTTCCATTTTCATAACATACATATGCATATACATGTTTATAATGAATCCTTATAACTTGATTATAACAGACACCTCTTATGCATTCATTAAAATATATATAACTCATCATATTCTAGAACAATCCAATTTTTCCATAACTCATTTCTCATAGACGTTGATTTAAATTTAACATTGAACAACCAACATATATATTATTACATTAATGAAAGTATCAAATGTTCTTATATCTACCAATACATTTTTATATGTTTATACAACCCATCACAATAAACAAAATAGGATTTACTCATTTTAGTCCAAATTTCACTATAAATAATTTCAAATGAATATACACCTACAGTTGAACCCCATTCATATACTTATACTAATACACATCAAATTAAAAACTATTTAAATCAATAGAAATATAATTGATTCTAGCACAATCTAATTAATTCATTTCTTTTTTCATATCAAAGAATCCTTACACGCACACACATGCCCTTTTTCATCAAAATATTCATAATAATAAATCTATTATTCATCAAATTTCTCACAATCATAATATATATGTCCATTCAAACAAATAATTTTTATATTAATAAAGATCATGTATACTTAGGATCAAAATTTTTTGTAGTAAATGCATAGTATAAATCATATTAAGTTATTTTAAACTAGGTAAATTCAACATTTTAATGGGTAAATACAACCACATTTAAGTCAACACAATAATAAAATGAACCCATACTTCCAAATCAAAAGTTGATGAACTTTTTATTATTGTCTTCTACACTCCTCTATCCATAAATAAAAATTCAATTGCAATCTGTTTATAAATAAAGATAATTTGTATATTCTAGTATATGAGATTCTATAATTACATATTCATTGAAAGTTTTTTTCACTTTTTGTCCTTTTTTTAGTTTGTACAATTACACTCTTTCATTAAAACTTTTGTTCTTTATTCCCTATAGGGTATTATATAATGTAGTAACTAAAAAGTCTCATCATCAATTGATTTGATATTTGTATTTTAAAAAAAGTATCTTGTTGCAGATATTTACCTTGTGTTGTTTTCATGGAGGCATCAAGTTTCAGAGCTATGTCTTGCGTTATTTTTTTAGAGGCAAAAAGTTGTACATATATGTTGTGATCTATTTTTATGGAGACATAAATATATGAGTAAATATTATTTTTGTATTATAAATAATTGACAAATGAAATTTTTTATAATTTCAAAAATATGCATGATCTTATCTTACCTTATTCAACTCTCAATGATTTAATTTATTATTATTATTATTATTATTATTATTATTATTATTATTATTATTATTATTATTATTATTATTATTATTATTATTATTATTATTATTATTATTATTATTATTATTTCTTCACTTGCATCCAATGCCATTATTTATACACACCAAAAGATTTCTCAGATGTTAGGTTTGAAAAATAAATTATACACACTGAAAGATTGTTAACATTTTATATTTGAAAAATAAATCATGAATATAAAATAAATTAAATATGTTATACACCTCATATTGAAAAAAGTGGTTGTTATGGTATTGGTGGCTCTAAATTTGTCAAACAAATTTGAAATTGTACATTAAGAATTATTTGTTCTTAAAATTATATAATTCAAGATAAATTTATGTGAAATTGTGTATAAGCATGCACAAATTTAGATCATGCATATACCCCTAACACATCACATGTATCTTTTGTGGAAATTAGAGACAAGTCTCTCCCAAAATAAGTTATATATTTCATTTTTGAATGGCCTTCCTATTTTGTGTGAACTAATCATTTGAAATGTTGGTATGTCTTTACTAATGTCAACACCTTCATCTAATTTACTTTATTGTGAATGGAGGATGAATTTTTCAAGATGAAAATGAGTGGTATCTTCAGAAAAAATTGATACCTATAATATGAGTTAATTAAATCCATCACTATCTAGACCCAAAAGTATGACACCCATATTTTGTATATAATGGAAATGACAACACACAACTTTTTGAAAGAGATCTGAATGCCATAAAAATGGTCAAATTTGTGAATTATGAATAAATTGAAATCCCCATCAATAAATTTATCTATAAATGCCTAAATAAATATTCAAATATGTTCTTCCTTTAAATCTTCAATGACATTCAAAAGATCAATAATTATCAAATCAACATTTACACCAATAATGAACATTCCAATGAAATATTTTAAAATAGATGACCAAAGACATTAGGGGAATAATATTGGATATTTTTCAATGATGTCATGGAGGTTTATAGATTAGTGGATGAAGTTTATTTATAGTTTAAGTGTCAATGACAAAGTGTGCATTATGTTTGTTCTAGTATGCTTGAAGTAGGCTTGGTTGATCTTCAGTATTGGCATGGTTAGAGATGTTTTGGGATGAGTATGGTGATTTGAGGATATGAAAGTGGTCCCATAAGAGGTATTATATGCTTTTAATGATTGTGTACATGATTATATTTCATCTGATAGTTTATAGTTTTCATCTAGACATTTTGGGTCTAGTGACAAAAAAACTTGACTAGGCATATTAATGACATTATATTTCACATGCATGAAGGTTCAAAGAGCATATTGATATATTGATGGATTAAATTATGTGAGGAGATCATATTTTTAAATTATAAATTCATGCAATTGAGCATAGAAAATTTTATTAAATTTCAAATTCAGCTTTCCAAGTAGATTATAGAGGTTCCTATACTTAGTCAGACCATCACTGCACGCCATGTAGATATATATGAGCTAGTATGTTTGTGAATTTGATTATTGTATGAATAAATTAAATAATGGTAAAATATTTTCATAAATATGTTTTCTATAGTGCCAAGAAGCTACCTTGAAAATTAGAAATCTTGTAGTGTTTTCTAGCTTGAGATATAAATCTTCAAAGTTACACTTGCAGACTATGATGGGCCAAAGACCATCAAAATAAACCACGTTGATATCTAAGGTCATTGTATAGAATATCTAATTGTGAGAACTTAATAATAATTATTCATATCAAAGGTGTCTATGAAGTTAACATGTCAAAGGTTTCACGTGTAGGTGACAAGTGTCACAAGCTCGCTAGTCTGATAGAAGATCGATGGTGAGTAGTGGTTTGTATTGATTAAGATCAATGGAGTGGGACAAGTCAAAGAATCAACAATGCATGTATGACTCTAAGTGGCACAAGTTCAAGGGACTATCGGTAAAGTGATTAGAAGGCATGTGAGGGTGACAAGTGTCATTATATTTAGATTTATATGTAAGATCTAATGGTGAGCACTAAAAGGTAAGTACTAGGTTGATTTGTGGAGATTTATGGTATGAATTTGGTCAATATTGTGAGGGTACACAAGATGAGGTAAACATGTTCAAGGTTTAATGTCTGGATAGTGGAGCACTAAAAGTTAAAGTTTGAGATACTTCCAAAAAATATCGATGGTGTGAGTTGAATGAGTTGAGTGAAGAGCATGAGATGTGTTCTAAGTGATTGAGGTTTAATTATGACTATTTGGATTTAAATATTCAAATTAACAAAGGAATAACTAGTGCTCCGTGTTTGATCCATAACTTTTGATATAGGATGAAATCAAAGATGTAGTAAAAATAAAAATTGTAAAGTAATTTAAGATGCATGTAGTAAAATTGGTTAGAAGGTTTGAATATTCATATAGTTATAGATATTGAGATCTAAATTTGACTATGTGTTTGACCATGTTCTATAAGTGACCTAAGAAGGGTATTTTGAGTTATTCTAATGATATTTATATGTTTTAAAGGGAATTATATATTAGAGAGTGTTGTATTCTATATGAAGATGACTTTTGTGTACTTTAAAGGTTTAACCAATCCATATTCTATATGAATAAATGTTTAGAATTTGACTATTTATCTATTAATGGTGTTCTTGTATATAAGGCTAATGTTTGAGTAGATTGAGCATACAAAGAGGAGTATTGTCATGTTTATGATCATTTGAAGGTGTCAAAGGGGTCATGTGGAGTGAACCAATGCTTTTTAAATTGTTCTTATGCTTCTAATTTTCTCAATGGAGTGCTAAATAGGGTAATAAGTCTAAATGAGACCTATAAATGATACTAAGAGGCATAGCTACTTAAGTGTGACCCATAATTACTATGGTTAACTTGTGAGGATAGTATTGAGCTATGTAAAATGTTTTAAGGATTAAGGTAAGTCTAAATCCTAACCAAGAAGCTAATAATCGTGATGAATCTATAAAAGATGAAATCAAAGATGATGATTCCTAAAATTGTTACACTAGAGAGAAGTGGTGTATGCGAGTGTTATGGATCAAAGGAAAAAAGAAAGGGTGGGTTCCTAATGATGGGTTATAGAGAAGAGTAGGTTAATGACTATGTGTATGACCTTTAGGTCATATCTCTTATGTCATAATAGCTATCTTACATGTTTAAAGATTGAGGATGAGCAAAGAGGTCTAGAGTGATCCAAAAGGATGTTTTGGATTCCTTTAGTGTGAATGAAGGGTAGATGATTACTATGTGAGATTGGTAGTTTATTTTAAAGGTTGATTAGAGTGTGGACTCTTTATGACCATTTAGTCATGTCATTGAGGTTGTGTCAGAGTTATTGCTGAGAAGTGTAGAGTGATACAAAATATAGTTTTGGATGTGTGGACTATGTAGTGTGTAGAGTTGAAGAGAGATGATATAAATTTTATATCCATTAGATTGGTAGGAAATTAATGATCCTAAGATGTTCATTTCATAGTTGTTGGGAGGGTACTCAACATCTAAGTCAGAAGGAATGACCAATAGGTAGTTAGAAGGACTTGATCATCTTAGGGGTAGGTGCTCCTTATGAAATAGGTGTTTCAATAAAGATGGTCAGAAGGACTTGACCATCAGGTGGTCAGAAGTACTTGATCATCCTAGGGTTAAGTGTTCCTTTTAAAATAGGGGTTTCACTAAATTCTAGTTAGGACTTAACCAATCTCATGTTTGTGATCATATTATAGGATAAGTAATCCATTTGTTCATAGGTTTGAGAGTGGATTTATTTTCCAAGAGGGTTTCCCACATAAGCTTTATGTTGTGTGTGCAATATTTAATTATCTTCATTTTTTATTGTTGTAAATATCTTGTATGCTTCATGAATGGTTGTATTAAATGCTTAAGTATTTGAAGGGTTGAGGAATTAAATTAGATTATTTTTCACCATTAATTCACCCCTCCACTATTAGTGATTATACCTATAACAATTGGTATCAGAGTAGGTCCTTTGGTAAGGATTGATAGCTTGAAGGAGATCTAAGGTACAATATGGGTATCCATCAAATTCAAGGAGGTTTTTCCACTAAGCAAGTACCGATGTTTAGTGGATCTAATTATGATTTTTAGAGTGTGAGGATGAGGACCTACAACATGTCCCTAGGGTTTAACACTTGTAAATCTATTTTAAATGGCTATTATACACATATTATTCCTCCATATAGTGTTCTAGATAAGAAGTTGTTTGTGAACAATTTTAAGGTAATGAATGCTATTACTTGTGGTATTTCAGAGACTAAATACACCAAGGTAATCCATTACATATCTACCAAGGAAATATGGGATAAATTGAATATTATTTATGAAGTATATTCAAAGGTTAAGTTGGAAAAGTTGTAGACTCATTGAAGACAATTTGAGAGTCTAAAGATAAAGGAACAAGATTTTGTGGCAACCTTTTTGCAGAGAGTTGATGAGATTGTGAAAATCATCAAAAGTCTTGGAGAGAATCTTGAAGAAGATAATATGGTTCAAAAGGTATTAAGACCTCTCTCTTTCTCTCAATTTCAATTATAAAGTATCTATTATAGAAGAAATTCATAATCTTACTCAATTCAATATGGATTAATTACATGGCATCATTACTACCTATGAGATGAGAGTAAATGATGATATACCACTAAAGAAATAAATAACATTCAAGATAGAAATAAAGCCAAAGAAGAATTTCCAATGTAAGAAATTCAAGGAGGATGAAATATTGATTTTAATTAAGATGAACTAATTGCTTTATGTACAAGGAAATTGAAAATAGGGTCAGGCAAGTATAAGTGTAATCTACCCTTTTAATGTTTCAATTATAGAGAAGTGAGACATTTTACTAACAAGTGCCCTCATAATCACAATAAGAATGATGATAAAGATCATGGTCAAGGTCATGATGATGGAAAGAGATCATTTAGGTCTGATAAAAGCAAAAAAGGATTTAGAAATATTGACAATAATAAGTACATCAAGGATAAAAAGAGACTCTACACCAAAGAAGATTGTAGCTCAACAGATAAGAGTGAAGATAGTGACTCAGAGTATGATCATGAAGATGATTTTCCTATTGAAGATGAAGACCTCTTCATGGCTAAGGAAGGAAGTTACTCATACCAAAAGGAGTCTACTTGGAGTGATTCAGATGATGATAAAGATGAGGTGGACTATGAGATTGAATTGATGAATGCTCTTAAATAACTGAAGATTAAGAAGAATATTAACAAGAAGATGACATCTCAAATTGAGGACTATGAGGAAAAATTTATTATGTATGAATCAAAAATGAATGAAGACACCAAGGAGCATGAATATATAGTCAAGCATCTTAGTTGTCAATTAGAAATCCTATCTACAAGCTTGAAAGCTAAAGAAGATGAATGTTCAAGGTATGTAATTAAAAATGATTCATTAAAAGCTAAGATAGATAAGTCTACAAGCAACGTGAAATAATTTGTCAATTTTGATGAAATTTATAGTTATCTAGATAATATTTTGAGTGGTCAAAATCATGCAAGTGATAGAACTGGTCTTGGATACAAAAAAGAACTAGAAAATGCAACTCAAGACAAGATGAAGACTAATGTAAATCAGAACTTAAAGGCTAATAATCAGTCAAGAAATGAAGATGCTGGTAGAATGAAGACAAATTATATTATATAACTAAATGCTATGAAGTATCTAATTTTTAATGGTTATTGTTACACATATAATCAGTTTAGGCACATAGATATAGAATACAAGAGACCTGTTAGAAATGAGGTTTCTTGGAACTATGATGGGGGTCATCTGTCAAAAGGTGTGAACAAAGTTAAGTGATTAAACTATATTAATAAGGTACATTTTACTAAACATTATCCAAATAAGGTAAGACAAGGTGAGTCTTCTTCAAAAGGAGTAGTTTGTTTCAATTATAAAAAGAGTGGACACATTGTAATATTTAGTTTTAATCAAGAAAGGTAGGATAAGATTATTAAAAAAGGTATAGTGTGATTCAAATTCAAATATATAGGCCACATTTATAGATCATACAATAAAATTCCTACAAGATAGAATAGGTTTAATCAAGGTCCTAAAGTGCAAGAAAGAAGGAAAGTTAATTCATGAAAACTAAAGGTGGTAAGCATGAGTCATGATGAGTCTATAGGTCTAAGTAATCTATTTGCTATGGTGGATAATCCTATAGAAGTTAAAGAGTGCCAATAGCTCTCAATATTTGCTCATGTTGTGAATGAAAAGACCAAGCTCAAAGAGAAGACTAATGTTCTAAATGAGGTTAGCTCTAAGGTGTGTTTGGATGTTAACGACCATCCTGATGTATGTGAGAAAGTTTCAATCTTGGTTCCTATATTATCAAGGTCTAAAGGTGATGTTCTACAATACAACTAAGATACTTCAATGATCAAGGTATTTCAAGATTCCATAGTTACTTCAAATGTTGTATATCCTATCATATAAGAGAAAGTGAGTGATTTAGTGGATGAGCAACTTCTTTCTCTTAAGCCTAAGAATAAGAAGAATAATAAATATTAGTATCAAATGACCAAGGAGAATAAGGAATAGGAGGAGTTGTGGGTAACTCCTTGTTTCACATTGTTCTAAAAAACCATGTGAAGTAGGGTGTTTTTATCTATGATTCTTGAGAGACTCCTTTTAGTGGAGAATTAAGTGTTGTTGTGTTGTTCTTTAGAAGGTCCTAGAAGTTAATAGATGAGTGTTTCTAGTTGGATTTAGTGTGTCAATATGGGAGAAGTGCTTTGATGAGGTCAAAGTGATGTCATAAGTTATTTTTGCTATGTATATAATGTTTATAGGATCAAAATGGGTGTTTTAGGTGGAATAATGAGATTGATGGAATGTCAAGAATATTTTGGTACTCAGAAGGGTTTGTGCACTTATTTTTGATGTTTTATAATTGGTTTTGTGTCTTGATGATCATGTCTATACCTTTTGGACGTTTTTGTGTGCTCTCCAGTTTATTCTTTCTTATTGCAAATCAAATCCATGGTATAGGAAGTCAAGGTTCCCAAAGTTTTGAAGGCTCAAATCTTGGTCTATAACTGTTTGATGGTTGTCTCTATGTGTGTAAGAAGTTTCAAAGGTAGGAATTGACCAGAAGGAGGCTTGTTGACCATGTTTGTTTTGAGATTCTAGAGTTTTGGGTTATTCTATAAAAGTGGTTTGACTTATAATTTGAGGTCTAAGGATTATTAATATGTTGAATGGGCCAAATGGTTTCTAAAATCAAGCTTCACATAGATTGTAAGGCTTGTGGTTTTCAAATTATTCATGATTTTGTCAAGATGGAGGCCTACTTAGCTAGTAGGTTTATGAAGTATGTTACATAGGTTTATCTAGGTGATGAAAATTAATGTACCTAAGTGGAAATATGAGAGTGATCTATATAAGAAGTTTTAGGTCTTGAAGATGTGTCTATTGATATTTGTGGGCTCTACAAGTTTCAGGTAGGGCTAAAAGGAGTCTAGATAGGCCTAGTGTGAAGAAGAGTGTTTTTTATCAATTTATCTAAAATATCAAGGCATGCGTGTTTCAAGGTGAGTTATTAGGTTGGTTTATAACATGTTTCTTATTTTATGATTAGAATGAAGTTATAATTAGTGGTCCTTGAGGTGGATTGAGAGAGAAGTATAATAAGCTTGTGTGGTGCTTCTTCATGGTATGTGAAGATCTGTAAATGCTCAAGAGGTGAAATGGATCATAGATATTAGGGGGAGTCCCTCTTAGATATGTTATTAGTGATTTCCATTAGATTTTAGTTTTTTTATGTGTTCTTTATTCATTGGTTGTAGTTCTTGGTTGAAGAGAGTGTTGGATGCTCACAATAGGAAGTTGTTAAGGCAAGAAGAGGTAGGATCAAGGAAAGGGGGAGTTTGTTTCATATTTATAATATGGTATTCTCCCATTGGTGTTATTTTTAGGTCTTAAAGATTAGTTTTTCCCACTTTTTTATTATGTCAAAGGGGGAGAAGGTTCATATTATGAGAGTGATTGAAGAGAGAGAGAGAGAGAGAGAGAGAGAGAGAGAGAGAGAGAGAGAGAGAGAGAGAGAGAGAGAGAGAGAGAGAGAGAGAGAGAGAGAGAGAGAGAGAGAGAGAAGGAAGATGAACTATATGATGGGTTTTGACATTAATGATAAAGGAGGATATTTTTTAAGAGTTTTTAGTGATGTCATAGAGGTGTCTAGGTGAGTGGATGAATTGTCTTGATAGTCTAAGTGTCAATGACAATGTGTATAGTATGCTTGAAGTAGGATTGGTTGATATTTTGTTTTGGCATGGTTAGGGATGTTTTTGGATGAGTATGGTGATTTCAAGCTATGCAAGAGGTCTTATAAGAGGTATTTTATGCTTCAAGTGATTGTTTGCATGAGTGTATTTCATTTGGTAGTTCATAGTTTTCATCTAGACATTTTGGGTCTAGTGAAAGAAAAATCTAAGTAGGCATATTGATGATGTTATATTTCACATGCGTGAAGTTTCCAAGAGAAAATTGATATATGGGTGGATTACACTGTATGAGGAGATCATATGGTTTAATTTTAAAGTCGTGAAATTAAGTGTAACAAAAGTTATTAAGGTTAAAATTCATATTTTTAGGTATATTGTAGAGGTTCCCATACTTATACAAACCATCACTGCATGTCATGTAGATATATATGAACTAGTATGTTTGTGCTTTTGATTCTAGTATGAAGAAATTTAATAATGGTTAAAGTTTTTCATGAATATTTTGTCTATAGTTCCAAAAAGATAGCCTAAAAATTTGGAGTCTTGAAGTGTTTTCTAGAATGAGATATAAATTTTCAAAGTTGTACTTGCAGATTATGATGGACCAAAGACCATCAAAATAAACTATGTTGATGTTTGAGGTCATTGTATAGAAGACCCAATGGTGAGTGTTTAATCTTACGTATTGTGATCAATGG
Organism: Torreya grandis; assembly: GCA_037957365.1. Lineage (NCBI taxonomy): Eukaryota > Viridiplantae > Streptophyta > Pinopsida > Cupressales > Taxaceae > Torreya > Torreya grandis. Next base: position 1,306,815 of record JARHVA010002047.1, read on the forward strand.
TATATATGAAGTCAACATGTAAAAGTTTGTGTGCATAGGTGAAAAGTGTCACAAGCTCGCTAGTCTGATAGAAGATCAACGATGAGATATGGTTTATACTGACAAAGATCAATGGTGTAAGACAATTAAAAGTGTCAACAATGAATGTGAGACTACCACATGACACAAGAATAAAGGACTATTATTAAAGTTCTTAGAAGGCATGTGAAGGTGACAAGTGTCATAATCTTAGGAGTTTTGAGCAAGATCTAATAGTGAGCACTGTAAGCTAAGGACTAGGTTGATCTATAGAAATCGATGGTGCACATTTGGTCAATATTGGAAGGGTGTATGAGATGAACTCAACATGTTTGAGGTTTAACATTTGGATAATGGAGAACTGTGAGTTAAATTTTGATCTACTTTCAAACAATATATATGGTATGAGTTGAGCGAGATGAGTGTATATCATGAGAGATGTTCTAAGTGATCAAGGTTTAACTATGACCATTTAGATTTAAATATACAAATTAATAAATGAATAAATAGTGCTCAGTGTTTGAGCCATAACGTTTGATTTAGTTTGAATTCGAATATGTAGTAAAAATAAAAATTGTAAAGGACTCCAAGATACATACATCAAATTTGGTTATAAGGTTTGACTATCCATATAGTTGCAGATATTGATTTCCAAAGTTGACTATGTGTTTGATCACATTCTATAAATGACCTGAGAAGGAAATTTTGAGCTATTTTGATGGTTTTTGGATGTTTCAAGGGGACTTAGCTATTAAAGAGTGTTTTAGACTCTCTAAAGATGATCTGTATGTAATTTGAATGTTTAAACAGTCCATATTATATATGAACAAATGCTTAAATGTTGATTATTTATTAATTTATGGTGTTCTTATATATAAGGCTAATGTTTGAGTAGAATGAGCATACACAGATGAGTTTTGTGATGCCTGTGATCATTTGAGGATGTTGAATTAGTCTTATGGAGTGAACCAATGATTTTGAAAGTGGTCTTGTGATTTTAATTTTATCAATGGAGTGATAAATGGGGGGATAGGTCTTCATGAGACCTATAAGGGATACTAAGAGGTGTAACTACTTAAGTGTGAGCCATAGTTGTTATGGCCAACTTTTGAGTATAGTATTGAGTTATGCAAGATGTCTTAAGAGTTAAGACAAGTCTAAATTATAACTAAGAAGATAATAATCATGATAACTCTATAAAAGGTTAAATCAAAGATGATGATTTCTAGACTTGTTATACTAGAGAGAAGTGGTATATATGAGTGTTGTGGAGTGAAGGAAAAAAGAAAGAATGGATACCCAATGATGGATTTTAGAGTATAGAAAGTTAATGACTATTTGTATGACCTATATGTCATATTTATGATGTCAGAATAGTTCTATTCTAGGTTTGAAGATTCAGGATGAGAAAATAGGTCTAGAGTGATCCAAAAGGATGTTTTAGATGCCTTGAGTATGAGTGAAGGATATATGATGTCTATGTGATATTAGTAGTTGATTTGAGAGCTAGATCAGAGTATGGACTATGTGTATGACCATCTTTTTATGTTATTGAGGTTGTAATAGAGTTATTACTGATAAGTATAGAGTGATCTAAAAGGTGGTTTTACATGTGTGTGGATTGTGTAGTGTATTGAGTTGAAGAGATATGATATACATTGTATCTCCATCAGATTGATAGGTAATTAATGATTAGGAGATGCTCATCTCATAGGTGTTGGGAGGGTATTCAACATCTAGGTTAGAAGGACTTGACCAATGGTTGGTCAGAAGGACTTGATCATCTTAGCGGTAAGTGTTCCTTGTGAAATAGGTGTCTAACTAAAGTTGGTTAGAAATACTTGACCATCAAGTAGTCAGAAGAACATGATCATCTTAGGGGTAGGTGTTCCTTATGAAATAGGTTTTTCGCTAAATTTTGGTCAGAAAGACTTGACCAGTCTCATGTTTATGATCATTTTATAGGACAAGTAGTCCATGTGTTTGTAGGCTTGACAGTGGGTTTTATTCCCCAAGAGGGTTTCTAACATAGATCATGTGTTGTGTGTGTGATCTTTCATTATATTCATTATTAATTAATAGAAACATATTGTATTCTTCGTGAATGGTTGTATTGAATTCTTAAGTGTTTGAATGATTTAGAAATTGAACTAGATTATTTTTCACCACTGATTCACCCCCCTCTTAGTGATTTTACCTATAACATATAATGGCAACTATATATATATATACATATATACATATACATATACATATATACATATATATATACACATATATATATATACATATATACATATATATACATATATACATATATATATATATACATATATATATATATATACATATATATACATATATATATATACATAGATATATATATATATACATATATATATATATACATATATATATATATATATATATATGTATATATATATATATATACATATATATATATATATACACACACACACACACATATATATATATATATCAAGAAGCTGACATCCATCACTATCTAGATATTTTATCAAAATGCTTATTAAATCTAGAGATAATATTTCTTATTTTTTTATATTTTGAAATACTTTCATTTAGGACACACAAATCATTAAAACTTTTCATAGAAATTGTATAATGCTCCATTACTTCTTTAGCTATGACTATTTTAACTGAAAGTGTCAAATCATGATTGGTGAAATAATGTACAATTTTTTATAATATAATATTTTTTAGCTTCACTTTTGCACAACAAGTGTCCATGTTGTTTCAAATGGGGGTTTCAAGAAGGAAATATACCCTTTTTACAATAAATATACTAGTTTTATTTTTTGTTAGTCTGAAAGCCCTTGAATATTTCTAAGTAGTGTTTTACCACTTAGATTTAAATCTTATTTATCTAAACTAGGTAAAGTACTTATTTCAAATAAATAAAATGCTTTGTCAAAATAGTCCCAAATGGGTTGTTCCATGAAAAGAAGTAATTTTATCTCTTGAAGTTGTTATGATGAGTAGTTCATTTGTGTGAATAATTATCTATCATGTTCATGCATTTATTATGACTTTTTTGTTGTTTCAATATTCTTCCAACCTCTCAGTTGGATAAGGTATGTGGATTGAACTCTTTATACAAATGAAGACTTATAAATTACTTCATTATCTTCATTATATTAGTTACATATTTTTTGATCAACATGAAATGGAGTAATTATTTTCAAAAAAATTGCCCTTTTAATAGAACATGTTTTCTCAATGATAGTGAATTATATTCCTCCTCTAAAAGAAATCTCTATTTTTCTATAATTATGTATTATCCATCTACAATTTTTAACCTTACAAGTTTTTTATCCATCATATCTTCGAGGACTTATTTTTATTTGATAATACATTGAGGATTATTTAGATCAAAAGAAATTGACAAATCATCCTTTATTAGACCTCATTATGTTTTATGAATGAGTGAATTATAACATTCACCCCTTTTTTCATTCAGATTTCTTATTTTGATATTCACATCCCTTAATTAATAAATATCTATAGGAATTTTAAAGGCATAATTTCTAGAGTAAATATACCATGTAGAGAATTAATTATGTGTCTAATCAAAATTTTGTGCGAACAAAAGTGATCAAACTTTTTTTTCAATCTTATGTTTCTCCATTGGTGTGAGTAATATATAGGCTTTTAAAAATCTACATACACATATGTTTCCCTTGATTTTATTTTTTTATTCAATGTTTTTCTATCATGATTTTAGGGTATCTTAAATACACATTTTCATGGTGGCAAGTAGAATATGTTGTTGTCTCTTGTTCATGTTTTTATTTCAACATATTTTGTATTCTAAGGACCAAATTATCTCTATATATTAACCCATACATTTCAAGGTTGTCATAAATATTCAAATGAAACCCAAATGTTTCACAAGAAGGAGAAACATTCATTTTTATCAATTCCATTTTACTGGGTGTAATTTTATCTAAATTAGTTTTATCATGATAGAGAACTCCCTCCTGTTAGTTTTATACTTGTAGTTGGAATTGAATGGAATCCTCAAGTTCATCCTTATCACAGGCAAGGATTATTACAATCTAATAAAATTCTTTTATAGATATAGTGATAAACAAATAAATATTTTCACACATATTTTTCAGACTAAAAAACTCAAAATACCAATAAGCAAGAGGAATTTTGTCACCACCATAAAATGGAAGATGGTGATGTGTATCCAATTTTAATTTTGGTAGTTTAAATGATATTATATCAAAATTTTATTATATTAAGGCCTTATTATGCCTTTTAAGTGTTGGAATTTATTTCTCACTTGAAGACATTATTAAAATCAATTAAAATGATTTAAATTTTGATCTTTTGTAAAATCTAAGTTGCATATTGTAACACTTATGAAATTATTAAGATTAACTACTGAATAATTGTATATCAACAAATGTGAATTCTAAACTAAAATATAAAATACATATTAAATCATCATAATATATACACTAACTTAGATATAAATTAAAAATTTATGACTAAAATTGAAATAAAATATATATAAATATATGTAGAACTCATTCAAAGGGGATTTCCTAAAAGTTCATTATTCTTTTCTAACATATCAATAACTTACTAAGCATATCATGAAAATATAACACCATAATTACTTAAGATTTTGACTCAGTGAGCGAGATGTACTTTTAAAAAATAGTGACTACTAAGCTATCATTTTCACTAATAATAATGTTGAAGCTATAGAAAGGTTCAAAATGAGCGCTCTTTCAGAATTTGAATTAGTTGGTTCATATGAAGGTAGGAAACTGATTGGGGGGACTCTGGTAGGAGGGATAGACCCTGGTGGAACAATAGAGGGTGCTAGGGATCTTGTAGGGCCAAGATCATTGGATGACGCTGACATTGGAAAGGATCCATGTGGTTATGATTTTTTTAGTGGGGGCTGTGGTCCCCAAATGAACCATGTGTTACGGTAGGAAATCGAGAATGAGAAAGGTAATGTTGATTATAAAAAGGAAAAGTCATCAGAAATGTAGGTAGGGATTTTAGAACAAAGGACATGGTCATCTTTGTTTGGTAAAAAACCTACTAGAAAATCCCTTTTCCCACTGGTGATATCAAAGTCCTGTCGGGAGAAAGGTGAGTTTCAAGTTTTTATCCCAGATCCTTTACTTGATTTTTCAGTGTCTTCCATGGAATTTACGTTAGTGGGAAAATTTTTAGGAGCAAGACCAAATATAGAATCTCTCAGAAATATGGTTAAAAGGAAATGGACTATTCGAGGAGATGTTGATATTGCACCAATGGTGAATGGTTTCTTTTCGTTTATCTTAAACTATAAGGAATATATGTTTAGGGTTCTCAGTGGAGGGCCATGGTTTTTTGGTAAATGTTCTCTTACTATTAAAAAATGGGAGCCCAATATGGATCTATCAAATTCTTTTTTCTTAACTACTCTTATTTGGGCTAGACTTCTTGGTCTCCCTTTAAAATTTTGGCATGAGGACATTTTTAAAGGAATAGCCTCTTCTTTTGGTGAACTTGTGGCATTGGATAACGCTATGGATTCTAGAACTAAACTCCAAAGTGCTAGAATTTATGTTAAAGTGGCAGATTTGAATCATCTCCCAAAGAAGGTGGAATTAATATCCAAGCTTGGAAAGAAAACCCAAGAAATTGTCTTTGAAGATCTACCAAATTCATGTTATGCCTATAATAAATAGGGGCATTTGGTTAAGAACTACCCCTTCAAAAGTAAAAATCATCCAAAAAATGTTATGGATGGGAAAGAAATTAAGGTCCAATAAAAGAAAATATGGAAAATCAATGAAGATTTAAGAGTTTCAAATGCTGAAGAGGAAAAAGATCCATCTACTGAAGAATTTGATGCATTATATATAGAGGGAGACAAAGAGCTTTCCTTAAAGGAAGTAAATCTTCAGAAAGAAGGATAGATCTTACATACAGAGTTCAAAGAATTTGAATAAATAATAGAGGATATGACAGAACGATTAAAACAAATTGTTGTCTACAAATATAGAAGATCGATGCAAAGATGTAGAAGACAAAATTGTGTTAGAAGAAGGTGAATTTATGCCTGAAGATGGAAAAAATTTAGAGGAGGGAGAGCTTCTTGCTTCTCAATCTAAGGAGAATCATGTGATATCAAAGAATGATAATGATTTTCCATTGGACGGAATTCCCCTTTCAGAAGATGCGAGATAGAATGGAGAAAATTCAAAAAACCAAAAGAAAAAAGGTGAAAAAAGAAATAATATTAAGGGAGTAGAAATGAGAAGTAGCAAAATAGATCAGCAAACAAAGATGAAATCTCTTGCCTCAACTTTGAAAAAAACTGGAAAAGGAAATGAACAGCATTCAAAGGTGAAACCAGATGTTGGCTCCCTAGACAAAATTGGAAAAAGATCCATTAAGAGGAATAGAGAGTTATAAAGTATTCAAAATATTATTGATGGTAGGCAGGCAACTATTCTGGATTTTATCCCTAAAAATTAGATATGAAAATCATAAGCTATAATATTAGGTGGTTGAATAGTATTAATAAAATGGATATTGTTAGGAAGTTTGTTAGGAAGTTTGTTAGAGAACAAAAGCTTGATTTTCTCTTGCTCCAAGAAACCAAGATGAATAAAGAGAAAGCAGAATAGATCAAGGATTTTAATAATTATTCAATAAATGCTAGTAGCTTGGAAGGTGCTTCAGGGGGAACTTTGATGTTATGGAAGAAGAATCATTACTCTAGAACTATTATGATTGTTAGTAAATATCTAATGATTGTGGAAATTACTAGTGTGGATCAGAAGGAGGGTTGGTACATTGTAAATATCTATGCTCCTAACACTAAGAACCTTAGGAAAAGGGTATGGGAGTCTATCTCCAATTTTAAAAGTAAGGATTATTGTGGACGATGGATTATAATGGGAGATTTCAATGTACCTCTCTATGATCATGAGAAAATGGGAGGTAATGCTACTCAAATGGAAGGGAGATCAGATTTAATGGAGTTTATAAACAAAGAGGGATTAATGGATATGGAACTTTAGGGAATTTAGTTCACATGGAGTAATAAGAGAGTTGGAAAGGATTGTATTCAGGCCAGGCTTGATCATGCCCTTAGCTCTCCTGACTAGACAAAAGAATTCATCTACAAGTTGGAAGCTTGCCAAAAAATAGGTTTAGATCATTTTCCTCTTATCTTCAATGTTGCTAAAATAAATTCTAAGAAGAATTTTCCTTTTAGATTTGAAAAAATGTGGATGCAACACCCACAGTTTGAAAGTAAACTGGAAGAATGGTGGAATATTGATATTGAGGGTACGGCCCTCTTTAGAGTGGCGTCTAAACTCAAAAATGTTTAAAGGGAAGTTAAAAAGTGGAATAAGCATAGTTTTGGAAATATCTTTAAGAACAAGACTGATATTAAGGAGGAAATTTTTAAAATTCAGGAAAAAATTTAGAAGGATGGATATACTAGTGATCTCATTATTAAAGAAAATGAGAAGTTGGCTCAATATCAAGATATTATCACTAAAGAAGAAATCTATTGGAGACAAAGATCTAGGTTGTTATGGTTGAGTGAAGGAGATAAAAGTACAAAAAATTTCCATCTATCGACTCTAAAGCATAGAGCTAAAATTCATATATCATACCTAAAAAAGGGAGATTTGAAGATTATAGAGGAAAAGGATATTAAAGAGGAAATGGATCTTTTTTTCTCATCCCTTATGAAGGTGGAGCCTAATATTAATATGGATAATCGGGCTGAAATCCTAAGAGTGATTCCTCCATTGGTTTTGAAGGAATAGAATAAAATGTTAAGTTTAATTCCAAAGGATGATGAAATCTTCAAAGCTGTCTGTTCTTTAGGAAGAGATAAAGCTCCTGGACCTAATGGCTTTCCCATGTTCTTCTTTCAAAAACTTTGGAAATTTGTTGGGAAAGATGTAAATGATGTTGTGAAGGAATTCTTTGGAGCTAAACAGATGCTTAAGGAAGTTAATTCCACCTTTATGTGTTTGATTCTTAAGAAGATTGGTGCTGATTCTCCTGATCAGTTTAGACCGATTAGTATCTGCAATGCTTTCTATAAGATCATATCCAAATTCCTAACTTCCAAACTAATTCAAGTGATTCCTTTGATAATTGCTGATTAGCAAAATGGATTTATCCCAGGTAGACAAATTCTCAACTCTTTTATCATAGCTCATGAGAATATTCACTCATTGTCTTGTTCTAACAATCAGGGATTTATAATGAAAGTTGATATTGCTAAAGCCTATGACAGGGTTGACTGGTTATTCCTTTCAAATAGTCTTTTAGCTTTTTGTTTTGAAAAAAAGGTGTTTGGTATTATATATCAGTTGATTTCTACTTCCTCTATTGCAGTATTGGTAAATGGAAGTTCATCCCACTTCTTTAATCCATCACGGGGATTGAGACAAGGGGATCCTTTATCCCCCATCATTTTTGTAATTATGGTTGATTTCTTGGGAAGATATATAGGGGAATTGGTCCATAAAGGTTTATTCAAGGGTCTAAAACCATCTTCCAATCCTCTAATTTGTTCTCATGGACAATTTGTTGATGATACTATCTTTATGGGTTCAACAGAAGTCAAGGAAGCAAGAAATTTGAAGCAAGCTATTAATTTATATTCTTCTACTTCTAGTCAATTGATTAACTGAAACAAAAGTGCAATGTTCTTTATTAACACCCCTATCCAGAGACAAAATAAAATTGCTAAAATTCTTGAATGTTCTATAGGATCTTTCCCCTCTTCTTATTTGGGTCTGCCTCTTGGTCTAAAAGTCCCTGATGCATTCTGGGAGGATATTATTAATAATTTTAGCAAGAAACTTGTGGGATGGAAAGGAAACCTCTTAAGTTAGGCAGGAAAGTTAACTCTTCTCAAAACCTATCTTCAAAGCATACCTACTTATGCTTTAAGTCTATTTAGAATTCCTAGTAAATATGCAGAGGCTATTGAAAAAATTCAAAGAAATTTCCTATGGACTAGTACTAAGGAAAAAAGAAGAATGCCTTTAATTTCTTGGGACAAAGTCTACAAACCTTTTAGGGAAGGGGGATTAGGAATTAGGAAAATCATAAGTATGAATAAAGCTCTTTTAGCCAAATTGGGATGGAGAGTTTATCATGAAAACAAAGAGTGGAGTACTATATGGAAACACAAGTACCTCTTCAATGCAAAATCCCTTTCTAATTTATTTTCTTATCCTGATGTAATCCGTCCCTCTTCCATATGGGGGGCTATTCAGGGGACCAAAAAAACTTTAGAAAAATGATGTTCTTGGAAAGTTGGTAATGGACTTAAGGTGAAATTCTGGGATGATGTATGGTTAGAGGATTATCCTTTGATGGAATATTTCCAAGATAAGGATTTAGTTGATTGATGTAAGCAGATATATAGTATTCTAGTGGGTCAGTATTGGCAAAATAATTCATGGGTGAACTTAAATGATGTTAGTCAAGACTTCAGCAACATCCAATTATCTCTTAATGTTGTTTCTCTTTGTCCCTATCTAGAGGATAAGATTATTTGGCATGATGATCCTAGTAGACAATTAAAATTCTCTACTATCTTTGCTTCAAAGGAAAAGGGTAATCAACCTCTGTGGTCTCAATAATGGATGAAGGGGCTTATCCCTAAATTAAATATCTTCTTCTGGACATTGCTTCAAAATAAAATCTTGACCCTAGACAATTTATAGAAAAGAGGAATAAATGTGGTTAACAGGTATATCTTATGCAAAAGAGGATTTGAAGATAGAGATCATATGTTTTTGAACTGTCCCTACACTCAGAAAGTATGGACAGAGATCCTTAATTTTTGCGGAATAACATGGGTACATCAGAAAAGTGTGGATCTATCTTTTAAAAGTTGGTGTTGTCCCTCAAAAAATCTTGATGTTAATTTCTTTTGGAAACTAACACTTCCTCATATATGGTGGGGGATATGGAAAGAAAGAAACAATAGAATTTTTAGAAGTAAAGAACTTCCAGGATGGGTGCTTGGTCAGAATATTATTAGAGATATAAAGGAGAATTTTAAATCACAGAGGGATTTTGATCAAACCTTTCAATTTGATAACGCCTTAGGATATGAAAGGCCTAATCTAAAAATTGATAATCCAAGATTGAATGTGAAATGGAATGTCCCCCCTAAAGGATGGATCAAAGGAAATTTTGATGGAGTAGCTAAAGGGAATCTGGGAAGAGTGGGATGTGGAGGAATTATGAGAGATCATATGGAAAATGTAGTTGATGCCATTGCTATCCCAAATGGTAAGTTGAATAGTCATATTGTTGAAGCTACTACAACTCTATATACTATTAGACTATCTGTTGAATTGGGATTTTCCAAATTATGGCTGGAAGGTGACTCATTGAATATTGTAAACATCCTAAATAACAAAAACTCAAGTTCATGGTCTATTGAGGCTAAGGTGATGGAAATTAAAGCTTTAATTCTAAAGTTTGAAAAAGTGACCATATCCCACACATATAGAGAAGCCAATGGAGTTACTGATTGGATAGCTAATCATGCTATCCAAACGGGGCAAAAGGTGAGATGGCATGATGCACTAAACAAGAATGTTGATCTCAAAGCACTTATCATTTATGCCACCATTCATTTTAAAGAGGGAAAGATCTGCCAAGATTAGTAAATTAATGATTCAGAGGAGTGGACGTAAGGTGGATCGATTAAATTCATTAAATAGGTACATTCATGAGAACGCAACGTGGAATTTGCATGTGCCAGCATATAGGCAATTTCCAATTCATGTAAAAAACAATTGGGTCCATTGTTCTGCTTGCAATGTATGGGTGTTATTGGAATATTGTTTGTTGTGCAAAATGAAGGGTGAACTGAGGAAGTAAGAGCCAAAAACCTGTTAAGAATGGAAGGACAGAAAGGATGTTTGGAAGATTCTTTAGAAAGGGAGAGTGGTAAGCTATATGGAGTGACTGCATGGATCTAAACCCCATATTACGATGGCATTCTTCAAAAATTGGGTCGATGATAGAGTAACCCTCCATAGTGTTACTGTGAAGCTCATAGAGGATTTCATCGCTGAAGTTACAGGGCTCCCCACGGATGGCATTAAATTCTCAAAGTAGACTAGTATTTCAAATGTTGCTTATAAAAAATTCCCAAAAATGGATGCAGAGAAGCAATTGAAAAATAGTGGAGATTTCTTCGACTTGGAGTAGATAAAAGGAATCTGGAGAGACATTCTTTCCTGAATTCGTGAGTGTTTTATCCTAGATGGTAGAAGCAAAAGAGTTCATCTATTTCATTTTGTCTTTCTTAATCATTTTAGGCATAAAGATAGAATTTCCTTCCCTTTCTATTTGTGCTTTTTGCTGCTTCAAACTCTGTTTGCTCATAGAAAGAAGGAAACTCGACCAATTTTACATGAAGGACTGATTCTTATTATAGAGGGATACTACAAAAGTAATGCTATAGTATTGAATCCTTATTCTAAAAAAAATAAGGATTCACAGGGTAAGAAGAATGGAAAGGTGAATGGGAAAGAAAAAGTAAAATCTAGACCCTCCAGTCTTAAAAAATAGAATGTTGAAGAGGAATCTGAGTGGGAAAGTTTAGATAGTTCAAAGAAGAATGTTGTTGATGAAGAAGAAGGGACAGAAACTGGGGATTTTAGTTCAAATTTGGAAGGGTATCAGGAAGATGAAGACAAAAGTGAGAAAGAAAATGAAGGGAAAAAAATAGAGGGTAATACAGAACAGAATAATTCTAATCACGAAGATAATCAGAATGTGGTGGTGGGAAGTGTTAAAGAAACTAATAATTTACTTGATGATTTAGCTTTGACAAGAGAAAAGGAACATTTGGTTCTACTTTCCAATCTTACCATGGAGATTGGAGAAAAAGAAAAGGATGATCATGACCAGCATAAAGACCCTGCAGAGACAAAAGAGGAGAAAATGATGGAAAGGGAGAATCAAATTGAAAAGGATGAGTCCTTTCCATAGGAGAACGTAGATGATAGGTGTGACGCTCACCAGAGTGATAATAAGATCTCCTTCATAAATTTGGCCAAATTCAAAGCAGATGCAATTTTCCAAGTTGATCCGTGGATGCATAAGGAAATGATAGAGTTGCAAAAGAAAGTTGAAATAATGCAACATAACCAAGAAGCTGATAGGATTAAAATCAATAATTTGGAGAATCAAATGAGTGATATTCCAATTAAACTTAAGGAATATGAGAATAATTTGAGAAGGCTCATTAAGGAAAGTAGAATGAAAATGGAGGAGGTTACTTCTAGCATATGTGCAGTAGAAATAACCTTGGAAAATGAGCTAATGAAGAAATAAAATCTCTGGAGGGGCTAAGTAAGAGGACCACGCAGAGCTTAAGAAAGAAAGCATAGCAAGAAGCTGCTACTTTGGCTACAATATCCATACAGGATATAGTAATGGTTGGAAATGAGACTGTGAAGATGATCTTAGAATTAGAAGACTAAGGTCCTCTTTGTTGTTTTTGTTTTTGTTCTGGTCCTATCTGCTGGATGTTTTAACTAGTTCTGAAAGTTGGATCTTTGTTTTATAAACTTTTTTTTTAGTTTCCAGGTCTCTGTAAAACCTGTGATCTTTCTTAAGGTTATAGGTTGTGGTTTCAAGTCCCTATAAAACTTGATTTTGATACTATTTTATAGTTTGTTTTAGGATTATTTTTCCTATTGGGCGTCATCGTATCATCTTTGTATCTTTGTTAAAGGGTTTCAGGGTCCCTTCAAAACCTGCTTTTACCTTAATCTAAAAAAAAATGTTGAAGTTATATCTTCGGAGATACCTTCAACATCCCATTGAATTTATGACAAGTTGTGTGAAGGAATATCCTATCCAAAGTAGGAATAACTAGAGGAAAGTGGAGGATATTTTAAATACATTTATAAAATGTGTCAAGGATTATAAGTAAATTAAAACACCACCCAATATAAAATGATAGGCAAAGGAATCTATAAACATTTATTTAAAAGGAGAAATAAGAGGGGGAAGTATGTTTTAAATATTCATCTTAAGAAATTATTGTGGATTTTTATGGGGAAGTATGTTTTAATTTGTTACTATTATTTTATCTTTATTAAATGCTCTCCCTTTATGTATTTCTCACTAGAGCATTGTTGAAACCATGAAGAATGACAATCCATAATTAGCTATGAATTCATTAACTAATTTGAGTGAGCTAATCATATTAGGTGAATAAGTTATATTGTTTTAAAAAATTGTAAAAACTACTAAATTAACTTAAATTCAAACCAATAAAGGCCCCTTATATGGAATGGTCATAAAAATCCACTTAGTGAGGTTTAATGTACCTAGACCAGGTGAAATAAATCTTGGATAATTTCCCTCACCCCTTCTTTATATGAGTTGGTGGGAAATATTCATTTTAAGAGAGTCTTGAAATGGTCTAAAACTCTAGACTTAACCTATAATTTATTTTTGTGTCAAAATTCCCATCAACCTATACCTTCAAGTTATTTCCCAGGAGATACCTTTTAAATATGCCCAAGAGTTAATCTTTCCTTCAAGGTATCTCCTAGGAGATACCTTCAAGTTACCCATGAAGGTATCAAAAGGGTATTTCAATGGTCTTTAAGGAATATCCTAGTAGATACCTCAAATATTGTTTTCATACATTCAATGGGATGTTGAATCTATCTCCCAATAGATATCTTCAACATGCACATGAGTGGAATTTTCCTTCACCTTGAAGGCACTATTAGGTGATAACTAGAAGGGTCTTGTAATAAATTCAAGGGTACCTTCAAGGTCCTAAGAGATACCTTCAAGTTACCATGAAGGTATTATAAGGCCCTTGAAGGCATATCCTATGACATACCTTGAAGGTCATTGTCATACATTCAAGGGGATGTTGAAGGTATCTCCTAAGAGATACCTTCAACATGCACATGATTGGAATTTTCCTTCACCTTGAGGGAACTATTGGGTAATACCTTGAAGGGACTTTTAATACCCTCAAGGGTACCTTTAATGTATATCCTAGGAGATACCTTCTAAACATGCATAAAAGTTGATTTTTTATTCAAAGTATCTCCTAGAAGTTACCTTCAAGTTACCCATGAAGGTATTACAAGGCCATTGAAGGCATCTCCTAGGAGACACCTCAAAGGGCATTATCATACATTCAATTAGATGTTTAAGGTATGTCCAAGGAGATACCTTCAACATGTAAATGAGTGTAATTTTCCTTCACCTTGAAGGCACTACTAGGTGATACATTGAAGGGCCTTGTATTAGCTTCAAGATATCTCCTAGGATATACCTTTAAAAAAATCATAAAAGTTGATTTTTCCTTCAAGGTATTGATTGCCCATGTTGGTCACCATTGGCCCTTGGCAATGATATGAAAGGATTAATTTACATATGCCTTGTTTGAGTCATTAAAAATTATCATAACATGCTCTTGTGTCAAAGAGTTATCTAGAGTCTTGTTGTCTTGAGTCAATTTTACATGACTAAAAGACCATTAAGCCATAAAATCCTTGAACATTATTAAAGTACTAAGATTAAGCTAGTATTACCTATCATTCAATTCTCTCATAGGCCAACATAATACCTCTATGTAAATAATATCTCATTATTAAGACTTGAAGGCACCCCTATCATGCTCACAATTAAATAACTCACCTTAATTCTCATATATGTTATGCGAAGAAGTGTGTTGTAGGTCATCAACACGGAGGAATTTATAAACTAAACATCAGAACATGAGAATGATTGTCTTTAACATAGAGCAATCTAATATACACTCTCTTCATCACTTATACACAAGCCACTTAGTATCCCAAGTCTGTAGTAGGGTCATCATGTTGCTTATGAACAAATCTCTTTCATGTTTATGTAATAGTTTAATTTTTCCTAGTGCTTAAGGAAGATATTTAAAAGTAGATTTAGATTGTTGGCATGAGTTTATTTGGTTTAAGTTGGGATGTGAGAGACCTAAGTTGGGTATGTAAATGAGGCACCATCAAAGCATACAAATCATAGTAGATAGTGAAGACACTAAGGCTCAAATTCAAACATAGTGTTGATGCACAAATAGGAATGAGGATTGGTTTAGATCTTCAATGAATGAACTCACTTGTATATAGTCTCAAGTTGATTGATTATGTCATAGAACTTTAACTCTTCATGAGCACCCAATAATCCCATAGAACTTGTAAAGCTTCAAAAGGAAAGGAATGGAGTTGGTATGGTCAGAAACAAGTAGACTATAGATTTTTAGTAGATGCTACCTTTTGCATCTTTTCATTTTGCAAATCCGTAATCAGTCTTCAAAATTTACACATTGAAATTTACTCTTTGTAATTTATGAACTGATTAGCTCTTCAATATTTGTGATTCAATATTTTGACTTTAAAAATTATGTCCAAATTTCAGTTTGGAATTTAGGTCCTTAATACTTGCACTTAGAATTCTCCATTTAAAAAAAAAGGGTCTTCAACATTTCCTTATCTTCATGGTAGATTTGATAGAACTTAAGTAGTATACTAACACTATATTATGGACAAATGTTTTTAACTCATAGTTTATACACCACAAACTATTAAAAGTGGCATGCTCATTATTTAAAATAAACTTCTTTAACTAAGAGTTCAATGAGTCAATTTGAGCTTACATGGTTGGGTTAATCCTCATGTCCACATTACCAATTGCCTAAACCCTTAATGTCACTTCTTAAGCCTGACATGGATTTTTGAAAGTTTTCATAGATAAATCACACTTCAAAAGTAAAATGAACCCTCCAATAAACCATTTCACATGATAAATAGGGTGTATCTCATACAAGAGCTTATAATTCAAGGTCTTAAACCTTGCATCATAACTGTGGATGCTCTCAGTAAGCTCTTGCTTAATTTACTTCAATGTAGATATGTTTTAATACTCAAACTCAAGGATATAAAATTACTTCAAAAAAACTTCCTTGATTTGATCATTATCTATAGTATTTGGTTGTGGGTCAAATTTGTTATACCATATGTGTACACAATCTAGCAATGTGGTCACAAATTGGCTCACCATATGATCTAACATAGTAATTCCCTTGACATGCCATATGATTTCACATTTTTTACCATACTCTATTGCATTTTACAATTCTTTTATTTCTATCAAACTTAAATACTTATCATAAATGAAATGTTGAAGGATTGGCATTTGCATGATTGACACACTAGTTGTTGCCTATGTGCTTGAACTCTAGATTACTCCAAGGTCATTGTTGTCAATCAGACTCGAACCATTATGAAGGTAGTTTTAGGCCTTCACAGTATACTAAAACATGGAAAAAATTCTAGGCTATGGGTGGCCTATTCAATGGATTGAATCTCTAGATTTTATGGGATAATTCCCTTTGGTATATCAATTAGGATCCGTAATCTATGCTACAAATTTTTGGGGAAAAGGGAAGAGGGAAAAGTTAAGAAAGAAAATTGAAGGGAAATCCTATTTAATGATGGTGAAACACCTATATTTTTTTTATCCACTCAATTTGATCTTCTAAAACATTTATTAGATAAGAAAAGACTGAATCTTCAACTCCAATTGACTCATATGCTTTAATATTTCATGAAAACGTTTTTATCTAGTGATCAAAGCTTGATGGAAATGATGGAATAGGTATGATTCAAGGCACTAACCAGCCACTTAAATCCATTGTAAATTCATCCAAAAGACATCAAACATATAAAATGACCTGCATAATCTGATCAACTAGTAACTAGGTAAGAATCAAGACTTGACAAGGAATACAATTTTATCACATATGAAAATCAATGACATAAATACACTATACTAGCACCCTAGAATCTGAAAAATAGTCCTTCTATTTATCTGAAAAGGTTATAAAACTCAATATTGATAGAGTCTTTTTTTTTAAGAGAGGGATCTTTCAAAATGGCTAAAAAACCATATTATATAGTAAAAGCATACAAAATCCAAGAGATTGGCATTGAAAATTAGGTAGGATATCAACTCCCACATCACACAAGTCTAACTTGAGCTATCAAAAGATAACAAAACATTAAAAAATATACTTTTATCTTCTCTCTTGCATGAAAAATCTCTTTGTAATTGGAAAAGGATGGTGGGCCTATCTAGGACTAATCTCCTCCATGCATGAAAAGCTGTGCGAAATCTTTGAAGAGAAACTCCACTTGATATGTTTGGAAGTTGAGTTGAATTAAAATAAAGTCTTTCTTTGCATGGAAAATAAAAGAAAGCATTATATAGTTAACTTCAAGTAATTCCATCCTATATGAGATGATGCTACACCAATCCTTAGGTGAAGAACTTTAGTTTAAACAAGTTAGAAGTGTTGAAAGCCTTCAATTAACAAGATAAATTAGAATAGATGTGACACTTTGGTAAAAAGTCAACTCAAAATCAAGACCAATCAAATCCAAATGGCCTCCACTTACATGAAAAGGGACTTTCGAAACTAAATTATACATGAAATTCCATGTTAAGATTAGATATACAATGTTTGAAACTCCATCTTAGCTCCTTAAAGTTATTCAACCTTTTGCTCTTGGGCTCTTCATTTTTTCATGTATTCCTTTGGGCTATTATCTGGTCTATAATTCTTTCAGGCTATTTGTTTAGCCACTTTTCCACATAAAAAGGTCTTCAAAACATTTCTCTAGATTTTTTTCTTTGTCTATTTCTTTTAGAGATTTGCTTCTCTAGGATTTTTACTTAGTCCTTTCCCATAGACAATTTGTCTGTGACTTTTCTCTTTAGACTTTTCTTTCGGGCACTTTGAGATGAACTTTTCTTTTGAGATTTATTGTGAAATTTATACCTTGAAAAAATTTTGTGGAAAAAATGTCCAAAGGAAAATCATGTCTTTGGGAGCTTTGTTTTGGGCCACTTTTCTAAAAATACCCTTTGGCCTTCCTAAATATGCCCTTTGGATTTCTTGAAAATGCCCTCTTTGAAAGGAAAGTACCCCTAAACTTTTTGAAATGGATCATTTCCTCGTGAAAATTTCCCTTTGGATTTTTATAAAAGAATCTTTTGGCTTTGGAATTTCTCCCATAGAAATCATTCGAGGAATTTTTCCAAAAGAATTCCTTTGGTATTTTTGTAAATACCTTTTAGCTTGTTTGAAATGTCCTTTTGGAAAATTGTTAATGGTCCCTTGGCTTCTTGAAAGTACCCTTTGGGAACCTTTAAATTACCCCTATCTCAAAGGAAAGTACCCTTTGGCTTTCTGAAATAGACCATTTGGAAAAATTGAAGTGCCCTTCGAAAAAGCTATTTCAGACAAAATGTCCAAAACAATCCCTTTAAAAAGATATCCTTCAAGAAAATTACTTTAGACAAAATGTCTAAAATAATTCCTAACACTTAGATAAAAATCTTGAAAACAAAAACTCTAAAAGAATGAATACTTGCTGAAAAAGAGTCCCAAAATAAAATAAACTTGTATTTTTGATTAATTAGGTTCTCTGATTCTTCTTACTTCAAGATTTGGGCTAACAGGACCATAACTGACTAGCTACAAGGGGGTATTTGACCATTCTAAGGAAAGTTTTAGATAATAGCAATTTTGCCTTGATAGGCCAAAATTGCTAACATTTTGGTGATTCAGCTAGGAAGCATGTATGTTATACTTAAGAACTAGACCATTTACATGACTCTTGGACTCACAAAGTAATGACAAATTTGATCCATGACTATAAATTCTCCTTTTAACCTGGCATGAGAAAACCTTCATCCTCTAAAATAAAAAGTAAAATAGACAAAATAGGAAAACTAACTAAACAAAGCAAATGTGCAAATAAGAACTTATTTGGAACAAAAAAGAACTAAACTAATGTTCCTGAACAACACTTGGATGAAAATAAACAAATAAACCATGCACAAGGAACTTAGCTCTTTAGTAGAAATGTTTTAAATGTATCCCATTGAATTGGATTGGAAGCTCCTCGCCATCCATCTTTGCAAAGTGGAAGGAATTATGGGATTTGTAGCTAGAGATTGTGTATGGGCCACTCCAAAGGGAATCAAAAATTTTGTGCCTTCCTAGTTTAGCTCTATCTTCATCCTACTTGAGTACCAAATCTCCTTCTTTGAAACTTCATGAAGAATCTCCCTTATCAAAAGTTCTCTTCAGTTATGCTTTATGAATTTCCATGGTTATCATGGAATTATATCTTATCTCTTCCAACTCCATAAGCTCAACATACATGACCTCCATGGGCTCATTTTCCAACAACTGAAGTTGATGCATTTAGTTCTAAAATAGGAAACTCAAGAGAAATGGGTGGATAGTTGGTTATTGATCTTTTTTAGGTGATCTTATTAACCCATAGAGCTAACTTCAACTTGAGATGCCATGACCTCTAATTGTCTTCAATATTCCTTATTATGATATTTAATAGGTTCTTATTCATAGATTTAGCAAGGCCATTGTCTTGTGCATAGTAGTTTGATGAAGTGATAAGATAAATTCCCTATTGGATAGTTCATTGGTTGATCCTAGCTCCTACAAAAGCCATTGAATTATTAGAAATAATAGTTGAAGGAACTCCAAATCTAGTAAGTAAACCTTCACAAAAATCTCGAACATTGGTTTTATTTATTTCTTTCGATGCTACTGCTTCTCTCTAATGTGTGAAGTAATTTGTAGCATTTAGAATCCATTTATGACCTAAAATTGAAGGGGGGTTTATGAGATCAATGTATTCTAATCCCCATTGGACAAAGGGATAATCCATGCAATTGGAATATGTAAGTCCACAAGTTTCACTTTTCCTACAAACATAACACACTATTTTCACTTCCTAACCCATGCATGGAAATCACCAAATATGCTAGGCCAATAGTACCCACCTCTCATGATCTTAAGGGTTGTATTTCTTAATAAAAATTTCTTCCACCATATCCATCATGGAATTATTTAAGCAATCTTTTAGTTTGGCTTGGCTCTATACATCTTATCAACATGTCATTGATATCTTTCTTAAACCAAACACTATCAATAAACAAAAATGGAATTGATTGTAACCTAAAATATCTTATTTTTGAATCACTTAGATGAGAGAGATAAACACCATCTTAGATATAGCTTACCAAGTCATGAAACCAGATGGAAGGTGAGGTATGTCCAGCAGTAACCTCTTCATCATTTAACACCAAAATAACCTCATTATTCTCTTGCAAGTCTTGAGCTAGATGATCACAAAGTACTTTGCCTCTAATCTACTTTGTGACCTTAATTTCCACATAATACTCCATTACCTTGGTTATCCATACATCCCTCTTCTCATTTATATTTTTGTTTAAAGGAACTCCTTGATGCTTGAATGAGAAACCGTTAGGTGTATTTTATTGTTAGACAACATGTATCTAAATTTTTAAAGAGACCTTATAACTAAAGTACATGTTTTTAAACAAAATAATACCTTGTTTCATACTCTTCCAAGCCTTGACTAAATAATTTTATTGGTTTCTCCAAAGCCTCATGATTTTGTTGCATAAGAATGCCTGAAATGGTGTCCATGTTAGCATATCCATACAAAATGAAATCTTTTGTGAAATCTAGATTTATAAGTGTAGGATCACTAGCTATGGCCTTATAAATATCCTCAAAACCCTTTATTCCTTCTTTGTACCAGTTGAATCTCTTATTCTCATTTAACATTTCTATAAATAGCTTAGCTAAAATGGCAAAATATGACATATATCTCCTTGTGAAATTGATTTTCCCTAAGAAGCTTTCCAAAGCCTTTTTGTGCTTAGGAAAGGAGAGTGCAATAATTGAGTCTAACCTTTAAGAATATATGCTTAAACCATACTTTGAAACCACATATCCAAGGATATTACCTTTATGAGTTGAGAAGATACACTTTTTGGGATTTAGAGATACCCCAAATTGTCTACACCTTTCAAACACTTGCTTGAGATGAACCATGTGATCACTTGCACTATTTGAAAACACTATTATATCATCCAAATAAACAAGTAAAAAAATTTTAAGAAGGCCTTGGAATGACATATCTATGGCTCTTTGAAAGGTTATTCCACCATTAGATAAATTTAAGGGCATCTTTATGTATGCAATGCCCCCCACTTGGTTGTGAAGAATATCTTAAATAGGTCATTTTTGTTGAGAAAAATATGATTGTAGCCACTATATCCATCCAAAAAATAAAACCTCTCTAAACCTATAACTAGTTGTAAAATTTGTTCCATTGATGGAAATGGATAGTGATCTTTAAGTGAAGCCATGTTCAAATCATGAAAGTTAACACACAATCTAATCTCACCATTATTCTTCCATACTAGAACAAGATTTTCCACCTAGGTTGAGTGCTTGAGTATAAATACAATATCTAACTCTATGAGGTTGTAAATCTTAGCTCTCATCAAAGGTTCAAGATTAGGATTGATGGGCCTTTGTCTTTGTCTTAATGGTTTAGTTTTAGCCTCTAACTCAATGGTGTGTTGAGGTAAACTTGGGTCAAATCCCTTGAGGTCACTATATTTCCATGAAAATACATTAGAAAACCTTGTGCATAACTCAATGAAAGCTTCCTTTTGTGAAAGAGTGCATACCTTACCCAACTTCAAATTCTTACTAGTTGTAATCTCTACATTGACATAGTACTCTTCTTTTGTTGACAAGGATGACTTATACTTCCTTAACTCATCATCACAAATAAAAATATTCTCAAGTGTGACCCATACCTATAGAAAATTATTTATTTTTAGTTGCACAAAATGATCACCATATTGCTGCAAATACTTTGATTGGTTTTTTGAAGAAAACTCAACCTCCTCTTGCAAGAATCTCACAATTTAATTGTCATCTGCAAAAACTTGCCAATTCTCATGATTATGTAGAATAGAAAGCCTTAAACCACCTTTATATGTGACTAAAATTTTTCACTTCTTATATAAACTAGGATAATAATTATACCCCAATGACAACCAACCTATTTGCATGTTTATTCTCACCTCTTGGTATTGCCAGAATGTTAAAATCTTGGAAATATTCAAGTAAGTCCCATATTCTATGACTATAATATTTAAGTAATAAATTTTTACATGCATTTGATCATCTTAATTGGTGAACTATAAGTTCACTATCACCAAAAACTTGTAAGGTGTTGACTTTCATCTTCTTAACCCACTGCGAACCATGAACTAGTGCCTCATACTCTGCAACATTATTTCAAAAACCAAAATGAAAAATAATATAAGAGAAATATATATACTTTTTTATATAAAATAGAATTATTCCAGATATGGTACCATGTTTATTCCTTGATCTATCAAAGTACAATTACCACAAACCTTCACTAGATTCATCATCCTTAACCATGGCCAAAATTAGTGCATCATTCTCATGAAGGCAATAAACACCAAGTCCTTCTTCTTAAATAAGCTTATAAGGATCATTCTAATACAAATTGGAATACTTATCATCAAGAAATAAATATATAACTCCATCCAAAGTTGATCTATTTTCAACTCCACTAGTTTCTAGTATATCATCTAAGATGATACAGTTAGTGTTCACAACACTTGGCATATATGGCTCCATATGGAAACATACAATAGGTTTAAAATGAATCATTAACTTGGTACCATACCTAGTTATTAACATCAAATAATTCCAATATATTGATAAATATTCCCTAATCTTTGAGGTGAAGTCCCTTGAAAAGCACATAGCAAAGTAAGGAGGCAAGTTTACCACAACATCTTGCTGAATAATAACATTGGGACAAGAATGTAATGTCAATTTTAGATATTTAATGATGCTTACCATATTTTTTTTTGGCCCATACAATTTAAATAACCCCTTAGTGTTTGGCTCATAAACAAGGTTGAGCTTGTCTACAATCTGTTTAGGCGTGACTATACTACTAGCTCCACTATCCACCATAAAATTATGAACCAAAGTATCACCCACTATAAAATAAAGGTATAAAGGAGGAGTTTAATTTTATTTTACCTCATTTTTTTCCAAATTTTCCATCTTATTTAATTTATTTACTTGTTTCTTAGTTGGCTAATCCAAATTAGTTAAGACAACACCTTATTTCTCAAGCAGTTTTGGAGACAATTTAAGAACTGAAAGATCTTGGATGAGCATATAATTTTATCTTGGGATGGAAAGAGAGTCTCAAATGATAATTATGATATTATAATTATTAATCTAATCCACTATACTAAATTGAGATCCACCAACCTTTGGTTACACTTTTTAAAGCACTAGTTTCTCACGAACTAGAGGTATTCGATGAACTTTGCTAAACTCTATATTCTATTTTTTTGAGTTGTAGAGGTAGAAAGTTGTTATTTTTTACTCTTAGAAACAACATTGGGAGTACTTGAATCATTTATCACATCTTTCACCTCATCAATGGCTCTATTTTTAGCTCTAGTTACAACTACAACTTGACCACTTGTATTGTTATTTTTAACACCCTAAGTAAAAGCAACATGATCATCCACTTGCCAATTTACATTAGTGGCATTAGGCTACCCTTGAACTTATTGATTCTCTCCTTTTGATGTCAAACTTGTATCTTGGTACTGACCTCTTTGAAAATAAAACTCTTCTTGTGTCATTTGTGGCATAGTGATGTTTTGTGATACCAAGGCTTGGTTTTTAGCATCATTAAGATTTGAGGACTACCAACCTAAATCCTGCATGAATTTGTTTTGAGGTGGGATGGGACTAATGGAATTTGAAGTGGAAATATCATTAGGATCAAGGG
Source organism: Torreya grandis (assembly GCA_037957365.1). Lineage (NCBI taxonomy): Eukaryota > Viridiplantae > Streptophyta > Pinopsida > Cupressales > Taxaceae > Torreya > Torreya grandis. The sequence goes on from JARHVA010002047.1 coordinate 1,330,685, forward strand.
TAATATATGGCTTAGCTAGAGTTATGGCTCCTTGTGTTTGATAAGGTGGTCTATTCTCTCTAAAACCTTGATAAGGAGGCCTTTGATCGTGGAAGGGATGATAGGTGGTTTGATTTTATTATTGATAGGGATTATTAGCATGATATTTTTGTCTCTTGAGTTGCACTATTTCATTCCCAAAGTATTGTAACAAGCCTTTCAACTCTCCTATCTCACTAGCTTAACTAGTAGGGGCTACAATTTGAGGTTGAGGTGATGGAATAAAAGCTAAAGATGGAATTTGAATAATTTGAAGAACTAAAAGGGATGACATAGAATTCAATTCTAAGAATATAGGCATTGGATGCCTTGGAGAAAGCTTACCAGCTTGTATCAAACTATTCTCTACCCTTATTTCAACCTCATAAGCATCTAGTATGGTAATACCACCCATTGACTGTATTATCACACTAATGTTAGAGTTAAGAGCTTTAAAATAGTAAAGGAATGCATATTTAGGGGATGGTCTAATCAAAACAAGTATCCAATTCCATGTATTTTGGAATATGAGATTATAATCAGACATGAACTCATGAGGAGCTCTTTTTATGGTAGTTAAATATTCAACCAAAGAGAGGTGATCAGATTTGTCTTCAAATTACTTGAGTAAGGCTACACCCAGTTCATCCTAAGTATAAATGGAGTTTAGTGGTAGGTTTATACACCAATATAATGCTTTTAATTTGAAGGAAGCAATAGGAAATATAATAACAAAATTATCCTTAACAACATTATGGACTAAATAGAGATTAGCTACATCTTAGATATACTCAATAGGGGTTATTTGATTTTTTCCTAAGAAGAATGGGATGCTATTAAGGGTAGACACTAGAATGTTATCAAGCTAGGCTAAATTTAGTGGGATACCTCTATTGAATGGAACAAACACCTAGTTTCTGATAGCCATTTAGATAATAGGGGTTGTAGTGATTAAAACAGTAGGATAATTAGGAGACAAATATTGTTTTTGATGATATGGGTTTTCCCTATTAAACCTTGATATTTTATATGATGTAGAAGACAAATTAATGAATTCAAAAGGAATACCTTTGCTATTTGACCTCATAGTAAACTTTGGCATGCAAGAATTGCTTAAATAATGTTATAAACTCTGTAACCTAAAGAATATTTAGCTTGTGATGAAGATAGATATTTTCCTCTATCACAAATGCTTCTCCTCAGATCCAAACTTTAGATATGCCAAGGAGTAAGTGTCCCATAGAGCATGCTAAAAATTATTGTCAATCAGACTCACACCCTTGTGAAGGTAGTTTCAAGCCTTCACAATCTACTAAAACATGGTAATAATCATAGGTTGTGGGTGGCCTAATCAGCAGATTGAATCTCTAAATTCTAAGGGCTAGCTCCCTTTGGTGTATTAATTAGGATCCCTACTCTACACTATAAACTATCAGGGAAAATGGAAGAGGTAAAAGGTAAGAAATAAAATTAAAGGGAAATATTATGTAATTCTGGTGAAACACCTATATTTTGGTTCATCCACTCAATTTGAGATTCTAAAATATTGATTAGACAAGAAAAGATAGAATCTTAAACTCCAATTGACTCTTATGCATCAGTATTTCATGAAAAGGTTTTTATCTAGTGATCAAAGCTTGAAGGAAATGATAAAATAGGCATAATTGAAGGCACTAACCAATCAATTACATCTACTATAATTTTAACCAAAAGACATCAAACACAGAACATGACTTGCATAATTTGATCAACTAGTAACTAGGTAGGAATTACGACTTGATAAGGAATAAAATTCTCTCACATATGCAAATCACTGACATAAATACACTATACTAGCACCTTGGACTCTTAAAAATAGTCCTTTTATTTATCTAAAAAGGTTACAAAACTCAATCTTGATAGAGTCTTTTTTTTAAGAGAGGGATTCTTCAAAATAGCTAAAAAGCTCATTTATATAGTAAAATCATACAAAAGATAAGAGATTAGCATTGAAAATTGGGTAGGAGATCAATTCCCACATCACACAAGTCCAACTTGAGTTATTAAAAGATAACAAAACCTTCAAAAATATACTTCTATCTTATGTATTATATGAAAAAGCTCTTTCACATTAGAAAAGGATGGTGGGCCTATCTTGGACTAATATCCTTCATGCATGGAAAGATACACCAAATATTCAAATAAAAACTCCACTTGATATGTTTGGAAGTTGAGTTAAAATAAAATAAAGTCTTTCTTTGCATGGAAAACAAGGAAGATGCATGATAAGCCTTGTCTAGTCAACTCCAAGTAACTCCATCTTATATGAGATGATGTTATGCCAATCCTTAGGTGAAGAAATTCAATTTGAATAAGTTGGAAGTGTTGAAATCCTTTAATTAACAAGATAAATCAAAATAGATGTGACACTTTGATAAAAAAAATTCAACTCAAACTCAAGACCAACCAACTTTAAATGGACTCCACTTACATGAAAAGGGGATTTGAAAACTAAAACATGCATGAAATTCCATGTTAAGATTAGATATACAACATTTGAAAATCCATGTTAGCTCCTTGAAGTTCCTCAGCCTTTTTCTCTTGGGCTCTTCATTTTTACATGTATTCCTTCGGGTTATTATCCAGTCTATAATTCTTTAAGGCTATTTTTTCAACCACTTTTTTATGGAAAAAGGTCTTCAAAACTTTTTTTTATATTTTTTGCTTGGTATATTTCTTTTGGAGTTTTGTTTCTTTGATCTTTTTGCTTGGTCCTTTCCCACCGATAATTTGTCCATGAATTTTCTCTTTGGAATTTTCTTTTAGGCACTTTGAGATGAACTTTTCTTTCAGGATTTTTCATGGACTTTCTACCTTGGACAATTTCCATGGACAAAATGTATGAAGGAAATCATGTCTTTGGGAGATCTATTTTGGGCCACTTTGCCAAAAATATCCTTTAGTCTTCCTGAAAATGCCCTTTGGGTTTCTTGAAAATGACCTCTTTAAAAGGAATGTACCATTTGACTTTTTAAAATGGACCATTTCCTCATGAAAATTACCCTTTAAATTTTTATAAAAGAACCTTTTAGCTTTGTAATTTCTCCAATATGAATCATTCGGGCAATCTTTCCAAAAGAATTCCTTCAGGATTTTTGTAAAGTCCTCTTGGCTTGTTTGAAATGTCATTTCAAAAAATTGTAAATGGTCCCTTGGCTTCTTGAAAGTGCCCTTAGGGAACCTTGAAATGACCCCTTTCTGAAAGGAAAGTACCCTTCAGCTTTCTAAAATGGACTGTTTATAAAAATTGAAGTGCCCTTTGGAAAATTTGTTTCAGACAAAACGTCTAAAATAATCCCTTCGAAAAGATATCCTTTGAGAAAATTGATTTAGATAAAATATTCAAAACAATTCTTGACACTTAGATAAAAACCCCAAAAACAAAAACTCTAAAAGAATGAACACTTGGTGAAAAAGAGCCCCAAAAGAAAATAAATGTGTACTTTTGATTATTCAGGTTCTCCACTTCTTACTTTGGGATTTGGGCTAATAGGACCATAACTGACCAATTACAAGGGCAAATTTGACCATTCCAAGGAAAATTTTAGATAATAGTAATTTGGCCTTGATGAACCAAAATTTATAATAGTTACATCCACCCATGCGACTCATATTTCCTCTTAATGAGGACTTGGTACATAAAGCTATACACTAGCTTACATCATAACCAGATTGGTGCTCGGGTTAGTTGTTAATACACCTCCAACTATTATTCTTCCTAATGTGTTATGGCATGCCCAACTTATTTGGGCTCTTAGATTTAATTGTTAGTATTACTAATGATTGCAAAGGTTTTTATAGTAATACTTGTTGCATGATGCTCTTTGTTATCTCTTATCTCTTGAATTCCATGATTTGAGACAAATCCATTCAATTTTCATCACTTCCTTCCATCTTTGAATGAACTACATGATTTGGCACTTCAAGTACATCATGGGTGGGTTCCTCCCTAACTATCATTAAATTTAGAATACTCAAGATTCTAAGTGATTTTATCCATCTCATCTATAATTTAATCTTGATCATTGATGTGTGCATATTCCTCATAAGATTATATCTCCTAATTGTGAGAATCATCCTCATGCCCTTCTTGTTATGAATAGGTCCTTATGGTATCTCCCTAACTCAAATTTACCCTCTTTTTAAGGTCCATGGAAAAAATTATTCTTAACATTATTCATCATATTTTCACTCCTTGAGTTCACAAATATCTAGGTTCTCCGTGATGAAATTATTTGATTTTATACCCTTCACAAACTTGTCACATGAACCTTGCCCACCTTTATACCATCTACTCAACTCACATGCAAGAGAGTTTAGCCTTCCATGGATAGGTTTTCAATACTACAATCTACCATCAGTCTTTTAGTTTCTAAAGGTGACTATGCTATATAGGATCCTCTAGGCCCATTTAATAACTAGTGTTCCACTTCCTCCAAACAAGATTATGTAGAATCTTTGATTTTGACCATATGTCTATTTTTATGGGACAAACATTATTGGTGCATTATATTTTGTTGATCAATGCTTCTATCTGAAGATACTTTTTTTCATAGTTCCTACTTCAACCCATAACACATGCAGTTGGATATGTATGCAAATGTCCAAGTATCCCATAGAAAAATGCTTCATATAAGGGATCATATAATTACTCTTAAACCCATTTCTTAGGCAATAAATTCCCTAAGCTATGATATTTTTTGGAAAAACTACAGTCTAATGCCTCTAAATTTCTCAATATTCTCTAAATACATTTAGTGAAACATCTCCATGCATCATCTTTTGTATCTCATTCAACTGCATCATGAAAATAGAAACAAAATGTTGGGTAAATATCCTATGTTATAACCACTTAATATATGCCAATAACACTTACCTTAACACTGATATTCATTGAACTACCATCTCATGCAAGTGAACTTGCATACTCACCCAAGGCACAAAGAGAGACTATTGAGGCACAATTGGGTTAGATTTAGAGATGAAAAAATATTACCTTCATTAACTTTATAGCATATATGTAAACTATAACTTAAATTATTTCAGCATATATTAAATATTATGTAAATACTTAGTAGCTAAAGATCATCACAAGAATTATAACTTAGTAAACAAATAATAAGACATTAACCATTTATTTAATTTTGAATATTTTTGATTAATTTTCATAATTACATGTAAACTTTTAAATAATAATGTTTATAGTAGTAAAAATATTTGATCCAACAAAATAATGATAATAACATCAACCTAATCTATAAATCAAGATGGAATTTTATAGGTTCAAAATAACACCTTGTCCTTAAATATAATAAAATTACACTTTACAAATTATGAAAAACAAGTTTCTAAAAATAGAAAAAAATTATTTCTTTACATTAAATTTATTTAATTAAAAAATTCCCTAGATTTGTGCCATGTCATGCTAAATTTTCTCAAGATTAGTTAAGGTAACAACTTGCCTTAAAGATGATGTGCATGAATAATTGTTCTACTAGCTTTGTGAAATGATGTTCCTTTTACACTCTATGTCTTGCACAACATCTTTTCCAATCATAGTGATATATGTTATACATTTACTAGACCATCATTGATGGTGCATGCCATTGGTAAGTCCTTTCATTTTGAAAGTTCATAGGTACCTTGGTAAATATATGTAACCAGTCCTCACATGTTGTTAAGCCCAACTACACTCTGGTCTCAACTCCATCAAAATGAGGGCCTCTATTGATCTTATTATGCCATGAAACCCTTTAATTTATTCTTAATACATTAAAGGGTACCTTCAAGATATATCCTAGGATATACCTTTAAGTTACCCATAAATTTATTACAGGGCCCTTGAAGGCATCTCTTTTGAGATACCTCAAAAGGTGTTGTTATACATTTAAGGGGATTTTTAAGTTATCTCGTATGAGATACCTTCAACATCCACATGAACGGAATTTTTATTTACATTTAAGGCACTATTATTTGATACATTCTATGGAATTCTAATACATTCAAGGGTACCTTCAAGGTATCTCCTGGGAGATACCTTTCAAACATGCACAATAGTGGCTTTTTCCTTCAATGTATCTCCTAGCCTTTTAGTTACCAATGAAGTTATTGAAAGGACCTTAAAGGCATATCTTCATATATACCTTGAAGGTAAATATCATACATTCAAGGGGGTTTTTAAGGTATCTCCTAGGAGATACCATTAACATGCACATGGGTGGAATTTTTCTTCATCTTGAAGGCACTATTGGGTGATACCCTAAAGTGCTTTGTAATACCTTCATGGTATCTCCTAAGAGATACATTTAAATAAGAGTTAATTTTTAATTCAAGGTATCTATTGACCATTTTAGTCACCATTATACCTTTTCCATGATATGAAAGGATCAATTTATGTATGCCCTATTCGAGTCATCAAACATGATAATATTGTGCTCTTGTGTTGAATAGTTATCCATAGTCTTGTTGTCTTCAGTTAGTTTCCCATTCCTACAATAATATTAAGCCCTAAAATTATTACACATTATTGAAGAGATGAGATTGACCTAGTATTCCCTATCATTCATTCTCTCATGGCCCAACTTAATCCCTCTATGTAAACAATATCTCATTATTAACCCATGAAAGCACCCATATCATGCTCACAATTAAATGACTTGCCCTAATGATCATATATGCTATGTGAAGAAGTATGTTATACATCGTCAGCATGGAGGAGTGTTTAAAATGAACATTATATCATGATAATGATTATGGAATAGATGAATCTAATACACACTATCTTCATCACATTCACATAATCCACTTAATATCCTAAGTTTGTAGTAAGGTCATTGTATTGCTTATGAATAGAGTTATTTCATGTTTATTTAATATTTTAATCCATCCTAATGATCAAATAGGCTATTATATAATTATATAATATTTTGAATTTTATTACATTGGTTCAAAGCCTTGAATATTAATAAAGATCTAAGAGTGCCTTCTTTTTCTTTAATTTTTTGTCCTATGTGAATTTATAGGATTATTGATGGTTTTTATTAGTGAACTACATCATTCCTATGAATTTTTGTCTAATTCATCTCACCTCTACATAATAATTCACTCTTTGTATGAAATTTCCTATGTCAAGTTCACTCTAAGCTAGTGTTAGTTTTGGAAACTCTATTCCATCCTAAGATAGTGTTAAATGTCTCACCTCTACATGAAAAAACTGATGCAAGGGGATTTATTTAGAAGAGGGTGCATATAAATCCATCTTTATAACCTTTAATGTGTTGCTTAAGATCAATCAAGGAAAATATATGAACTTTTAGTGAATCACCTCCTATTATTTTTAGTCTATTTTCTCTAATTTTTCCCAAATGAAGATCATAGTCTAGTTGTAGGTAGTATCATTCCATGGAGTTTAGGTTTGCATAAAGTATTAAACCTAATGCATTTAGTTTTTAAGGGAAGCCATACCATATCTATAGGTTTATCTCAAAGATCCTTAGGTCCCACACTTTGAAGCTAATCCCATTGTGTTTAGAAATCAACTTTGTTATTTTGGGTGCATGATTTGAGAGACAATAGTACCTCCTAGGAGATACCTCAAAGGGAATTGTCATACATTCATTGGGATGCTGAAGGTATCTCATAAGTGATAAATTTAACATGCATATGAGTAGAATTTTTATTCACCTTAAAGGTTCTATTGGGTGATAAATTTAAGGGACTTGTAATACCTTCAAGGTATCTCTTAGGATATACCTTTCAAACATGCACAATAGTGGATTTATCCTTCAAGGTACTCCTAGGAGATACCATCAAGTTACCCATTAAGTTATTATAAGGCCCTTGAATGAATATCCTAGTAGATACCTCAAAGGGTATTTTCATACATTCAAAGGGATGTTAAATGTATCTCTTAGGAGATATCTTTAACATACAAATGAGTGGAATTTTCATTCACCTTGAAGGCAATATTGGGTGTAACTTGAAGGACATTGTCATACCTTCAAGGTATGTCATAGGAGATACCTTTCAAGCATGCACAAGAGTGGATTTGTCTAATAATTTATCTCATAGGAAATCCCTTCAAATTACCCATGAAGGTATTGTAAGGACCTTGAAGGAATATCCTACTAGATATCTTGAAGGGAATTATCATATATTCAAGGGGACATTGAAGGTATCTCCTAGGATATAGATTCAACATGTACATGAGTGTAATTTTCCTTCACCTTGAAGGCACTACTGGGTGATAACTTGAAGGTCTATGTAATACCTTCAAGGTATCTCCTAGGGATACCTTCCAAACATGCACAAGAGTGGATTTATCTTTCATAGTATCTCTTGAGTGATACCTTCAAGTTACCCATGAAGGTATTATAAGGCCTTTCAATTAATTTACTAGGATATATCTCAAAGGGAATTATCATATATTCAATGGGGAATTAAAGGTATCTCTTAGGAGATACCTTAAATATGCATATGAGTGGAATTTTCCTTCACCTTGAAGGCACTACTGGGTGATATCTTGAAAGGCCTTGTAATACCTTCAAGGTATATCCTAGAAGATACCATGAGTGGAATTGTACAATTGGAATTTTTGTTTCATTTATTATATTAACTATATTGATAATGAATTTGAGTGTTTTTGACATGAGAGTGTAGGTGAACAATATAACTAAGTTGTAGTCAAACATTAAATGAGCTTGGGGAAGTAACCTTGAAAAAAATACTTGGTATTATGGTTATGATAATTATACAACTTTTAATTACCACCATATTACTATGATGATATAAATTAGGTAGGATTCCATGATTTCTTATAAATTGAAGATCAACCCTAAGATGTATATAAAGTTAGCATAAACACTATTGTATTGTGTGATAATTTAGAGAGTGGTAGATCTTGATATTATGATTTATATAAAAGAATGCTACACAATCTCATCAAATTGATTCATTTTTTAGAGTACTACCATATTAATTATTGACATCTTTACAAAAATTCATCAGACTTTAATTATAATACTATATCATTTTATTTAATATTGAAACTAAGTTATTGATAACAAGAAATTGTATCAAGATAGAGATGAAATGAAAGGAGAAATGGATATTTTTAGAAGCTAAATATATTCATATATTGTAATTTGATAAAATTGGTAACATTATCAATAATATGTAAGGTCTAACATCAAAATGCATTTCCTATTTGAAATGGATGAATGTGACTAGTTGAGTCCTATCAATTAATCCCATTACTATTTCAATCAATAGGTCTGATTGAGGGAATTTATGCACTTGACCTCATTAATATTTTAAGGTAAATTTTGATTCATTTAATATGATGTGATGATAAATTTATATAACCTATTAAACATGGTGAATACACCTTCAAATCAACTAGTTAGTTGGATTATAGACATTCCAAAAAATTAAATAATAATTTTAGACAACTCTAACCTTTAAAACATTAAATATGAAAACATTATCAATATATTTTAATATATACTACTTTACCAACCTAAAACATCTTTTTATAAACAAATCATTTCATTAACATTATAGATCAAATGGATACATAAATTCCCAAATTATAGTTATTAAACAAAGACATCACTCATAAGAATTGGTTTGTGTGGGGGATCGATGCAAAGATATCATTGGGGTCTAGTGAACACCTTATTAAAAATTGAATAGTATTAAATAATGATAAATGAATAAATATGCTTCAAGGATCCAAGACTTTGATCAACCTCAAGACCTTGTTAGATTTCCTTCTTTATCAAGATTCTTAGACAAATATCTCTTAATGTCAATTTAATGATCTCTAAGAGATTGAAATTCTCAATATGTTTCAATATATTACAATATTAGTATTTTTTAGACCTAATATGGATTTTTTACATATATAATCAACTGTAAAAGGGCAACTTAGATTTTTTAATTTCAACTTATCTATAAAAAACCATAACTTAGTTATGGTTTGTGATAATTTGAGTCCTTGTGAGGTTTATTATTGGTACTTTTGGTTGGTATAGGTGATTAATTATAATTATTTAAATCTAAAACTATTAAGATATATTCACTCCATATAAAATTATGTAATGAAGGATCTATCTTATTTCACTCTCATTTGACGATCTTATGAGGTCTAAAATTTTGATGGGTTTCAAATTGAATCTTAGAATTAATACACCTTAACACCTCAATAAGATCTACATGAAACTTATACACAATAATAAATGTATTTATAACTACCTTGTTTTATTGAAATATCTATTTACTCATTGAATCCCTTATACACCTCACATAGCCATGTATTCTATCATAAAACTACACATAGGTCTATTAGTATTGAGAGAGTTTATTAATTCTAAACTTACTTCACATAAGGATTAAACACTCTCCCTTACCATTATTTAAATATATTATAAATAGACACCAATGTATTTTATTGGTTTCAAATAAAAGTGGGTTTAAGGTATTTTAAACTCTTCTAGGTCTATATATGCCTAAGTCTCCCCTCATGATGACAAAAATTTGATTTTGAGCTCCTAAAATACTTTTGACTACTACTAAAATATGAATAAAAGGTGAAAAGGATATTTAAATATTTATAAAATTTGTAAGGTCCAAAACAACAAGGAAATAAATCCAATTTTCTTATTTTTAACCCTCTTTCTTAACACCTACAAACTGGTTCGAACACAGTTATAAACATCTACTCTACATTAAATAACTAACCTATGAATTGATCTCTAAGGCCTCCAAAAAGGAATTTATTATTTTAAATGACCTCATAAGACTCTATTACTCTTGACACAATAAAATTAATTTATTTACAGTGATGATCTTGCATCATAAAACTAGTAAAATAACCTCATTTCAATCTTTTTCCATAAAACAAACCATACAAAAGAACCCTGGCCTATGGCCATTCTATAACTAGTAGTGAATAATATGGTTATTATTATATAAAATGGGTTTATTGGTTGATTATAAATTTATTTCCCATCTATAATATATGGATTACTGGTGTGGGATGACATGGTATGGTCTATTCAGTGGGGACCATTAAAACCCTCTCACATCAAAACACTTATTTACTAAGATTATTTGTTTAAAATTATTTTAAAATGTCTGCTTTCCCCTCACATTCTCCATTTGAGTCTTTAATATGTTTACACACATAAGGTAATAAATAATAATCAATATGAGTAAGTGATAAATAATCCTAATCTCTACCATTTCATTATCTCAACCATTTCATAACAAAACTCCAAATCTATCTAAATCTCAAAGTTTTCATAATATAAAGTGGTAAACAATGAATAAAAGGGCCATGTCAAGAAAAAAAATCACAAATTTTAGATATAGTAAAAAAATACATAAATATATTAAATACCTAACAAGAAAAATATAAAAAAATGATAGTAAAAAATGGGGTCAATGCTTTAACCACTAACACCATAGTAAACGTGACAGTCTGTAAATGAATTTTTTATATCCATCTAATGGGAAGGAAAACAAGTACCAGAGAAAATAATGGCAAGATAAAAAAGATAAACTTAACCCTAATTTTGAAGGGTGATATAATTTTTATTTATATAATAATTTAGACTTTTATACAAAGTTACATATAAAATTATTTTAAAAAAATATTTATATATTTAAACATAAACAATTAAACAAAAATTAATTAATAAAATTATTAAAAGATTTAAACATAAAAAAACAATAAACATAGTTTCTAAATATAAAAATAATTAAATTTTATTATCATTTATTATAATTATTCTTATTAAAAAGATATTTGTATCTATTAATTTACATGATTAAATTTATAATAGGGGTTTGACTCCATAATTTTAAACCACCCTAGAATACCATTGAGATAAATTTCAACAATTCAAATACCTATGAGATTGAGTCACCTTTCTTGAATTTACAAAATAATATTTGAAGGTGAATTCAACCCTAAAATGGTAATTAAAATAAGTGACAAAAAATAATACCTAGTAACTAAAAGACCTCTTAGGAATGTATTTTGTGTGCTTATTATTGGCCATTTTAGCCCACATACCAAGCTTCTTGTCTGGATAGAAAAGGTGAGTTGAGTCCCTAATGCCAAAAGAATCAAGTGGCTTAGAAATGGGTCCATAAATGCAAATTCAAGTTCCAAGTAGGTCCTCATAATGATTCAAGTATTTAGGAGCATGAACTAGGTTGTAAAAATATTAAGAATCCATTAGAACATTGAAGGAATGATCAAAATATAAATTATGCAAGTTTAAAGACTAGATCATCACACAAGAATGAATGAACCAAATCACTTGTGCATTTTATAAATTCACCTTATAAATAATTATTAGCCAAAATATTTCATTTCCATGAATTTTTCCATGACAAGAACATGCTCTACAAGTTTCAAGTCTGCATGAGCTTCCTATCTCAAGTTATGAGCATTCAAAGTTGGACCTACAACATAAGACATTTACACTAACATCATTTTTATTCTTCATAAAGTAACCATTAGGTTAAAAAATAATTAAAAGGTTTAAATTTGATCAATATCTAATGGTTTTCATGATTTTTCGTATTGGCACATGAGATATAATAGTTCATGTTGGGGTCAAACATGACAAAAGGTCTTTGGGTTAAAGCTCTTTAGAGAGCTACAAGTTGGAAGAGATCCTATGTTTCAAGTTCATTGAGAATATGATCCAATGATGTGTGATCATTGATAGGAAAGTGGGTCCAATCTAGATTAACATTCAATCGTATAGATGATCCAACAATCTGAGCTCACTAATAAGAAAGTGGGCCCATTGAGATCTATGACTAGAATTTGCTTATACATCTTGATCCAACAATGTGAATGAAAGTCAACATGTCAAAGTATCTTCATGGTAGGAAATCAATAGATTGAATTCATTCATACCAAGGAGATTAATGGTGTATAGAAGGTTAAAAATTCAATATCTGATAGTGGGGATCTACGAGGCCAATGAGAATAAAGATATGTTGGAGTATTTTCATTGGTTTGAGTAATTTTAGGGTCATCCCATAACTATTGGATCTTAGATAAACACCATTAAATGGACACATTGATGTAATCAGGTTAAAGGACATAATGGGATTTCTATTAAAGATTAATGAGGACCTTTGGCTCAAGGGTTTGTGCCATGCAAGGTTCATTCTATGACTATGTTCACTATTTTTAAAATAAATATATATACATATGGTGAACTCTTATTTCTTAAAAAGACATAATGGGTCTATTTAGAACTAATATAATCAATAAAATGGTCTATATAGTTTATAGGTCTACATCAACATAATGACTATAAGAAAACCAATAGTCTAAGATTGGTTTTCCATCTATAGTGGACCTATAAACATGGGGATGAGTTTGAGCATGATCTAGTTTGAAAAAGAGCTAGCATTTTAAAGTATGCCATTAATACACACATGTAAACCCAAATGGTTTCATCTCTAGGACCAACTACATAAAAAGGACCATTCTCTCCACTTTTATATGCCATGATGAACTTATGAAGAGCAGTTAGCATCAAGAAAAGATCTAACAGATTGATTTGATGGTTATAACTACATTGATGCTAGAACTTAGATAAAAATAACTTGATCCCACCATTATAACCATAAGGGAGCATCAATGAGTGAATAATGTAACTATCCAATGGACTAAAGTGATCTAGATCAATCAAGAAGCTTGAATGAGAATAGATGTAGAGGCAGTTGGAACTATAGTTTAAATGGATTTGAGCTTATTGATTCCTCTTTTAACACCAAAATATCTCTCTAGCTACCCTTTTCTTCTATAAATATAGCCTTGGAGATATTATTAAACATCCCTTAGGTTAGTATGACTATAATCTATCAAAAATTATATTATGCACCTCTTGGAGTTATGAATAGAGAATTTTATAGTTGTTTACTAATATATGCTTAGTGTTTAGTGTTTATTTGATATGCAAAAGTGGTTGTCATCTTCCTTTTGTAAGTCCATGTTCAACCTAAGTGATAATAAAATTTTCTTTCAAGTCATCTAACATGTCTTAAGGTTGACATCTCAGGTATAGAGTGAGTAGTTGACTATAAGTACTTCTAATCAAGCCTTACCCTCATTTCCCTCTACCCTAAGTCCATAAAATTGACCTCTAGGTAAAGTATTATTACTTGGAAATCATTTGAGACCTTGAATTAGTTCTATTCATAGTCTATTAGTGTGTTAATGAGTTCAATCTTGAGATTGGATCTTTGAACATTCAATGCATCACCACATGTTATAATAGGTTTCATTTTATGCAATCTCTTAACTCTTTTTAGCCCAACTTGTTTAGGTCTTAGAAAAAAAGGTCCAAACTATAATATCTAAGGAAACTAGCCTCATTAAAAACCCTAAAAGTCTAGTCTAGATATAGGCATCTCACATCCTTAAATCATTCCCATGTTAATCAAGGTAGGAGTTAGAATTGAGAAATCTGACCTCTATTGGGTGTTATTTGGATAGATAAATTTTTTGGCACACCTGGTGGGATGTAATTCATCCATTCAAGAAATATTTTGCAACATGTTCATCTTCAAAACTAGTTTCTAGTACTCCTCTAGTCCTTATCTCAAGCTCAAAGATATATTGTTTTTCAAAATTTCATTTAACTTCATGATTTTTAGGCTATGGTAGCCCATAGAGAAGAATTGTGTCATTCTTCTCCTTACCCATTTCAATCCTATCATGATCCATATCAGCCATATAATTAGTATTTAGAGCCTTACCAATAGTATGAAATCTCATACCAATCCTATGATAACCCTCATAAATATTTTCATCCTCTTGATCAGCCCATCCAAGTCCCAAATAAATCCATCTCAAGCTTGAATAAAACTTTGATTAGATATGAGAAAGAGATGATAGTCATAGACAATAAGATAAGTTATAAACAAGAGGTTTCCAAGCATTAAATTCAAAAGATGAGATAAATTTTACATCGAGCTAAAGAGGTATGTGAAACTTTCATAAGGTAAGGTCGCTCAAAGTTTAATTATGATATTTTAGACATTGGTGGTCTAATAATAAGCATTGAAAATATGCTAGTGGTTTATGAGAAACCCTAGGATCATCATAATGAATAGTATATTCCCATATAGCTACCTTTTCCCTTTATGATCAACAAACTAATGTTTATCACAACCCTCAAGAGTGAATCCAAACCTTGCCTAAATTTCTTACCTAGAAGTCTATCCAAGACAGGTCTCAAAAACTTGAAAAAAATTTAGAAGAAGACTAATTTTTAGGTTTCATAGATCATACATGATCCTACATCTTAAATATTATAAGAAGATATCTGTATCAATTCAATCCATGATTTTGAGGCTAATCTAGACAAATAGATTGAACATGCAAATCAACATCTTCACTATTCAATGGCAACTACAAAATAAATACAACAACAAATTCCTTCTTTCACACCCATACCTATCATAAGTCCAATTCAATAAGTTTCTAAACCTAAGTTCATGACTTGGAATTAGGTACAATAGTCCATCGAGAAAGAAGGAAATTCAAGAATTTTTCAAGATACTAAAGTCAAGAGAAAAACATAGATCATTTAGCCTCCAATCTTTCCTCCTCAAAAGTCCAAAATCCTTTCCTTCATAGAAAGCCATTTAAGAAATAGTTTAATAGAGAGAGGAGGTGAAGGTGATCTAATAAGAGCAACCTCCAAATCAAAATCATGTATCTATGGTAACACCTCTAGACCTTTCTAATCTTGTTGAATAATTTTAGGGATCTAACATGCCAATCTTAGATAAGGAGCCTATCCTTTCTAAAGTAATTGAGGAGGTTGCATCTGAGATATATGAAGATGAAAGAGTATTGACTGATCATAAGGAAGACATCATCATTAACACACTTAATGTCAAGGAAGAAATTAATGAAGTTAAAGAAGTTATTTCTAGGATAAAAAATTAGTTGAGAGTAGATAATGAAATTCAAGAGGAAGACACTCTAATTTTATAAGTTGAAGATGCGTTCCATAAGCTCATTGATCCAATAATAGTTTCCATCCAACATGAAGGGAAAACACTTATAGAAGATTAACTTTAGGATATTATACATAATGAAGATGAGTTATAATAGGTTTCTCAAGAGCTTTAGTAGATAATATAAATAAAGTACAAATAAATCTTTATTTAGATCAAAACCATGAGGACAACTCACATAAAGCCATTACTAAGATGGAGAATATTCCTAAAGAAGATGATCATTAGTAGCAGTGATACCATGATTTCTTGAATGAAATTAAAAAACCTAAGACGGTAGTTTTTGATGATAAGATAGATCAATAGGTTGATGATTCACCTGAGGATTCCCCAAATGTTTTTGGAACATCAAGAAGGCAAGATATTCTAGAGATCCCAAAGCAAGATGAGATGGATCTTGATTGGATAGATGAGATGCCATCATCTACAAAAGAGGAAGATGAAATTTTTTTAGATTATCAAGAACCTTCATATGAATCCATCTAAAAGGTAGAAATATGTGATCAACATATTTCAAATGGTAAGAATGTTGATGAATTTCATGTCCTTTAAATTGATCATGATGAAAAAGCCTTTTGAGATAACCTAGAGAGATTTTGTGGAAAACTTGATAATCCATCTCCACCTCATATGGATATTGAGGAATTTTATATAATAATTACTATTGTATATGTTCACCAAGAAAAAATAAATGGCATATTATAGGCAAGTTTGTACACCTATAAAGAAGATGAAAATCATGACAAGACATTACCTCAAATGGATCATAATAAAGATACCAATCTAAGAATACGAATTGAGTTAAATCATGATCATCCTATGAACAAGGTAGAGATAACATTTTTTATGCAATAAAAAAGAATTTTGAAGAATATGATTGGACCTTGGATCCATATCTTCAATCAATGTACCTAAGAATGGAGATAGGAGGACCTGTTACATCATCCAAAATACATGAACATACAAGTGCTCCTATCTATAAGAAGAATTCATAAAAAGGAAATGATCATGCTTCACAGATCCATGCTATATCAAATAGATTCCCATTAAACCCTAGAGCAAAGCTTATTACTTTAGGTTAGTTGTTCTAGGTTTTTCTTATTTCAATAAGTGATTATCACAAGCAACAATTTTCTTCCCTTTTCATTTTTTTCTATTTTCCTTAGGTTAGTGGTCCTTGTGTTGGTAGTTTAATTCCCCTTATGTTTTGTGTTTTCCTTAAAAAATTAACTTGGGTACTTTGTTTCATTTTGCTCCTTGTTTGTTTCAAGAGTAGTTATCCAAGGGAAAGCAACTAGTTCTAGATTTAGACCAAATTGTCAAACTAGAGAGCAGACTCCATGCCCAATGGACTAGAAAAAATAACATGGTCTAGGATCTCAATAATAACAAGAATTCTTCCCTATGATTCACCAAAAAAATTGGCCATTTTGGCCCACACACCAAGCTTCTTGATTGGATAAAAAAGGTGAGTTGAGTCCTTGATGGAGTAAAGATAAAGTGGCTTAGAAATGGGTCTAGAAATTCAAATGGAGGGTTTAAATAGGTTCTCATAATAATTCAAGAATTTAGGAGTATTAACTAGGTTACACAAATCTTAAGAATCCATCATAACCTTGAAGGAATGATCAAAATATGAATTGTGCAAGTTTAAGAACCAAACCATCACACAAGAATGAATGAACCAACACACTTGTGTATTTTAAAAATACACCTTAGAAATCCTCATGAGTCAAAATATTATAATGCCATGGATTTATCCATGGAAAGAACACGCTCTTCAAATTTCAAGTCTGTGTGAGCTTCCAAGTTCAAGCTATGAGTGTTCAAAGTTGGACCTACAATATAAGAAGTTCACACTAACATCAAGTTTGAGCTTTGTAAAGTATCCATTTTGGTTCAAAATTACTTAAAAGGTTTAAATTTGATCAATATATAATGGTTTATGTGAGCTCTCATACTAAAAGGTTTAAATTTGATCAATATATAATGGTGTATGTGAGCTCTCATACTGACACATGAGATCTAATAGTTCATGCTGGGGTCAAACATGTCAAAATGTCCCTTGGTTAAATCCCTTTAAATAGTTACAAGTTGGATGAGATCTTATGATGTAGGTTTATTGATTAGATGATCCAATGGTGTGTGATCATTGATAGGAAAGTGTGTCCAATAAATATCAATGATCAACATTAAATCATACCAATGATCCAAAGGCATAATCTCACTAATAGGAAAGTGGTCCAATGAGATCTATGGCTAGCCTTTGCTTATACATCTTGATCCAATAGTGCAAATGAAATTCAATATGTTAAAAGGATATTTATGGAAGGAAATCAATGGACCACATTTGTTCAAAAAAAAGAGTTCAATAGTGTGTAATAGGTCAAAAAGTCAAGATCTGACATTAGGGACTACAAGTCCAATGATAATATAGATAGGTAAGAGCATTTTGATTGGCCCAAGAAATTTTTGATAATCAAAGTCAAACCAAAGGCAATTTTTTGACCAAAGAAAATAGGTATTGTAAGGTCATCCCATAGCCATTAGAGATCAAAAAAATGTCATCAAAGGGACACAATGATGAATTAAAGTTAAAGGAGATAATGGGACCACATTAAAGCTTAATATGGACCTCTAGATTGAGGTTTTGTGTCATATAGAGTTCATTTTGTGACTATGTTCACCATTTTAAAAAGAAATATTCATGCATATGGTGAACTCTTGATTCTTGTAAAGATATAATGGGTCAATTTCAACCTAATATAATCAACAAATGGGGATATATAGTCTATAGGTCTACATCAGCATAATGACTATATGAAAACCAATAGTCTAAGATTGGTTTTCTATCTATAGTGGACCTATGAACATGGGGACAAGTTTGATCATGATCTAGTTTGAACAAGAGCTAGTATTTCAAAAGATGTCATGAAGGGATACATATAGACCCCAATGGTTTCATATCCAAAACCAACTACATGAAAAGGACCCTCCTCTCCACTTTTGCATGCCATGACATACTAGTGAAGAGTAGTTAGCACTAGGACAAGCTCTAACAAATTGGTTTGATGCTTGTAATTACATTTATTCTAGAACCTAGCTCAGAATAACTTGATCCTTTAGTTACAACTATAAGGGAGAATCAATGAGAAAATAATGTAACTGTGTAATAGACTGAAATGACTTAGATCAATTAGGAAGATTGAATGATCATAAATATAAAGGTAGTTGGAATTACAGTTCAAATGGAGTTGAGATCATTGATTCCTCTTTTAGTGATAAAATCTCTCTCTCTCTAGCTTCCCTTTTCTTCTATAAATATAGCCTTAGATCTATGTTAAACATACCTTAGGCTGGTATGACTAGATTCTACCATAAATTATATTCTACACATCTTGGAGTAATGAATAGAGCATTTTGTAGTTGTTTATTAATCTATGCTTAGTGTTTTGTGTTTGTTTGATATAGAAAAGTGGTTGTCATCTTCCCTTTGTAGGTCTAAGTTCAACCTAAGTACTAATAATCTTTTCCTATAGGTCATCTAGTGTGTCTTAAAGTTAATGTCTCAAGTATAGAGTGAATAGTTGACTTTAATTTCTTCCAATCAAGCCTTACCCTCATTGACCTCTAGCCTAAGTCCATTAAATTTACCTCTAGGCGAGGCATTATTTCTTGGAAACCATTGAAGATAGTACTAGAATAGATGGTGTCTTTGGAACATATATTTTCACTTTAAATTTTTATCTAATTTATGAATCCAAAATTATTCTTAGTTGCTTCTAATTATTTTAGCACCATTGTAACAAAATTAATTTCTCCATTGAAATCACCAAGATAAAACTTGATCACCCAAAGTTGATCTCCTTATCCAACAAATATAAATGCCCCATGATCAAAACCAAAGGAGTTACATTTTTGATGTAGAGATTGTGTTAAGAATATATATCTTTACATGAAATATACAAGCCATCATAGACTAAATCATTGCATGGTGATTTAGATACCAATAGGTATGTGCCCATAATTACTCTAGGTGAACTTATTTTGACATTGTCATTGGTTTGGAGTAACTATGTTTAACTTTCGATTTACACTCTTTCAGGTTAAATTACCCCTCATACTAAACACACACACACACACACACACACAATAGATAATATTAGTTATTATTTAAATATTGTATAATATATATTATAATATTTTTATATATTAAACATTAATTATATAATTTATTTATTTTATGAAACATATTTTAATATTATTATTATATTATTTAATATTTATGTTAATATAGTTTATAAATCAATATTATATTTATATATTTCAATTTATTATATGTAAATTTATATTATCTAATATTGTATTATTATATTACATTATTTAACACATATTTTTAGTATATATTTTTAAAAAACATTATATATTTTAATATAATATATATAAATATCAGTTTATCTTAAATATATCACTTGCCTTCAATTCAATCTGACTACTCCTAAATTTATGTTTAATTGAAATAGGTGGGAGTCCCCAAGGAATTTGAAATTCAATTGTACTTTGAAAAATGGGGTCCATATTATTTCAACACATTTTTAATAGGAATAAAAATTGTTGATCATGTCTGAGTAGATACATATTCTAAGTTTTTTTTTAACATACATTATAGAGCACTGACAAATTGAAATAGTGTAGGGTGCAGAGTGGCTGAAATGTTGACCATATTTTTTATTGTCATTTCTACAAATCATTATTTGTAGGTATTTAATTTTAGTAGTATTTAATATATATTTTTAATCTATCTAAAATGTGTGATTTGTTTATCTTGACTTGGCCCTTTTATTCATTATTTATTACTTTATGTTATGAAATCACTGGGTTTTAGATAGTCTTCCTATATTTTTGTTATTAAATGGTTGAGATAATGAAATGACAAAGATTAAGATTGCTTATAACTTTATACTATTGAATATTATTTATTTCTTTGTGTCTGTAAAACTAATAGGAAACCAAATGGTGAATTTGAGGGTAAATCTGACATTTTTTAATAACTATAATTAAATAATCTTAGTAACCAATATATTTAATAGTTTTAGATCTAAAAAACTATAGAAAATCACCTAGACCAAATAAAAAGACAAACTTATAACCTGATAAGGACCCAATGATTTTTAAATTCTCTTTCAACTTGGAATGATCTTCCTAAGCTATTAATCTATCGATGCACATACTTAATACTAGTTTGAACTGCTATTCATATTTGATTTAAAATAGAATGACCATATGCTAGGGTTTTATTGTATGGTTTATTGTATGGAACAAGGTTGAAACAAGGTTATTTTATGAATGTTGTATGAAATGAGGCTACTTTACTAGTTTTATATCTAAAAATTTACAAATAATCACCTAGGCCAACCAAAAGGACTAGTTGGAAACCTCCCAAGGACTCAAATTATCAAAAAACCATAACTAAGTTAATATGGTTTTATTTAGATAATTTGAAAATAAGAAAAAAAATGGTATTGAGTTGGTTGATAAACTCATAAGAAAAAATAATCAAATATATTTTTATCAAGGTAGATAATATAGTTATAATCACATAGAAAAATATCAAGATAGCCAACACAATGTACAAAAACACATAAAAATATTGAGATATCTAATGCAATTATTAAATAGATAGATAAAGGTATCTGATTGGCCAATACAATTATAATGTAGAATGTATGATGGTTTGGAATATTTTTATAATAATATATAATTCAAACATGAAACTAATCCAATCAAAGGAGGTATAAGATTTATGTCAAGTACACGAGAATGTATGCACTAGATAGAATGACCTAAAATTTTTCTTTTTATAAAAATATTGGGACTAGAATAAGGTCAATTAAATAGAGCTTACATATACTTGGAGGATCAATTAAAGACCAATTATTTTTTAGATCTATCTGAGGTAAAATACAAAAAAAAATTCAAGAGAAATGGGTTCCAAATCTAGCCCCTTGACAAAAGGATGTAACTCTCACTACACCTTGACAATATACATATACAAGGTATTAAAACATCAGACACATAGAGACTAAACATTAATAATAAGCCTTTAGAAAAAAAAGAATTGAGATATTGATTCTATTCTAATCCAACCTTGTAGTTGATTGCATATACACTTGTAACATATATTGTTTGCCCTGATCATCTTTACTACATACATGCACTATATAGCATTGTCTCTATTTTTCACTATTCACCACTAATGAATAGAAATTGCATTTCCTTCAAATATTCTCACTGTATATATTTCATATTTATCAATTCATGAAGATTCATGTTGATAAGGACATGAAGGATTAGACAAGGTGTGCAATAAAGACACATGGATGCGTCAACTATGATTCATGGTGTAGATAGTGTATAAATGTTCGTGTAGCATGTGTTTTCTATACATTAGGGCTCAAATTTGATAGGTATTTAAATATCATAAAAACCATGATCTCGTACACATTGAATTTAGGACCCAATGAGATGTTTATGTGACAAATGTCACTAAATTATGCATTCATGATTTTTAGAGTTAGTTTGTGAAATTGGTCTATGGAGAGGAGCTTGAAGCTTGAAAAAAATAGATAATATATGTTTGAACAATTATTAAAACAATTAATTCATCATTAATGAATAAAAATTTAATTTCTTACAAATAGTCTTCTAATCCACTTAAGGTATTTTATCTATTCTTTCTGAATAACTCTATACATTCACTTTGTATATCCATAACTTGACTTCCCCCCACACACCATGGTTATATGAAAAACCTTACAATGACCATTTCAGTCAATATTGAAGATATTACAAGGCCCTTCAAGGTATCTCTCAAGAGATATCTTGAAATAAAATTCCAATCATGTGCATGTTCAAGGTATCTACTAGGATAACCCTTAAATGTATTATAAGACCCTTCAAGGTATCTCCTTAAAGATACTTGGAAGGGAATTTTAGTAATTTCAAGGGTGTCTTGAAGGTATCTCATAAAAAATACCTTTCAAATATGCATAAGGGTACCCTTGAAGGTATTACAAGGACATTCAAGGTATCACCCATTAGTGCCTTCAAAGAGGGCCTTGTAATACCTTGAAGGTTACCCTTATGTATGTTTGAAAGGTATCTCTTAAGAGATACCTTCAAGGTCCCCTTGAATGTATGACAATTCCATTCTAGGTATCTATTATGATATGCCTTAAATGTCCTTGTAATCCCTTCATGTGTAACTTGAAGGTATCTCCTAAGAGCTACCTTGAAGGAAAAATACACTCTTGTTCATTTTTGAATGGTATCTCCTAGGAGATACCTTGAAGGTACCCTTGAATGTATTAGAAAGCCCTTCAAAGTATTACCTAGTAGTGCCTTCAAGGACATACCTTTTGAACATGTATAAGGGTACCCTTGAAGGTATTTCAAGGCCCTTTAATGTATCTCCTAGGAGATTCATTGAAATAATATTCCAATCACGTGTATGTTCAAGTTATCTACTATGATAACCCTTTAAGGTACTACAAGACCCTTCATTGTATCTGCAATAAGATACCTTGAAGGGAATTGTAGTACCTACAATGGTACCTTTAAGGTATCTCCTAGGAGATACCTTTAAAACATGCATAAGGGTACCATTGAAGGTATTATAAGGCCCTTCAAGGTATCACCTAGTAGTTAATTCAAACATACTTTGAGGGGCCGTGTAATACCTTAAAGGGTACCCTTATTCATGTTTGAAAGGTATTTTTTAGGATATACCTTCAATGTCCCCTTGAATATATGACAACACCCTTCAAGGTATCTCTTAGTATATGCCTTAAAGGGCCTTAAAGTACCTTCATGGGTAACTTGAAGGTATCTCTTAGGATCTACCTTAAAGGAATAATTGACCCTTGTTCATGTTTGAAAGGTATCTCCTAGGAGATACCTTGAAGGAAAAATAATATGAACATTGAAAAATCATTATTGATGAAGGACAAAGAAATAGTCATGAGATATTTTATTAAGTACTTTTAATAATACATAATTGTAGATAGTTTTGAGGCAAACTAATATTAAAAAATGAAATAAAATTTAGAGTTATGAATTCACAATAAAATCATTTAAAAATAAATACAAATTTACAAGGGAAAATGATCATTTATACAAACAAAATAATAACATATATACAAATAAAAAGTATTAAAAAATAATGTACCATATACATAGATCATAACTACACAAAATAGGTTAAATATTCCAAATAAACACATATTTAATTTTCATATCCTTTCATGGAAAATTATTCTCCATTTGATTAACAATCCAAATTCATTATTTTATCTCCAAGACAATATCCCAAAATATCTACCTTAAAGATTATAAAAATGTGTCACCTCAAATATCTCTACTAAAATATCTATCCCATGGAATTGACATATATTAAAGCTAAAAATCTCAAATAATTTATTTTAATTGAAGGCTGCATATTTTTTATTTTACTCCACATAAAAATATTCTTCATTTTATAAATTCTAACTCCTTTTATTTTCTTTATGAGGCATAAGCATCTCTTTTATATTTAATAAAGTTATAATTTTTCAAGTTAGGATTTTAAAAATTATGTCCCCTTTTTTAAATATTCGAATATTAACATTATGTCCCCTTTTTGAAGTATTCCAATAGTAACATTATGTCCCCTTTACATATTTTAGGTAATACCTTTAATGAATTTTTCTAAAAGGGAATAAATAAAAACATGATAGCTAATGAGACCCAAAAGCCAAATCAGAGGAATAAAATTTTACAATACTCAATTTAATAAAAAGGCATGACTATTTATATAAAATATATCTTCCCATTGTGATAATCCAAAGACAAGAAAATACCTCAAATGAAAAAATTAAATAATTATTTTTGCAAGGTATTGGAAAACCATTATAGTTTTGGTGGCTAAATGGGGAAGCTTTCTTATAAAGATTTGAACTTATAAATTTCCTACATCTATTTAGCTATGAATTTTAAAAACACTATCATATTTGTTATAAATGTTTTAGATTTGCATGATTATTTATAGTGATGATTTTACGTAAGGTAAGTTTTACACTAGTTATTTTTGTAAGTATTGTTTGCATAGGATGTTGCACAAAGATTATTGTATAATATGTTTATGAAAGATGTGAGTGAAACACTATTAAACAAGGTTGGTGTTTTGTATAGGTTCTTAGGTGACCAGTGCCTTGGCAATCAAAATAGACTCCATCTCTGTATATTGAAATTTAGACTCTTTCCCCTATAAATGATAAAATTGCATTTATTTATAACTCAGTGATGGGTTTCCTAAATCATGTTATATTTAAGGAGTAAAATGTATAATACATACCTCCACTTACATTTTTGGGCCCTAGTATCCATAATAGAATCTATATAGTTAGACATGGTTGTATCTAGATGAAAGAACACACAAGTTATTCATGTTAAGTTAGCCAATGATTACATATATTAAAATATATAGATATAACTATAATTTTACATGAATATACATGATAATTTTACAATCAATCCTAAAATTTTATTTATTCTAGTTATATGTAGTTACATGTAGCTTTGGTTGAATGACAACTATTGGTGACTAGGCTCATCAAGTTGGTGGTGGAGCTAAGGAAGTTGGTGGTGTGGATCATGTTGATCCAACCACTTTTGTTGCTTATTAATTTTATTTTTTGAGATATAAATAATAATGATGACATTTATCATAGTCCTACCTAGTTATATCCATGTTAATCAATGAGGACCTATTGATTTTTTTAGCTTATTCTATTAGTCTAAGGTGTTCAGCCTTAGTGGTCCTAAACATGAACTTAAATACCTTAGCCTTAGTCCCCTTATTTCTATAAAAGTCAATCTTCTCATAAATATTCTCTTTTTTTCCTTAGAACTCTTACTTGAAATCCTTCAAATCAACATTCAGTAGTGACTTGAATGTGGTCTTATGTATTGATTTATTATTTGTAGTTTTAATTATACTTACTTTCATCTCATGAAAAATCTAGATATCCTATTTCTCATATTCATAGATCTTATGTATTAGTTATTACTATTCATTTTCCCATTTTCTAGCCTTAGATGTTCTCACCACTACCAAACTAAGGGCACTAGAGGATTTTACTGGTGTCATGAGATTTAATTGACTATACTCTTTATTGGAAGTATATGTTACCAAAAAAAATATTTTATTTTCATCTTCTTTAAGAGAATTTATAAATTTGGTCATGGAGATTAATTAGGGAACATCTTCCTTTCTCATCAACTCAATGGTTTTTAATGATTTTTGAAATCTTGTGATAGTTATTTGAATACTAATATGTATTTCCATTAGCACCTAAATAATTTTTTACTATTGAGATACTCATTTAAATTCATATCTTAGCTCTTAGTTATCCATCTTAGTTTTTTTCATGAGGTTCTTGAATATTTCCACATGTTTATCAATGTAGGTGTAGAGGTCTTCACTTTTGGGAACTTGGACTAGTTATTATGGGAGAGAGAATATATCTTCCATTGGTTCTAAGTTTATACCCTCACTAGATTTATCTTGCATTTTCCTCTTTATGACTTCTAAATTGGACATGTTATCATGTCAATTATTGATCTTATTGTTGATAATCTAGATATGGTAAGTTGTGAGGTTTGGGTTCCCTGAATCCCTAGTGATTTTTCCTAGTCATGAATTGTTAAACCTTGTGTTACTATAGTTTCCTAGGCTATGTGAATAGTGGATGAAATATCAATTTGAATCAGTTCATAGATTATAAGAAATATGATTCTTTTCCAGTCATTTGGATTAATTTTGGGTAATGGATGCACTGCATAAGTGACTTATTGGGGTGACATAATTGGGGTTTTAATGGGTTTAATAATGTTTAATAACATCCCCAATTAGGTGGTTTGTGCATCCAATGTTGTATTTAAACCAAAATAGATTGGCTAGGTGGGAACTTAAATGTTTGCTTCCTTATATCAATAATTGAGGTCTTAGTGGTAGTGATGACTAGTGTAACTTACTAAACCAATTGGGCCTTAGTTTTATTCAATGAGATTTTTGATAAATTATAAATTAGAGGTACAAAACTTAGAGTAGGAGGTGAAAAAATGGGTGCAACCCCATCAGTACTAGAACTATCAATAATATAAACATTAGGATAGTTCATGGTACCACCAAAATGAAATTGATTTGGACTAACAGTGACTGGGGTTGATAATATATGAGGAGGATCAAATACAAAAAAAGATACATTAGAAGAACTAATGAGAATAATAGTAGTCACTAAAGTACTAGGGATATTAACAATGTTGGAAAAAATATGAGTAGAAGTAATAATATTAGCATGATGGAAATACGTAGGCAAAGAGGCAATTAGCTTTGATAGTCTTGTTTTGGTCTTAGGATCAAGGAGATATTTTGGTTACTCCTCCATAGCTAATTTTTTTCCCTTTAATTTTTTCATTATCAACACCATAGCCTTCTCTAAATCCTCTCCTTCTTCTGAAGAGTAACCTATTAGGATTATTACTTCTAGGTGTTTCTACATAGGTTGAGTGGCATGTGTCATACCTCTTTTTTGATTTGGAGGGACAATTTTGGAACTTGGTGTTAGAAATGACCTATAGTGTGATTTTTATAACTCTATATATCCTCCTTGATAAGATTCCATATCTATTTCAGTATCCCCTTCTTTAATATCAATTTTTTCTTGAGGGGTTATTTATTATGGAGTTATAAAGAGGTACCTGAGTCTTGAATGTTCTACATATCTTAATCAATAGGTTATAGATCAAATATTAGTGGTGTTGAGGTTACTTATGATTCTCCTTGCTACTTAGCCATGCCAATATCTATTTGTCTTAGCTGATTGGGTTGGGTAGTTGAAGTTTGACAAAAAATAGGTGTATATTGAGGAGTAAAAGGCACATAAAATTTGGCATCATCAATTGTGAGAGTATGGTTTATTTGAATAATTCAAAGTACTTAATCAATCAAGCTAAAAATTAATTCTCTCAAGTATCACCTAATAATATTTTTCATTCTAAAATATAACATCATGTTCATAATGGACATGCTTATACTAGATGCCTAACCCTATCAAATGCCTCTAGACTTTGTTTCATGGATCCCAATCTCTATGAGACTGAGTAGGAAGTGACTATTGTTCTCTCTATATAGTTTTTGTGAAGAATTTCCTTATATAATAATACATCATTCATCTTATGATCATTGATTTACCAAATAATGTCCCTTTCTTCTTCTCCTTCAGGTCTTGTTTAATGTTATGCCAAATCTGGTATGATATTTCATGTTTTACAAGTTTATATAGGATAAATTTGGGTAAAAAGAGAGGTTTGACCTTTATTGCCTCTATCATTATGAATTTTTAATGTGTGTATAACAAATAATCACCCCTAAATAGAAGTGTATTATTGATGTAATAAGAGAGTCATGAATTACCTACAATACTTGTGTGTACACTTTTACTATTTGTACTAAATGTTGATGGTAAAAAAAATGTACATAAACAAGAAGTAATCAAATAACTTATTTTTGATATTGTCTATAGCCAAACTCCAGAGTTCAGCTTTTGGTTCTAGAACTATTCTCAACACTACATCCATGAGATAAGACATCATGTAAAAACTACCACCTAGTGGCCTTTTGTCTTTGTTTTGTATTTGCTCTTGGATTTAAACACTTACAATCTATACCAATTGTATGGTGAGGTAGGAGGTCAATAGGATGTCAAGTAATGGAATCCAATCCATGTAAACATAAGATATGGAAGGATACCCATACAACTAATTTAACAGTGCCATCCCAATCATAATACCCATTTTGAATTGTTTAATTAGAATTGGGTTATTTTTATTTAAAAATACATTTCCTTGGGTTGAATCCATTTGTAGAGTGTGTCTAAAATCATGTTTTCCTTTTTCTAAGTTACCATTTTGTGCCCACCATACAAATCCTCTACATGTTCTAAGAGCTACAAGTATCTAGTGAAAGTCTCTTCGAAGAGACATGCCACCACTATGATTTTTCCTATTTGGTATAGAAAACCACCATATTATATGTTTCCATAAAATAATAAATATATAATAATGTCAATAAAATTCATTGCCTCTAGTTTAGCTAGAGCAAAATGTAATTTATGTTGTTTGAGAGGAAGTAATTCTAAAATCAATCATTATTTCTTTGGAGTTAAATCTTCATCATCCATTACAACATCAACATATTTGAAAACATCCTAGAGATTATTATAATATGGGTACTTAACCTCAAATATGGTGTCCTTATACACTATTTAATCTTTAATGGATAATTTAGATGGTAAGGGGTGTGCCCTATATAGTTTTCTCAATGAGAATTAAGAGCCTAACAATGAAGGAGAAATAACACTATAAAGTAAGGAATAAAAAATTGAATATGATGAGGATGACATGACTATAAGTGTTATGCCTATGAGAATGTAACTAGAATTATATTGGAAATTGATTAATTCTATCATATTTTATATATGTAGAAAATAAATAGGGATCTATAGATGTAAATAACTTGATTTTGACATGAATTAGGTAGTTTGGGATGTGTCAATGTATAACAATTATATCTAGGGAGATTAGCTATCTTAATGCAGTTTATATGACATCAATGCATAATGGATCACATCTACTCTTGAGTTAAAATCATATTTTTTCAATCAAATTAGTGGGTGTATATGTGGATTTCCACTTTTCATAGTTATAATACTTAGTCATCAATATCAGATAGGTGTCACCTACTCACACCTTCATACTTTATCCACTTTATTGTTTGTCAAAACTTAGCATTAATTCAGAAGTTGACTTGGTACTTTTACCATTTTTTACAAACATATAATGTGAGGATATTTGGAAACATTAAACCTTAAAACCTAAACCTGAAGACCAAGTTTAAATAATCAACTCTTGAAGGTCAACATATGGAGTATAAATTACAAAGGTGGAAAATGTAAAGGACGCAATTAATGAATATCATTTCACAATAAGTAAAATGTGAAGAGTAATATTTAAGATGAAATGTTTGAAGAGAAATTCATAATAACTTGAATGCTGATGTGTAACACCCAAGATGTAAAGGCCGAAGACTAATTTGTAAAACTTAAACTATGAAGTGTAAATAGTAAACAATGGAATGTCGAAGACCTAAATCCTACAAAGGCATAAGACTTAGAAAATTTCATGAAAACATTAGTAATATAGTCCCACAAAATGTATAAATTAATACCCTAAAATATGCAACAAAATATTATTATAGGTTTTATACACATGAACATATGTAGCTTCTAGGATTAAAACCAAACATATGCTATATTAACACATTAGAGTATCACCAAAGACAGTTCCTAAGCACATAGAAGATCATTTCATGAGGTAAAACATAAATGGATATAACAATAGAAATATATACTTATAGATGTGAATACCCTTGGTATCTAACACTAAACATAACCACATGTTGATTTCTTAAAACATTAGAACATAATTCCATAGATTGTTATTTATAACATGGAATGTTGTCTCATGGATCAAGGCAAGAAACACCTAAAATTTTAAAAAAGTGGGCTATGTTGGCTAAAATAGTGACTTAAGGGAGATACCTATCAAATATGCATAAGGGTGCCCTTGAAGTTATTATAAGGCCCTTCAAGGTATCACCCAATAGTGCCTTCAAACATACCTTAAAGGGCCTTGTAATACCTTCAAGGGTACCCTTATGCATATTTGAAAGTTATCTCCTAGTAGATGCCTTCAACATCCCCTTGAATGTATTACAATTCCTTCCAAGGTATCTCCTAATATATGCCTTTAAATTCCTTGTAATACTTTCATGGGTAATTTTAAGGTATCTCCTAGGACATACCCTGAAGGAAAAAATCACCCTTGTTTAGGTTTGAAAGGTATCTCCTTGAAGCTACCTTAAAGGTATTATAAGGTCTTTCAAGGCATCACCCAATAATGCCTTCAAGGAGATATATTTAAGGGAATTATAGTGCATTTAATGGTACCTTAAAGTTATCTTCTATGAGGTACCTTTTAAACATGAAATATCTTTGATACTTTTGATACCAACAATTATCACCCAATAGTTCCTTCAAGGAAATGATCTTAAAAGGGGTGTGTTGGGGACCTAATAAGTATCTCCTATGAGATAAATTAAAGGTACCCTTTAAGGCATTAAATTACCTTAAAGGTATCACCCAATATCACCTTCAATGAAATACCTTTAAGGGAATTATAGTGACTTCAAGGGTACTTTCAAGGTGTCTTATAAGAGATACCTTTCAAACATGCATAAGGGTACCCTTGAAGGTATTAAAAGGTACTTCAAGGTATCACCCAATACATCCTTCAAAAATAATCCTAAGGTCCTCGTAACACCTTCAAGGGTACCCTTATTCATGTTTTAAAGGTTTATCTTAGGATATACCTTCAAACTCTTGGGTTCACCACAAAGGTTCAAATCACATACAATATCCCAAAATATAAGTAGCTTATCATTTCCCATTATTTTGATAAAAACCCCCATTACTCATTATCATTTTGTATACTATTTAAATACATGGTTTAATTTTTTTTATTTATTTATATTGTCTACTCAACTATTCCACTCTGATACAAGTTTTAAAGGTATCTCCTAGGAGATACCTTCAAAGTAGGATAAAATAAGGATTAAAGTATATAGTATATGATATTAAAACTATTATTTTTTTGGATTGACATAAATAGTATCATTAAAAAAATGTGTTAGACATTACATTTTTAACATTTTTACATTTTAACATATCTCCATGATTATTTTATGGTATAAATAAATCTTTCACTTTTATATATAGGTATAAATTAGACTGATTTTATAAATAGCCAGATTAACAAATCTTTTTATTTCTTTTTCAAATGTCAAGGTTGAAAAATCATACATGAATGGATTTTCAATGTGGAGACTATATTTATCTCATAAATAATGGTAAGGCTTTTGGTGAAGGAAGAATACACAAAAATCTAGGTCTAGATGTTGACTCTTTGAAATCCTTAAATCTCACTTCCACATGCCACAATGAGAAAATACCTATTGAATGTGTAATTGTTAGTGTGACAAAAGATTTTGAAATAAATATACAACTTCTATATCTTGGAGATTTTGTGTATAATTTGGGTGATCTAATTGATAGTTTTACTAAATGGAACACAAGAATGATGCAACACATCATAGACAGGTTTTCTATAGATGATGACATGGAAAAAGGATACAATAATTTCAATTTAGTTATACATATACAACCATTTCAACAATAAATCCCTTGCTTTGATTCATTGGTTTGATATATAAATTATCCTAACACATTTCATAGCATAAGAAATGAGTTTATTTGGAAAAGAGTACATTTGTTGCACAAATTTACAACTCTTACAAATGATGAAAAAATTGTTGTTGGTTATGTTGAATTTGGACAACTAGGGGAGATTTTTTATTGCATTCCTATCCCAATCATATAAAATGAATTGATAATTTAAATAAGACACATTATATAATATTGTGAGACTTACATCAGAGAGGTGACTAAAACATCTATTGTTATATGGCCTTCTAACAAGATAGTGGACATTGAATGTAGATCAATCAATTTACCATACATGACACCAAAGGAGAAATAAATTGGAAATGTTTGGGAAGTAGTAGATACTGAAGTCATTCCTTGCATGACATTCCTAGAGCAAAGGAATCCAAAAAAATGAACTCATGCATATAACTACTTAGGTTAAAAAATAATTCATCCAAACACTTAACTCAACTAAGTGGATTTTGATGCAAGCATAGATAGTGAGATTAGAAAAGTTTATGCATAAAAATGTTATACCAAAATATGTTTTTAATAAATATTGTAATTTGAGATGTTAAAATATTCAAGGTTAAAGTTGCTTAATTCTACCACAATAGATAAGAGGCAACATGTCTTAGATGCCCTTTCTATCAGTTTGCTTAAGAAAAAAAAACAAAACTACCATTGATTTTCATGGTATTGATATCTATTTGAAAGCTTCGATTAAAATATATGGATTTAATATAAGTAGCTTTATTAACATTCAAAATTTTCATAAAAATGCAGGAAAAATATCATTCCATATAGGGAGGCATCATCAAAAGCCACAAAATAAGACAATCACAGATAAAGATTTGTTAGACCAATTGGTGGATGATTTTGTAGATGTTTCTCCAAGACTTACATGTTAGGTAGATATAGATGACACACAATAAAATGTTTAACATATTGTAGCATCTTTCACTCAAAAATTTATGAGGCACCACATCAATCCATAGTAGATATGAATTGTAAGCCAATATCTTAGCCAAAATTCAATGACATGTATATACCTAATTTTCATGATGTGACCATTGCCATTCTCATGACTTCGCTAGGTGAAAAACGTGTTTCTTGTTGACTCAACAAATTTTTTTTGGGTCCCTATCTAGAGACCAAAAAGATCATAGTGATCAATAATTTATGATGAACTCAAATTAGATACTTTCTACAAGATAAGTGTATTACATACATAAATGAATGTTAGAGCAATACCCTAAAGAATGCCTCAATTTCATTCATGACAAGATGAAATGTCAAAAAACATTTTTACCAAGGATAGTGATAAAAATCAAAGTAGTTATTAACAAAATAATAGAGTTTTAAATGGCAGGGATTATCACACATGTTCATGGTGTAGGTGGATATGTACATTTTTTTACCATATGTTCTTGGAGGGTATAACTTTACTATCACCTCATTGAGCAAGTGCTTGAAGTATATGAAAAAAACAATGCCAAATGCTTATGGATATTTACTATATAAACCTAGATCTTCAAAATATCCATTATATGATGCACTTTTGTCTAATAAAAGCTACTCTAAATGAAAAAAATACATAGAAGAAACACAATCAATTGGTACCATCGAGAAACTTCTTTTCAAGCTATACCTTCAACTAGAAAAATGTTGTGGGGATAATAAGAAAAGGTAATTCCTTTCATCCATTATTATATTAAAAAATATATAACCTTATATGAAACTAAATGTAATTCTATTGAATTTACAAATTCCCAAAATTATGTTTTTTGTACACATTTGTGTTACAATGTTTATCTCTCCTTGTCTACAAACATATTTTCCTCAATGGCAACGTTACATTTCTTCCTATAGGACATACCCATGGGGAAATTTATGGCATATTTAGAAACATGTTTGAATGTATAAAGAGGAAAGATGTATGGAATGTGGTAGAGATTATGGATAGTTATAAGACATGTGAAAATATAATAAACTTCATGCCATATTTGATTTAATAAGTAGTATATTTCGAAGACTATGTTAATAGTTACCAGTTGAAGGGAATAAATGAAATAGTAGGCTTGACAAAAGGTCAATATTTTTTTATACGCATGCAACAAGGTCATCCCATTGTGTGTTTCAAAAATTCTATAAGAGATATAAATTAGCCCCCCCTCCACCATTAAATAATGGGGAATAAAATAAAATGATGAGTCAAATTTTCCAAAAGGTAATTCAATGAAAATATTTTTCAAAGTCTTGAAATTTTGAGAAAAGTTACAAGATTCCATTATTGCAAAAGTCTCACTTAGAAGTAGAAAAAAGAGTGAAAAATAAATTAAAGATAACTTGGTTAAGTGTGTAAAGTAATTCAATGAATTTTATTTGACCAAAAATAGTAAGTGGAAGGATCTAGAGCATTACTTCCAAAAATCCATGACACAATGAAAGAAGACATGTTCCCTTATGAATTTATATATAAAAGAGATTTTTGGCCTAGAAATCACCACAACATACCCCTGCATAGATATGTGCACAAAATGGTTCATGATAGGGCCCTTAATTTTAGAGTGGAATTTAAATATAAATATGTTGGTCTAAGAAGCAAAAGAACAAAAAATCATTTAATCCACTTAAATATGTGTAAAATGGATATATGTTATTTGTCAAACCTGATGATTCTATATGAGTAAACTACACAATATGGGTTGATAGAGATGAAATCAATATTGAGATACCAAAAGTAAATGGAGATATAGAACAAAGTGTCAAAATAGCTTGGTTCATCCCAATTAATGTAAGGAAAAAAGATGTAGAAGAATTAGAAATTATTTAGGTTGTTTGGACATGAAATGGAATCCAAACCCAAATGACATCCATTTACCATCCATTCTTATAGATAGTATCATCTATGCTTGGAAACTAAATAAAAATTAGAGAGGTCATACACATGCTCTCACTAATTTTTTGAAAGGCATTGTAACATACAATTTGAATGCATCATCAGATTAGGCACTTTCAAAAATAGTGATAAAGGATTGGGAGATATTGCTTTCTTTTGTGACATTGGAAATTTGAAATGGTTTTTCCTTAATTTTGGAATGATAAGTATGAATGTTTTTTTTTATAAAAATTTAGTGCATGTTTTTAGCATGTAAAATGTATTATTGGATTCACTTAAGGAGATGCCTTATTTTTTTATTTATTTTTTTAAGATTTTTTTAGTGGAACTTCACATTTTTTGTATTCCAAATCAGGTCTTTGCATTTTGGGTCTTAGAAAATACACTTCAACATTTGTATTTTATATTTTATACTTTGGAAATTCAATGTTTGGCAATTGTGCATAAACAAAAGGTATTTGACATTTATGAATTGGAATGTGAAATTTGGATTTTGATTATTTCAAAATGGTCTTTGGATTTTATGTATTTTAAGTAGAAATTTTGTATTTAGTAAACCACAAAATGGTATACAAATTTTCAATTTTTCAATTTATACTTCACATTTTGCATCCTTCAAAATAGTCTTTGGTAATTGGTATTTTTAATTTTCACAACAATATTTTATCTTAAGATTTCATGCATTTAAAAATACATTTCAGAATTCTCATATTTGTGAATGGTCTTCAAGGTTTATGCCTTGGAATGCCCCACTTAGGAATTTACATTTTGTGAATTACACTTTGGCATTTGTGTCCCATTATTTTCCACTTCACAGTTAAAGTTTTGTGAAAAGTTCTTTGGATTTTATAAATTCACATTTTGTTCTTCAATAATTAGAATTTGGAATTTTCTATTTTCATATTAAGGTTTATTCTTCAACATTTGCATATCAACAAATGTTATTTATATTTTTGGTTTTTCAAACTACACTTCATATTTCAAGTCTTGAAAAATGATTTTATAATATTTGACACTAGAAAATTCTATCTACTACAAACTCAATGTCTGAAATCCTAAGTGCCTAATATTGTGACACATGGAATAATCTTAGTGATTCGATAGTGCATAAGGATGAGTATTTAAAATAAAATTCTTGAGTATCATGAGCACCTGAGATTGTGACACACATCACAATATCAGTAACTCAAATGTATGGGAGACTCTATAAAAATTTTGGATGTGGTGAGAGACCTAAGCACCCATGATCATTCCACTTAGCATAATCTTAGGGACTCTCTCTTAAAGACCAAAGTTAACATGGGTAAACTATTGAGTTTATAAATGATCAACACGTGGCTTATGCATAATATATGTTAAAATTTTATTATCAAAGGGACATCACCTAAAGGTTAAATAAATAGTTAATAATCTAATTAAATACTAACACATGACATCCTAGACATCCCAAGTGGCCTAATCACATATTAACATGTGGCATTAGTATTTTTTAGATGATGTAATCAGAATAGTTATCAAAACCTAAGATCAAAACTTGACTATGTTCAATGGCTATTTTCATTGTACTTAGCCCAATTGATGTATTAATTATATTTCCTAATGAAATAAACCACCTAGGCTTATTATATGTAAATCCATGATCTCTGAACCATTTTTAATGGTCATATAAATTTAATTGAATATATAAATAACATGGGCCTTCTAACGACATGATTCGACCATTTTTTAGACTTAGATGTGATTTATTTGTAATAAGTCTAACTAATTCTTAATAAGTCCAATTAATTCTTGATAAAGCCTAATTTATTTTTGATAGTTTTCAAAAATTTGACCACTAATTATTTTTTATCATTTTAAATAATTTGGACTTATTACAAATACATTATATAGACGTGATTTATTTTTAATAAGTCCAACTAAATCTTGATACAATCTAATTTATTTATGATAGTTTTCAAAAAAATTGACTATTGATAAGTCCATATTATCTAAAATAGCCCTTTGGGTGAAATTTATTTATCAACATTCATGCCTTTATTCTTCAACCTTGAGTGTTGAGATTTATGTTCAATACACCTTGAGTTATATCAATGATATATGTAGATTCCTTTGTTGTGCCAATCAACTCTTGGAAGAGTTTTTTATTCTATTTTATCTTTTTCATATATGAGATCTAATGGATATTCATCATCTACTATATTCTTTTTTATCTCAATTATATCAAATATAATTACCTATTCTAGAGTGAATCATGGATAATCATGAACTCTCACATCTTTTTAATAATCATAATCCATCCATTAGTCTTCAAAATGATGTGCATGTTGGTGTGAAGAACCAATAATATTTTGAATCATTCCTTTGACATCAAATGAAGGTAAAATTTATAATGATCAAATATTAAATTGATTAATTTACTCATTTATAAAATTTTGTTTATCCTAAGAAGCACATCTATATTGACTAATATGAATAGGAAATTTTATCCCAGACTTGTGTCTATAAGATAACAATTTTTGTGTTTCAATTAATTGTCTCACTAGTTCCATCAAATCCCATTTATCATTTACATATCTCAGAAGAATATATGTTTCAACTTCACAACCACAAATTATCAAGTAGGTAAAATTTGCAAATTTTATGAACCATGTTCCCCACCTAAAAGTATTTGTAGAGGCTTGAATTGATAGCCTCAAATTAGATGGATTTGGTTAAAATATATAAATTATGTATTAAAATAATACATCATTTAATCTATAAAAATGATGTGTGTTTTATTTCAAAGAGATTTAAGGATATAAATCATAAATATTTGTAGTTTGAATAACACCTAATGTATTCAAACCATCATAGAACCTCCTTCTAGAAATAGCATAAATAAGTTAGGAAGTCATATAGAATTTGGAAATTGTATTTACTTCTACAAGATGATTATGAATTAAGTCAAGGATCAACAATTCCTAATTGATATACTACTTATTTTGGTAGATGATCCATATATACATACATCCAAGTCTATAAATTTATATCAATTAAGCTTTCTAGTACTTTATGCATAAGAGTAATTATGTCATTGACCTCATTCGTGAAATCAAATCTATAAATATTCTTAGGTATCCTTGTTATTTTATGTTTAGGATTTTTTAACGATTACTTATTGACCCACTTTAAATAGGATATTGTATTAGAGTCCCATAATTATTAAGTGGATGTTGGATTCAAGTTAACAAATGCATCTTGTTCATTAAATTATAGTATACAATCAATATGTTCTAGACCTAAACATAAGACCAAATCCCCATTAAGATTTTTGACTTCACTCTTTTCAACATCATAGTTTTCAGCCATCATAAACACTAGTTCTAGAGACTAAGCTGAATTTGTTAATGTTATTGCATGTTTTAGTTTATTATCATTGATGCTTTGTGAATAATATATTTTGTGTAAAACATTTATTCTATTCCATAAATTTTCAATATAAATGTGACCTAAATTATTGATAGTTATCTCCTCAATATTACAGTTCAAATGTGAATTGAGAACCATTCCTTGAAATTGATACCTTATATATATTTCCTCTTCAAATGTTAATTTCTTCTTGGAAGGGGTCTCTTTAGGAGTATTTTTATAAGGAGTTTTTTTTATTGGAGTGATGAATGTTGACATCTGATGAGTTTACATATCTATGAGATAAAAATAAATACCTTAATTACCTTGTAAGGAGAATGGACTCTGAACATGTTGGATCAAGAGTTAAAAATTAAGATGTATAAATACATATATCATATTATAATAGAGTGTTATTCAGAGTATCAAAATCCAATAAAATGTTTTACAAGAAATTATAACCTAATAGAGTGTTAGACAAATAGTCAAATTATGATAATATGTTGGTTAGGTATTATAATTTATTAGTGTGATATTCATACAATCATAATTTATTATGTGAAAATACAAGTGTTGGGTTTTGAAAATTCCCCAACTAGACTTGGATTATGATGGATAAATTTGTAGAGAAACTAAGTCTAAGATATGTGCAGATAAGCCTCAAGGTCTAATAAATGTTTGAGAAGTCTCAAAAATTGAATGATGTTTACAATAAGTGTAAACTCTAAAAATTCATCATGATCAATGAAATATGTGACCTATAAACCCTAATTATTCCTCTATCTATAGTTTTTAAAATGATATAGATAGAAAATCAACTAAAACGGTCAAAACTTGCAAAGCCAAGGACCATGAAAACTCCATGCCTATAAATGGAATAATGAAGGTGAAGTATATTTAGATAATGAGGGATAATGAGTTAAGATGATCCAAATGAGAATGGTTCAAATAATATATCTAGGGAACTAATATTTTTTGCATGTGAGGAATAATGGTAGAAGGTTCATGCTTACATTGGAAGATGATAGAGTCTGATAGGCATCTAAACAAGTTTTAGGTTTTTAAGAGTATTTTAAAAATAATTTGGATCTGATAAGTGATTTTAAAATGATTGAGCTTTGAAAGGTGAATGTACAATACTTAAGTTCTGCTAGTAGGT
This sequence comes from Torreya grandis, assembly GCA_037957365.1. Lineage (NCBI taxonomy): Eukaryota > Viridiplantae > Streptophyta > Pinopsida > Cupressales > Taxaceae > Torreya > Torreya grandis. The sequence continues at coordinate 1,370,673 of JARHVA010002047.1, forward strand.
TTAGAAATTGATCAAGCTTTGATAGGTTTTCAAACACCTCTTGAGATCTGATGTGTGTTAAAATAAGTCTTGGGGTTTGATAGTTTTCTTGAGAAGTCTTAGGAACCTAAATTATGTTTAAAAAACTATTGGACTCTAATATATTACTAAAAATCTATCAAAATGTTAATGCTTGTCTAGCAAGATTTGAAAACTTGACACACTTAAAAACTTAGGCAAATTTTTAGGTTTTTTAAATTTAACTTTAGTGTTTGACCAAGTATTGATCTTAGACCATTTTTAACCTATTTTTATTCTTTTTGACTATTTTTGGTAAAAAATATTTGAACTTATTAGTTTTTCAACTTCTTATTAAAAAACTACTATAATATATATCTTTGATTAGGAACCTTAAACTGTAAGGGATGAGAGAAGAACTTAAGACTTTGGTTTCACAAACTAGTGCCTTTCCATTTAGTTATAGAGTCATTTTAATTCCACTATAAAAAATTCTTAAGAATTATGATGACACATCATATTCATGCATAATGATTTGAGCAACTGATATGGAATTTTATGATATTAATCATATGAGAAATAAACACATGTTGGGCCATATCTTTTATTCATGAAGATTGTGATTCTTTATCATTTATTCACTGAATATGGTTCATGACAACCTATTAATCTTAAAAACTAAAGAATCTTTAGATATTGGAATTGGCATAAGACTAAAGATGTGTAGTTCATTTAGATTTAGAATAGGTGTAAAAGGAAATACAATAGAGAAAAATATCAATATATGAAAAGGACGCAACAATAGATGGGTTATTATATTATTGAAAATAACACACATACACAATAAAAATAGGATAGGAATAGGAAACAAGGAAAAATTATTGAGTATATATTTATATGTAAGTGGACTACTTGTTTTCACTTGAAGTAATGTTTGATATATTACCCAGTATAGGGAGATGGTATATGTGTGCCATTATGATAGGCCAAGTATAAATTATTGTCTCCATAGAAGTGTCTGACCTTGAAGGGATCCATCCACATATGCTTAAAATTATTGTGACTTCCTTTTAGCTCTCTAGGCTCATCCCATAAGAAAACAAAATCTCCTACTTGAAATTATCTTTTCTTTGATTTTTATCAAAAATAACTTTGACTTGATCCTAGTGCTTAGCAATTTTATCAATAAATTTGGATCTATCTTCTTCAATTTTGTTCAAATAGATAATTATTTTGTCTAAAGGAATTTCAAACTTTTTATTTTCAATGGATCTAGATAGCTGAAGTGTAGGCAATTCAAGTGTTATTAGAATTGTTTCATCTATCCCATAAAGTAACTAGAATGGGGGCTTACCTATATTTTTTTTAGGCATTATGTGATATGAAAAGTTTTTTATTGCTTAACTCAACTTAACCATTTCCTGATGGGTGATAGTATAGAGAATGGGATAGTGAAATATAGTAGCCATAATAGAACCAAATCATCTCTTAATAATAAATTTTTTAATCATTGTATATTACTAGCTTTTATGGAACACCATATCTTACCAAAATATTTTCTTTGATGAAATTATAAACAAATTATGAAATTGTCTTTTTGACTAGAATAACGTATACCCATTTGGTGTAGACTATAATAGTAAAAAAATGTGTGTGTACTATGCTTATATGAGGATTTATAGTTCCCAAAAAATCTAAACCCCATTGTTGAAAGGGTTCTTATATCACTACTACCTTGAGTGGAAATCTTACTAATTTTGATCATCCAATGAACTGTTGATATAATTTGTATTTCCTTACCCATTCATAAGAATCATTGAAAAGTATAGGCCAATAGTAATGAAACCTTAAGATATTATAAGACATCAATAGAGCTTATAAATTTCCACCATAATCTTGATCATGAAAATCTTGTAAGAGTTTCTTTTGTTTTTCATTATCAATGATCTTAAGAAAAATCCATCAATGTTATTTTTGAATAATGTACCATTCCAAATTAAGTATTTATATCCTTTAAATTGAGTATCATTTATTTTTTAGAATATATATAAGATAGACATTATCCATATATCAATAAGAAAGAAATATCTTCAAACCACTCATTAGTATAATCTATAAAGAGAATAAAGGGAAAGTCTTCTTTGTTTTGATCATCATAAATTGTTGAGGGCATTATATGAGAATATCTTTGTTATATTATGAGCTGACATAATATTTTTCCTAAAACCAATTATATTTATTTGATTTCAAAATAATATTCATGTACCTTGGTTTTCTAGTTACCTCTCTTAGATTCTACTCCTGTTGAGTCAAAATAAACTTGGTTGTTATACTTAGCACCTTTACAATAGAGTGTGAGTATAAAATATGATACATGAACTATTTAATAACTTTCATAACTGTGTATGCATTTTTATCTTATGGGGAATATTTCAATTCATAATATTTCAAATCAAAATTCATGAAAAATATGGGAGATTCAATACCTTCACCATTATTCTGAACTAGTATGGCTGAGAGAGTATGTTCAAAGGCATATTAATAAATGATGAATTCCTTTTTGAAGTTAGGACAAACCAATATTGTTGTGCGAGTAGTATAATAGTTTATCTTCTCAAATGCATATTTTCCTTTGTTATTCAATTTGAAGGATGGATTTCCTTTCATCATATAAATAATATGTTTGGTGAGTTATACAAAATTTGGAAAAAATACTATCAATAAATTTAATTTCTCAAAGAATGAATTCACACTTGGTTTAATACTAGGTGGTGACAATTTTTGAATTATTTTAACTCTTTTTGGATCAATCTTGATTCCTTCTTTGGAGATAATGTGTCTAAGGATTTTTCCTTCAGTCACCCTAAAAAAATACTTTTTACGGTTGAGAGAAATAACATGTAGCTGACATTTATTGGATAATTTTTCAAGGTATTCATAATGATCTTTTATCTTTTTTGAGAAATTTGTTAGGTCATCCACGTATACTATAATTATCTTGTTCTTTAGATCTTTGAATGTGAGATCCATAGATCTATAAAATGTATCTGTCACATTCATCAATCCAAATGAATTTTTTTGGTTTGTGAAAGTTCCCCATGGAGTGTTGAAACTTATTTTATGCTGATGTTCTCTATCAACTTCAAACTGATTATAGCCTGAAAATCCATCTAACATCGAGAGAATTTCTAAACCTATAACTACTTGAAGAGCTTGATCCATGATGGGTAATTGATAATTATCTTTGAGAGATGCTTGATTTATATTCTGAAAATATAGACAACCCCTAATATATCCACTCTTTTTATATACTAGGACTATAGTAGTAATCCAGGGTAAATCATGAATAGGTAAAATGATTCATACATTAAACATTTTTTGAATTTATGCAAAAATAGGTAATATAATCCTTAGATTATATTGTCTTTGTTTCTATTTGAATGGTTTGACATCTATTTTTAGAGGGACCATGTGTTTCATTTCTTCTAGATAAAAATAATTGAGGTATTTGTATGGATATGCAATAATGTCAATATATTTTGAAATTAACTTGATAAATTTTCCCTTTCCTTCTAGTGAACAACATTTCCTAATATTATCTAGCCTAGTTTGTTCTTCAAAACTGATATTTGCCTTCTCATAGTTTATTGAGTGGATAGAATATTTTTACATCTTTTTCTATGAACTTTTCATGTTTATCAAAAATTTATTCTAATGAGACCAAGTATTTAGGAATTTTATTCCCTTTTAGATTGATAACTCCTTCATCTTATTCTTCAGTAATACCTTTTTTTTTAGTTTGAGAAGAATAAGATTCCATGTATCATGAATCATTGTCTTTGAATTAAAAATTCCTAAAAATATCATCCTTTTCAAGAAAAGAAATAATTTTTTGATCGTTATTGAAAACCTACCAATTATCTCAATTATCTGGTATGCTAGGTCGATATAAAAGTTTAATCATGTATTTATCCTTATAAATTTTGAATATGGAATCAACAAAAAAGATGATACTACAAGTTTGTCTACTTTGGATTTATATTCTCTTGAAATATATTGAGTAGATAATGTCTTGAAATCTTCTATGTTATTCCAAATTGTATTCTTGTAATGCTTAAATAACCATTTTTCACTTGATATTGGCCTTTGACTTGTTTTATAACCAATTTTACATCACCCAATGATTTTATATTTTTAATTCCCATTTATTTACAAATTTTAATATTATAAAGAGTGATTCATATTCTAAAAAATTATTAGTTCATTCAAACTATAATTTTTAAGAGAATGGAAATATTTATTTACATGGAGATATCAACATAACTCCTGCACCAGACCCTATTGAAGAGAAACTATCATTGAATTCTAACATCCACACTTCATTAGGAATAGTTTCAATGATTTTTGGCATATTCATTTTTTTTAACATCAATAAATAGTTTCCCATACCTGCATCTTCATATAATTTATATAACCTAGGATCATCAACCTTTTGTACAATGTGTGTCATTTCAATTCTAGTTAAAGGCATTATTTTAATCCTTTAATTGGAATCATTACATATGAAAAATCTAATTGAAATTCACCACCAAATTATTTATATAAGTGTCTTCCAAAGATAATGTCATAGGTTACCAAAATTTCAGCTACTAGGATATTGATCTTGATCCTTTTTTGAGGAAAAGATGCAAAAATACCTTGGGGATCTTTGATTTGACCAGCAAGTGGAACTTGTTTTGATTATATTAATTAAAAATGACAAAAAGTTTTTGTATAGGTCAAACCAAGGGAATGAATAAATTTTTTAGGCATTAAATTATTTGAAGATCTTGTGTCAATTATATAATTACTAACTTTACATCCCTTTAAGAATAAGTAAATGGAAAATGGGTCAACCTTATTAAAATTATAAGTTATTTTAGCCATTGAGTTTATTATGTTGGAAGAACACAAAGTGGATAATATACCTTTGGGATTGACCTTATTTTGAGTGGGATATTTACCTTTGATAAATTATACTAGTTTATCTATTTAATCTAGATATGATCTCAAATATTCATTTTGTGACATCTAAATTTTATTTTTATTGACATGTTAGATTATATCAAAAGTAGGTAAAATAATAGAATAATAAAATTCTAAAGGATGAGATACATTTGCATTACTATTGATACGATAAATTTTCTTTGGATAACTAGAAATATTATTTAGGGAAGACTCACTTGATCTGGTTAGCAGTTATTTTCCTTTTGTCTAAATAGGAGGTGGTGTTCCTCATGAAAGAATAAATTTTGTTGATTTTTCTTGGATATCATTTTGTTTCTTTTTATAATTCTAAGCTCTTGTAAAGACTGTGAATAGATAAACTTTTATATTCTCAACATTATCCTCATAAACATCTTCTTCTGAATTATATTCTAGGAACACATTTGTGGAGTTCCACCATGTTATTCAATTTCACATTCTTGAAAATCTATATTTTTTTATTTTTTTTCTTCTTCAATATCTTCATACACAAAAATATATTCTATTTTTAGAGTGAAATTCACAAGTGGATTTGCATTTTTCTAAGGGGAGATTATAGTGCAAAATTTTGTTGAGGATCTTGTAATCAAGGTTGATCTCTTTGAAAAGGTACATATTTTCTTCTTTGAATATCTTGATAAAGAGAAGTGATAGTTTTTTGAGGTAATTTCTTATTCAAATCCATTATATCATTGGCCATTTTCTATAAAATTTATTTGGTAGAATATTAATTTATATCCTATATTTTACCTTTTGATGGTTACATTTTTAGTTCCTTCGCCATTATCATATCATCCTTAATGTCAACAACTAAAGTTTGAATTGTATGTAAGTCAACTATTCTATCTCTTATTAATTTATAACTCACTTATGGTAATTTAGAATTTATAAATAATCACTTTTGATTTTCATTTATAGGTTTGGTAGTTATCAATATTTTATGTAGTAGCTTGTTGAATTTGGTTACAAAATATCTCATAGGTTCATGAAATTATTTATTGATCTGGATGAGTTGAGCCAGTAATGAATGTGCATCTTATACTAGTTTGAATCTATTTTCAAACTTGGTTTTCATATAATTATAATTTGTTGTCACTCCTAGAGGGAGATGATAAAACCAATGTGTAGCTCCATTCTATAGAGTTTCAACAAATAATCTCACTATGATATTTTCAGGTTCTACTCCTAAAAATCCACATGTTTTAGATAAAGTGGTAATATGTTCATATGGATGTTGTTTGTTGTCATCTAAATTTTTTATAAAATTCTTTCTTGAACCTTTCATAAGGTCATGCAATTATGCTAGAGCTAAAGGACCAATAATGTTTCCCCAAGGTTACACCATGATTAAAAATATTACTTGTAGTGGGATAAAAATAACACTGGGTAGAATAAGAACCTGAATGACAATTATTCTTCCTTGAAAAGGTTTATTTTTCTTAGGAGTTGTACAAATACTAATTTATTTTTTAGTATAGATTTTTGTTCAAGATTTAATTTAAAGGTGGAAGATTATTGAAGTTGATAGAAAGGATCAATTTCACCTTTTCATTTACTAGCTTTAGTAAATTATTTTTCTACCATTTTTTATTATTGATGAATACTTAGTGTAAATTGAAGAATTCTCTAGGAGGGTCTTATTTCTATGTTCATCTAATGCTTCAGGACTTTTTGTTAAACAACATTATATTCCTCATCTTCTAGAACCTTAATGGATCTATGATAATGTGTTAATTTTTTAAAATTTTCCTAAGCAAATATTCTAAAATCGAATGAAATATCTTCTTACATTTGACTCAACCAGCCAATATTTAGTTAGTTAACTAGTTTTTGGACTAATTTAATGGTCATTAGTTGAAATTATTACTATTGTTAATCTTTGAGAAGATATATGTGCTGATTTCCATGCTTTTATTCTTGCTTGTCCCCTTGAAATTATTTTAGGGTTTTTTCAAGAAAAGGTAGTATGATCTTATTACATGTTTATTACTATGGTGACAATATTGAATTGAGTAAAACTTGGTTTTATTATCCCAAGCTAGTCGAAGACTTGAGGTAATGTCTTCTTTAGTAATTTCTATCTAATTCAAATCAAGTTGATAATTAATATATTTGATAGTTGTGATTTTCATGAATGAAATATATTTATTTTGGGTTGTTAATCAATTTATATAATATTCTCTATGTACATGAATTATTTTCATTATTTATTCATGATATAATTCTTGATTCAAAATTTACAAAATGATTTAGAATTGGACTACCAAAACTTCATTGGAATCCCAAGCATGTTTTGTGATATGGGAAATGATATCTAGTTGTGTGCATTTATCTAGGTCTAGTGAGTCTTGGTAGAGTGGTCCTTGAGTTTATGAAAAATTCATATTTACCAATATCTCAAAATTTGGGATACATAAGTAATGAATAAACATTCCCCATGGTGAGTGCCAAAAACTATTGGCATGAAAATTTGTCAAGTCAACAAATTGATGTTTCTCATAAAAAATGTGGGAATAGAGTCCCTCTTATATTATTAGGTGGATCTACATTTATTAAAAACTAAAAAAATGAGTGCATTAAATAAAAGTATTTACAAAAAAAAGTGGGGTTCATTAGGGTTGTAATTTTAACTAGAAAGCGTGAAAAGGCTATAGAAAGAAAAATATGAAAGAAAAGAAGAGGAATAAGGAGTATATTTAAAAAATCAAAAGGATTGACATATGTAATGAGTTAAAATTACATCCTTATCTAAAATTTCAAATAGATAGATGATTCTTCTTAATAAGCAACCTCTATCATTCAATGGATATGAAAGATATATATGCATTCATAAAAATGCATGAAATATACTAAAACACTTATATATAATTGATGATACGAAGTAATAATTACTCTATATTTACTTTCAAAAATTGAATAATTACTCTATAATTCCACTAATGTTTCACCAAAATGAAAATAACAAATGTATATTCAAAAGGAAATAATACAATGAAATTTCCTAGTATTGACTAGTTTATAATAACTATGATAACATTATAAATATAAAGAATTAAACACATACAGATATTAAATGCATACATAGTAAACAAATAAATTTCTAAATTAAATTTTTAAAAATATCTTTGTATTGATTTTTATTACGTTACAAATACAATCTCCTCTTTCAAAAGTTTTCTCTGAAGTTTTAATTGTGAAGAAATAAATTTATAAATGTGCCTCCGACTCATATCTATAAATTGAAATGGGTGGTTACAGGATGTAACCACATTTTTTTCTAATTTTATAACATTTAAAATAATATTATATAATTTTAAAAACTTGAAATTTTCAAAAATAAAATGATGAATTTGCACAACCTAAAATTTTGTGTTGGAAAATTTACACAATTTAAAATTACAAAAATGACCTAGTATAATTACACACATTTACAATGTGTGAATTAAATAAAAAGGTATAATTCAATTATTAGAATTATTTAGGAATGATAAGGCTAATAAAATAAAAAAATTTCATGAATAATCATTCTTTATCATCCTCATTGATGATGATCTAGAATTCTTCTTCTTTCTCAGGTCATAGCTTCTTCTTCTAATATTCTTCAAATATTTACATGACTTCCAACATTTTATCCTCATATGGTCCATTTTAGTATGTATAATATATATATATGAATTAAAATATATATCTACCATCTTTTGAGTTTATCCTTATAATGTATTCAACATTATATCATGTTTTTCCAAATTGCTCTGATACTTGATTAATGTCTAAATTGAATCATAATTAAATGTGGAACATGAAGTTGTAATTTTTTCAAAACTTTTTTTTAACTGATAAATAATGACTTATTTATACATCAACTTCCTCTTATCATAAATTAGCTTTTAATTCAATTTGCTTACCTTTTGTAGTATCTCAATAATAGCATCTCCTCTTATTAACTTAGAGTCTTAAAATCTATGAACACTTTATTTGATCATATGAACTCTAAATTTTTCATCTCCCAAAAACTTGGTTAGATATAAAATTTCTTCTTTTTGGATGAACTTTTCTTGAATTAGGTCATCTAATCAAGCAAAAGAGAATTATTAAAATTTAGGGATCAATGTGTTCCATTTATGCACTTCTTTCTCATATTTACTTTGAGCTTCATATGTTTGACCATATTCGAATTGAATTTAAAAATAGATAGCCAATGTTGTTTGAATAATAATTATACCTTTTTATAAAATTTTCTCAAACCATTCTTTTGTTGATTTTCCAATATGTCTAATTTATTCTATAGAATGAAGTGTTTTTGTATCAAAAATTTGATCAATAAATGAATGTGATTATTGAATTGGTTTCACCAATTTCAAGACTATAGATGTTAACCGCTTAACTTTCTCTTTGAGTTGATATTTGGTTATTTTATCATGATACATCTTCTCATATAATGTGCCAATTACAAATTGGACTTTTTATTTCATTCCTTTTCTCATGGAATTTCCTAGATAGACTTTTGTGATCTAATAGTTAGATGCACTAACACTGTTTTTATCCTTTTCTACTAGATGAATAATTAATCTTACATATATTTCTCCCTTTTGATCTAAGGTTATTATTTAAACTATATTATAATTCTTAGTCACATGAGGATGAGAAGTAACTAAAATGATGAGATCAATCTCTTGAGGCTATTAAATATTCTTCCTTTTCTTCTTCTTAACTTCATTTATCCAATCAGGAGATTCTATGTTAGGATCTTGTTGCACAAGGGTAGTATCAAGTTATTTTTTAAATTCAAAATAAGGGAGATAACCTAATAGAACTTAAGAATTTTCAAGTATAATTTCACCTTCTTTTTTATATTGTATCAAATGGAGTCATCATAGAATGTTTGATAAACAATTAAACATTTTGAGTATAAGATATTGGAATTAAAATATTAGACTGAGGAGGAATGAAAGAATCTAACAATAAAGATGAATCAAAAGCCAAAAATTATTGTGTGGTATTAACCACCAGGGGTTGAGGTTGATAAGAATTATTAAAATGAGTTTTTTGTGAAATGGAAAGATTTGGAGTACCTAGAATATTTTCAACCAATATCCTTATATTTAATTTGATTATTTTCTTCAATCGAGCAATTTTTGTAACATATTTAATTTATTTTTTAGTCTCAGTTTATTTTGGATCTTTTTTGGTTCCTACTACTGAGGATGTTCCTACTCTTGTCTAATATTACCAATGGGTAATCCCTAATTCAATTTATTTTATAGTAGGGGTAAAAATTGATTTATAAACATTATGCCTTTACTCTTCAACCACTTGAGAGTTCTATTTAATATGCCTTGATTTATATTAATGAGATATCTAGATTCCTTTTTATGCTAATCAACTCTTGGAAGAGGTTTTTATTAAATTATATCTTTTTTGTAGATAGAATCTAATGGATCTTCATCATCTTCTATATTATTTTTAAACTCCAATATATCAAATACAATTACCTATTCTAGAGTGAATCATGAATAATAATGAATTCTCACATCTTTTCCATCATCATAGTCCATCCAATAGTCCTCAAAGTGATGCACATGTTGTTGTGAATAACCAAGAATATTCTAAATCATACTCTAACATCAAATGCAAGTTTAATTTTAAATGATTAGAGAGTAACTAAAGTCATTTACTCATCATTAAATTTTTATTTGGCCAAAGAAGCAAAAGTATATCGATCAATTAAAATAGGAAATTTTATCCCAAACTTTTATTTATGAGATATTAGCTTTTGTGTCTTGGACAATTGTCTCACTAGTTTCATCATAGCCCATTTGTCATATACATATATCAAAAACAAATATGGGCCAAATTCAAAGCCACAAATTCTCAATTAGGTGAAATTTTGGAATTATATGAACTATTTTACACACTTGGAAATATATATAGAATCTCGAATTAATAGCCTCAAATTATGTGGTTCTGGTTCAAACATCTAAATTATATATTTCAAGAATGCATCATTTATTTTATGAAAATGATGTACAATTTATTTCAAAGAGATATAAGGATATAAATCATATATTTTCATAGTCTACATATTTCCTACTGGATTCAAACCATCATATAACCTCCTTATTTAATTAACATAAACAAGGTAGGAATTTATATGGAATCTATAAGTTCTATTAAATTTTACAAGCTACTTGTGAATTGAGTCATTGATTAACTATCCCCAATTGATATATTGTTTATTTAGGTGGATGATCATATATATGTACATCCAAGTCTAGAAATTTATAGCAACTAGGATTATTACTACTTTATATTGAAGAGTAATCATGTCATTGAACTTGTTTATGAATTCAAATATAGAAAGATTCTTATGTAACCTTGTTTTTGTATGCTTAGGATTATTTAACCATTTATTATTGACCCACTTTGAATAGGAACATGCACTAGAGTATATAATTTTTGAGTGCATGTGAGAGTCTTGTTAACAAATGTTTTTTGATCAATAAATTGTAGTAAATGATTAATATGTTGTGGACATAAACTGAGACAAACTCCCATTCAGGATTTTTCACTTTCCTCTTTTCAGAATCATAGTTTTGGGCCATCATCAACACTACATCTAGATATTGAATTAAATTTGGGAATGATGTTGCATATTCCATTTCACTATCATGGATGATTTATGCATAATCTATTCTATGTACATCATTTATTATATTCAAAAATTCTTCCATATCAATGTGACCTAAATCATTCTCAGTTATCTCTTCAACATTAGAGTTTAAATGTGAAAGTGGAACCACTCCTTAAAATTGATAACTCATACTTATGTCCTCTTCCAATTGTAGTTTTTTCTTGGAATGGGTATTTTTCAAATTAATTTTCTTAGGATTTCATTTGATTAGAGTGTCAAATGTTGACATCTAATGAGTTTACTTATTTGTGAGATCAAACTAAACACCTAAATTTCATTGTAAGGAGAAAATAATCTAAATGTGATCTAATAAGAATAAAATATTAGGATGTACAAATATATATATCTAAGTTTGATAGTGTTCTTCAAAGTATTAGGCTCTGATATAATGTATAACAAGAAATCAAAATTTGATAGAGTGTTAGGTAGATAATGGGAACCCAATAATGTGTTGTTTAGGGTATCAAAATTCATGAGTGTGATTTGAAATTAATCAAAATATATGATGTGTGAATACAGGTGTTAGGTTTTGATAAATGCTCTAATAGGACTCAGATTCTAATGGATAAATTCACATAGAAACAAGTGTTGAAGTTATGCATAAAAAAGCCTCAGGTTTTGATAAATATTTGTGAAGTATCTAGATCTCAATGATATTTAAATTAGTTTTAAACTTTGATAAGTTATCCTAATAAATGAGATATATAACCTACAAACCCTATTTTTTCCTCTATCTAAGGTTTTGAAAATGATCTAGATCAAAAATCAACTAAAATGGTTAAAACCTATAGAGCCAAGGATTATTCAAACACCAAGTTTGCAAAGGGAACAATGAAGGTTAAAGGAGGTTGGGAGAATGAGAGTGAATGAGTAAGGATGAGCCAAATGAGAAGGGTTCAAAGAATATATTGTGGTCACAAATATTTCACATGTATGATGAGTAATGATAAAAGGTTCAAGATTACATGGGAAGATGTTAGGGTCTGAAAGGCATCTGAATAAGATTCATGTTCATAAGTGTGTTTTTACATTAATCAAGATTTAATAAGTGAGTTTACAATAATTAGGTTTTGATAGGTGAGTTTAAAATACTTTGTTTCCACTAACAATTTTAGTAATTTATTAGGCTCTAATAGGTATTCAAACACCTATCAGGCTCTAATATGTGTTAAAACAAGTATTAGGGTCTGATACTTTTCTTGGGAAGACTTGGGAATTTGAGTTATGTTCAAATAATTATGATAATCTCAATGATTACTAAACAACTATCATAAGTTTGTTTCTTGTTTAATAGGCTTTAAAACCTGACAAACTTAAATAATTATGTACATTTTTAGGTTTTCTCAATTTGATTTTCATGTTTAAACAAATGTTGATCTTAGATTGATTTTGACCCAATTTGATTATTTTTTACTATTTATGGTCAAAAATATTTTAACTTCTTAGTTTTTTGACTTCATGTTAAAAAACTAAGATAACAAGATTGTTTTTTTCTTGGGTACTAATTTGGTTTGATATAGCTAGTTGGTTAATGTTATTACAACATTTATTTCTTAGAATAATTTAGCTATCAAGTGATAAAAAAATAATTGTAAATAATTTTATAAGTATTTTCATATGATCAAAAAAAATTGTAAATATTGGTTATCCCAATTGTGGGTAATTTGGCCTATCAAGGCCAAATTCCAATCACTACAATTCAAAATTTTTAGAAACTATTAATAGCCTCTGCAAGCTAATCAAACTAGAATATTTTAGTCTAAAAAGTCATTTTTTGTTCTTTATAATGTCAAATTGATATAAAAATGTCATTAAAGTATTCCAAATATCTTTATATATATTCAAAAATACAACTTTAGCCTTATCCTAAAGTTTCATGGCTTTAAAAGGTAATTTAATACAATTTTCAAGCTAAAAAGGCTTATTTTAGATCCACATGTGCCAAAATTAATCCTCTAAAGAGTAGAAAAGTAAAAATTTGATATAATAACATGAAATATATTATTTTAAATGCATATCATGAATTATCTTGGCAATGGAAGATTGAATTCTTTTTAAAAGCAAAAAATAAGCTATTTTCTTCACTTTCAAGAAGAAAAGTATCAATCCGTATGGATAGTTTGCATCATGGGAAAGGAAAATCAAGAAAATGTTATTCTAAATATTTTTTAAAAATTTCATGGTGTCTAGATGTAGAAAAGTTTCAAAATCATTTCATACAGACACTCCTAGTTTACACATAGTGACCTACTTGCAGGTTTGATGATGGTACGATCATCTAGAAAAAGGTACAAGTATGAATTTTTGGGTGTGAAAACTAGAATTATAGATAATAATGGATTATTTGGTTTTTTAATTGTATTTTAAAAACTAATTTACTATCAAGTGTAATACAAGCCAATTTTTGTAGCCTTGCAACCAAAAAGGTAACATGTTTATCTCAAATTTTCCTCACATAGGAAGGGTTTCATGAAATTTCAATTTGTTAGAGAATATTTGGGACTTAAGATATATCTCCATGTCATCCTTTATATCTTATTCATTAGTTTTATGGTCTAACCGAGTGAGGAAAAATATCCAACCAAATCTATAAATTAGCATGCTTTCAAGAAGAGTGTAGGGTTGGAGAGAGAAAATGGATTTTTTTAAAGATTCCATTCTTGGATATTTTTCATCATTAACTTAATTTTTTAATGTTTTAAAACATGTTTTACAAATAAATTTTCCAAAAATATCCATTATTTGGCAAATCTTGGTGTTTCCAAGCTTTCAAAAGGGCCTAATTTAGCATGGTTTATGAAAATTTTGCATTTTTTAGGGTTTTTTATGGAAAACCAGGTTTCAATGGACCATTGAATTAATTTAAGATTAATTTTATCTATAAAAATTCCATTACCCATGAAATAAAATCCAATAATATGCAAAAATACATTCAAGTATGAACACATTCCATGCAAAACGGGCATTTTTTGAGGAAATTTGAGGTTTCTAGCATCTACAGGTGGAGTCTTAAATCCAAATTTTGTGTGTAAAATCAACATGAGTTGATTATTCATTCATAAAATTTAAAAAATATTGTAAAATTGGATGTGATTTCTATTTTTACATAGACCTAAGCCTCTTAAAACACAGTCAAGAAGAAAGCAAGCTTGAGCAAGATGAAGCCTTAGAGAGAAAAATTTAAGATTTTGGTTGTTTATGACACTTGTGTGAGTTTATAAAGTATATTATAGTGTTTTAAAATATTTAAAAATTAATTAAAAACCATCTCTTTCTTTTTTTAAGATTCTAAGAAGCTTCTAAGTGACAGAGGTTGGCTTAATAGGCCTTTTTATTAGTCAAATAAATGAAGGTTGGAGTTGAAACGTATATATTAGAGTTAAAATGGATTTTACTACATGAAATATATGTTTTTTAATGTGAAAATATCATTATTAAATAAATACAAAAGTTCCACTTCATGCAAGTTGAGTTCAAGTGGAAGTTAACTAGTTTTTGAGACCACATCTCTTCAATTGACTAGTTTCATGCATCTCCCATGCTTTTCATGAAAGATAAGGACATTAAAGACCTTAAAATAACTTTAAAAATGGATTTATATTCCAATTTATTATGTTATTTTCATGTAAGGAAGGTTTATAAGTCAACATGGGCCCACCACCTCTAATTCTATGCCAAAAGTAAAGACCATGCAAATTTTTGAAGACTTGAAGACTTTGTTTAATATTCTAAAATGAATTTATTATTGAGGAATGGTGTGGATTTTCATGAATTATGACTTGATTTGACATCAAGATGGGCCCACCACTTTTCCAAAACCAAAAATAAGGATTTTTTCAAGATAAAGAAAGGAGATATATAAAGAATATTGTAATTAATTTGAACTCAAAAATTGACTAGAGTTCACATCTAGTTAATCTCCTCTTCTTTTTTCAGATCCAATCTTAGATATTAATTCTATTTTCTATATATGTAGGATTTTTATCCATTTTAGGTAGATCCCTCTTTTGGAAAGACCAGACTCTACCAAAATTTGAGTTTCATAACCTTTTAAGAGAAATAAAAGATTGTTTCAGGTTTCCATTACTCTATTATAGTGTGTTAATATCAGTTTGATTTGCATATGTGGTAGAAATATCTCCCTTATCGAGTATTAATGTAACCTAGCTACTGGTATGATATTATGTAGGTCATGTTTAGTGTTTACTATTATTTGTTTAAGATGGCAGTGGATAAACATTAGCTAGTTAGTGCCTTGAATCAGGGCTATTCCACCATTTCCCTCAAGCTTATATTAATTGATAAAACCTCTTCATGAAATACTAATGCATAGAAATTAATTAGAGTTTTAGATTAAATATTTGCTTGTGTAATTAGTATTTTAGGATCTCAAATTGAGTGGATGAAATAGCAATATAGGTGTATCACCAATAGTAAAGTAGGATTTATCTTTTAATTTCCTTCTCCCCCTTTTCATCGCAACAATCAGTAGTTTAGTAAGTAGTGTAAAGTAATAAATTATAGGAGCTAGACTTAAAAAAATATAGAGGTATGGTCTAATTTTATATGTCCCATAACTCATATCATTCCAATGTTAGTCCAAGTGTGAAGGTTTTGGAGATAAATATATCAAGCCTTCAAGCAGGTTGTTATCTAGATCACTAATAGTTATGACACACTTGATGGTTCACAAATTCAACTATTGGACTACAAGTTTATATCACATCATCTTCAGATCTAGTTTTTAGTACTCTTATGGTCTTAATCTCAAGGAAAATGATATATTCATTTTCATAAACTTAGTTATTTTCATGTATTTTCTTATAGGCTATGCCTATTTATAGAGCAGATTATGGTCATTCTTCCCAGTATCAATAGCCTTATATAACATCATATTATGATCCTTATGATCCATATACATCTAATCCTCATCCAAATTATCCATACCCATTCCAAGATAAACCACCCTTTCAAAAATATTTGAATTTTCATGAGTTGGATCAAATGGAGAGGATAAGCCAAATGATTGCTAAGGAGATATTAGCCTATAAATAAGAGTTATTAGATAAGTAATATCAGTCTCAAAATCAATGAATATTTCTTACCCATATCAATATCCATGGATTCTAAGTCCATCTCAGAAAAAAATATCCCAATCATGCCTCAAGATACAATACTTTCAATTCCAAAGTCTCCTAAACCCAATTTTGCAACATAAAATAAAATATAACAACCAAGCATAATCCTAAATAATAAAATCAACCCCAAAGTCATTGTTGAAACTCAACCCTCACCCTTCCGTCCTCAAGATCCCAAAGCCTTTACTTCATGAAAAGACATTCAAGGAAATATATAGAGAGAGGATGTGATAGTTGTTTAGGTTCAACAGTCTCAAGAGTAAAATCAAACTCTATGGCACAACCATTGGATCTATCTCATCTCTTGGAGTATTTATAGAGGTATACCATGCCACTCTTAGAGTAAGAAACTCTCATTTATGAGTAAAATGAAGAAGATACATCCCAAAATATAGAAAAAGAAGGTGAATTAAGTCACCAAGAGGAAGAAATCATAATTAGGACACCACTTAGCAAGGACAATCACAATTTAGTATTTCATGATGCCAAATAAGAGGAGTTGTAAGAAATTTCTCAAGAGATTGTAGAAGCTGAGATAGATAGCATACAAACAAATATTTCCTTAGAAGGCATCCATGAAGAACAGTCACATAGATACATTTTTGAGATGGAGAGTATTCTTGAAGAAGATGATCATTAGTAGTAGTTATACTATGATTTCTTGAATGAAATTAAAGAGATTAAGATGGCATATTTTGATGATGAGATAGAGCAACATTCATCTAAGTATTTTGCCAATGTTTAAGAGTTTAAATAAATAAATGTTATTTTAGAGATCCCAAAGCAAGATTATTTGGAACTTGATTAAATGGATGAGATGTTATTCTCTACAGAAGATGAAGATGGAACAAGTGAAATAGATCAAGAACTTCTATATGACTCCATCCAAAAGGTTTAAATATGTGATCAACATGTTTCAAATGGTAATAACACTAATGAATTTCATTTCCTTTCAATTGATCATGATGAAGATTCCTTTTGGGATGACTTGGAGAGTTTTTGTGCAAAGTTTGATAGTCCATCTCTACCCTAAGTGGAGATTGATGAATGTCTTGTAAAGAGTATTATTGTAGTTGTTCATCAAGAAGAAATTAATGAAATATTTCAACCATTTTTAAATCCATACCAAGAGGTTAAAGATCTCAGTGAGCCATTACTTCAAATGGATCATAATGAAGATACCAATCCAAGCATACCAGTTGATTTGACAATTCAATCATTAGATGATAATGAGACAAATCATGACCAACCTATGAATGAGGTAGAGATATCATTTATGATGTAACAAAGAATAATATGGGAGGAAGATGATTGGGTATTGGATCCATATATTCAATCCATGCACCTAAGAATGGAGATTGAAAAATCAACTACATCATTCAAAAGAGATGAACATATAAATGTTCCTATTTTCAATAAGACACCATTAAGAGATGGTAAATCCATTTCAATGATCCATGGTACACCAAATAACTTTCCATTTGATCTTGGAGGAAATCATCTTAATTTAGGTTAGTTGTTGTAGGTTTGCTCTATGTTAATAAGTGAGTAGCACAAGTAGCAATCTACTTCCCTTTCATTATTTCTATATTTTATTTAGATTAGTTTTCTCTACTTTTTCGTTAGTTGTGTTTCCCTTCAGTCTTGTTGTGTCAGTCAGAAAAGGTATTAAAAAACATAAAAGAGTCTATTTACCATTATCATATGAAAACCAGTGAGTTATTTTGAATAGTAGGCTGGTCAGCCCCTGTGAGTCACCAAAAATGTTGGTAATTTGGATTGTAAATGCCAATTTCTAACCCTCGTAATTCAAAATTATCAAAAACTATCAATAGCTCCTTCAAGCTAATTAAAATTGTATATTTTCATCTAAAATGTCATTTTTTGGTATTTAAAATGTCAAACTTATCTCAAAATGTCATTAAATTATTTTAAATACCTTTAGTTATATTCAAAAAGATAACTTTGTCCTTATCCTAAAGTTTCATGGCTTAAAAAGGTAATTTAATGCAAATTTTAAACCAAAAAGGCTTATTTTAGACCTATATGTGCCAAAATTAATCCTAAAAAGTGTATAAAAGTACAAATTTTATATATTAATAGGTAATATCTTCTTTTAAATCCCTATCATGTATTATATTGGCATTGGAAGCTTGAATTCTTTTTGAAAAGCCAAAAATATGTTATTTTCTTCACTTTCAAGAAGAAAAGTATGGATCCATATGGATTTTTACATCAAGGGAAGGCAAAATAAATTATTAAAAATTAAAAAAAAAAAACTATGGAATTTTGATGCAGAAAAGTCTCAAAACCGTTTCATATAGGCACTTCTCCTAGTTTGTACATAATGACCTGCTTGTGTGTTTGATGATGATACGATCATTTGGAGAAAGGTACATGTTTGAATTTTTGTGTTTAAAAATTATAATAAGAGATATTAATCATGGATTATTTGGTTTTTTAATTGTATTTTCCATGATTATGTACCATTAGGTTTAAGATAGGCTAATTTCTTGAGCCTTGCAACAAGAAAAGCAATGGATTTTTCTCAATTTCTCCTCACCTGGGAAGGGTTTAATGAAATTTCAAGTTGGTCCAAAATATTGAGAAATTAAAATATATATCCATGTCATAAATAATATATTATTCATTAATTTAATTGTCTAAAAAAGTGAGGAAAAATATCCAGTCAAATCTATAAATTAACATGCTTTCAAGAAGAGTGTAGGGTTGGAGAGATAAAATGGATTTTTTTTTCAAGATTATATTTTTGGATATTTTTGATCATTTAATCCATTTTTTCATGTTTTAAAACAATTTTCCCAAATAAATTTTCCAAAAATATCCATTATTTGGCAAATCTTGGTGCCTTCAAGCTTTCAAAAGGGCCTAGTTTAGCATGGTTTAAGAAAATTTTACATTTTTTAAAGGTTTTTTGTGGAAAACTAGGTTTAAATGGACCATTTAAATAATTTAATATACATTTTATCTTTAAAACATCCATTACCAATGAAATCAACTCAAAAAATATGTAAAAATACATTCAAGTATGCACACAATCCATGAAAAAGGGGCATTTTTTGAGAAACTTTGAGGTTTCTAGCATCTAAAAGTGGAGTTTTGACTCAAAATTTGGTGTGTATCATAATAATTAATTGAGTAATAATTAATGAAATTTACAATGGCATTGGAAAACTGGAGGTGCTTTTTGTTTTTACATAGGCCTAAGCCTATGAAAACATAGTCAAGAAGAAAGTAAGCTTGAGCAAGATGAAGCCTTGAAGAGCAAAATTCAAGATTTTGGTTGTTTATAACCCTTGTGTGAGTTTTTTAGGTATATAATGGTGCTTTAAAATATTTAAAAATGATTAAATAACCATCTCTTTCTATTTTTAAGATTCTAGGAAGCTTTTAAGTGATAAAAGTTGGCTTAATAGGCCTTTTTATCAATCAAATAAATGAAGGTTGGAGTTGAAATGTCTATCTTAGAGTTAAAATAGATTTTTCCATGTGAAATATATATTTTTGATAAGTAAATATAATTATTAACTCAATCCACATGTGCCACTTCATGCAAGTTGATTTTAAGTGGAAGTTGACTAGTCTTTGAGTCCACATCTCTTCAGTTGACTAGTTTCGTGCATCTCCCATGCTTTTTATGCAAGATAACGACATTAAAGAGCTTAAAATAACTTTCAATATGGATTTATATTAAAATTTATGGCATGATTTTTATGTAAGGTTGACAAGTCAACATGGGCCCACCACCTCCAATTCTATGCCAAAAATAAAGGCCATGCAAATTTTTGAAGACTTGAAGAATTGAAGACTTTGTTTAATATTATAAAATGACTTTATTATTGAGGAATGGCTTGGATTATCATGCATGATGACTTGAGTTGACATCAATATGGGCCCACCACTTTTTCAATTCCAAAAAGAAGATTTCTTGCAAGATAAAGAAATAAGGAGATATTTAAATAATATTGTAATTAATTTGAACTCAAAAATTGACTAGAGTTCACATATAGTTCATCTCGTCTTCTTTTTTAAACTCCAATCTTGGATATTTTTTCTATTTTCTATATATTTAAGCTTTTTATTCATTTTTTAGGGGGATCTCTATTTTGGCAAGACCAGACTCTACCAAAATTTGAGTTTTGTAACCTTTTTGGAGAAATAAAAGATTGTTTCAAATTTCTATTACTCAGGTATAGCATGTTAATATCAGTTTGATTTGCATATATGGTAGAAATATCTCCCTTATCAAGTCTTGATGTCACCTAGCTATTAGTATGATTTTATGCAGTCATGTTTAGTGTTTAATGTCATTTGTTTAAGCTTATAATGTATAAACATTTGCTGGTTAGTGCCTTAAATCAAGCCTATTCCACCATTTCCCTCAAGCTTATATTAACTAATAAAACCTCTTTATGAAATAATGATCCATAGGAGTCAATTGGAGTTATAGATTTAAAATTTTATTATCTAATAAGTATTTTAGTATCTCAAATTGAATTGATAAACCAGTAATATAGGTGTATCTTTAATAGTAAAGTAGGATTTTCCTTTCAGTTTCCTTCTCCCCCTTTTCATCCCAATAGTTATTAGTTTAGTAAGTAGTGCAGAGTGATACATTAGAGGAGCTAACCTCAAAATATCTAGAGGTTTGGTCTGAGTTTAGATGTCCCACAACTCATATCATTCTAATGTTAGTATAGGTGTAAAGGTTTTAGAGCTAAATCTATCAAGCTTTCAAGTAGGGTGCTATCTAGATTTCTAACACCAGTGGGGTCTAACATTGTGGTATCAAAGCTTAAGGTTTAGCTCTTATAACTTATGATTCCACTAACATAATTTTATTCTCCTAAATTATAGTGAAGAGAATTTAATGAGGTAATTCAAGTGGAGAAGGAACCTCTAATTCAAACCCTTTAGTTGATCCTAATTAGCTAGTAGTAGAGCAAACTACAAATCTCAATCAAATTTTCACTATTTTTAATGAGATTGGAGATAAAATATTGGCTCTTGAGCAAGAATTCCATAGACTTGAAGAAGAGGAATGATAATTTATAAAGGAACAACCTAAAGATAAAGAATAACCTCAAGAGAAAGGTAATGAAAAACATCTTCAAGTGGATAGAGCTTAAGTAGCATTAAAACTTTCATGTGACATGAATAAAGTTAATCCACCCAAGTTTGATGGAATAGCTAGGGTGATGGAGCTGAAGCTTAACTCATAAAGATGTAAAAGTAATTTCAGATTCATAATTAATCTAAGGTAACTAAGGCTAAATGGGGATCTTACCAACTAGCTAGTGAAGCAACAACTTTGTGGGATAACAAGAAGCTTTAAATAAATATAGATTTTACTACCAACACATGGGAGTAATTTTTGACTCTTTTAGAGCATGGTGATTACCTCATCTCTAGTTCAGCTAGAAATTAATAGATTTTTAGAACTTGAGGAAAGGGGATTTATTAGAGAATGACTATTAGGATTATCTTATAAATATCTTTAAGTATGTTCCACAATATCATAAGGATGAGAGTTTATGAATTAAGAAATTCAGTATGTCCTGAAACCCCAAATCAAGTGTGATGTGGATTTGCATGGAACATCCACCATGGATCAAGTTTTTGAAAAGGTTTTAAAGCAAGAACATAAGATTAAATCACTGGTATAAGTTAGATATAAGTATAACAATAATTTTGGAAGTTATATGACACCTTTCAAGAATAAAAATTAGAAACAAAATGACAATTCCAAGAACTGGTTCAATAGTCACAATGCAAGATTTGGTAATGCTTCTAGGAAAAAAAGACTAGGAGGTAATTTTAGAGAAGGATTGAAAGAGGTAAATCAAGGTGAGATTAAGGGGACACCATTTATATGTTTTACTTGTGGATGATATCCTTATGCAAAATATTATTCTCATTGGAAGATAGATGGTAAAATAAAGAACATAACCTCTTCTTCACATTAAGGAACCTTCCAACAGTGTATTCATGTAACAATGAATAATAAAAAAGATGAATTCCAAACATCTCCCATTTAAGTATCAAGTAATATATTTGGTCATCCAATAAATATTTTTATTGATATAGGTGATTGTTTTATTTCTCCTAGAATGTTGAGTCAATTATCTAGGAAAGTTAGTTTTGTGACAAATGAATGGTCAATATAATATGGAAATGAGTTCAAGGTCAAGGTTTAAAGATGTCTTTTAGAGGATAAAATTATGTTTCCATAATTCACCATGGTTTTTTATCTCTATGAAACACCACTAGTGTCATATGATATGATCCTAGGGGTGAATTCGCTTTCTAGACACAACGAAAGTCGATTATTTCCATAAAAAAGTTGAATGTTTGTATGATTTAGGAAACCAAACCCAAATCAAAGGAAATTAGAGGGAGTTAAAGCTCAATAAAATTTTAGTGATTTAGTCTAATAAATATTATTTTACAATATTTCAAACATTCTTGGTTAAAATAGATAAAGTTGATGAAACTAAGGAACCTGCTTTCGAAGACTATCCCTTTCTACAAGAATTTCAAGATGTTTTTTTAGAAGAATTGTAAGGGTTACTTCCCAAAAGAGAATTTGATGTCACCATTTATATCATTACAAGGTTATAGTTGTAGTCTAAGGCATCCTAAATGATGAAAATAATAGAGTTATTTGAGTTAAAAACATGACTTTACATGATGTTGGCCAAAGGTTTGATTTAGCCAAGTGTTTCACCATGAGGTGCAACTATAGTCTTTGTCAAGAAGAAGGAAAAAACCCTTCACCTCTGCATCAAATACCATATGCTTAACAAGGTAATGATCAATAAAAAGTATCCATTACCTCACGTTGATGATTTTTTTTATCAAATGTGAGTTGTTATAGTCTTTTCAAAGATTGATCTTCATGTAGGATATCATCAACTAAGGATTCAAGATGAAGATATTCTAAAAATAACATTTAGAACTAGTTATGGGAATTAGAAGTTCATATTGATTCTTTTTGGGTTAAAAAATGCACTAGAAACATTCATGAATCTAATGAATAGTGTGTTCAAATATTATCTTGATTTGGTTGTGCTAGTCTTTTTGGATAACATCCTCATCTATTCCAAGAGTAAGGAAGAGTATATTGATCACTTGTGTCTAGTTTTATATTGGTCATGAAAGTATAATATTCATGGGAATTTGTCTAAGTTTGTGTTATTGTTGGTGAAGGAAAATTGCACCCAATGGTAGGAAAACAAGTTCCTACCCTCTCCTCGCAACATGGAAACTCCTCTCTCACCTGTGGGATGGCAAAGCAGGAGAGGAGAGTCTCTAGGTAAGGGCTAGCTCCCTTTGATGCATCATGTTTGTTTCAGGTAGTGCAAAATATAGGTATATATAGCTATAATAAAGGGGGGATGAAAAGGGAGAATAATGCATAGAAAACAAACTACCTACTCTAAAAAAGGTGATGCACCAAAATAAAATGTTGACCTTCACACATCCACTCTTAGAATCAGACAAATGCATACATACAATATGCACTTGGCAGAAGGACTAGGCTATTAAAACTGGCAGGGAGGCTTCAATGGGAAATGTAGAATAGAGATCACTCAAGGTGTTGGGAAACACACACTTTTGAAGTAATTTCTTCTACTCCACTCCTAAATACTACTCTTCTCCTATCAGCTGTAATAATGGTACCTTGTAGATAGTAGGTCTGCTAGTGTTGAGCCTATGAGAGCATCAAAAGACAATGACTGGACACAAGCAAACATTCAATGCATACACAAATGTCTATCCAAATGGAGGTAAAAAACTACATTTGTATTGATCCAAGTGAAATTTTGTAGATCTGTGCCCTTTACAAATGTGGAAGATGATTACAAATGAACAATTCTAAAATATATATGAGAAGTAAAGAGGCCCATTTTGTGCTCCTACTTTTACAAGTGGCATACGTGTCCCCTTGAAAGAAAATAAGTCGCTCAAATATTAATGAGCTGTTCATTTTGACTATTCAAGACCTATATTTCTTGCTTAGGTAACTTACACAGTTTACATTTCAATTAATGCAAATGGAGAAAATGGTTGTTTCTTTACCAGCTACTCGCATCCCAAATGATCACTTGCTGGCACAATCCTACCTGCCAAAATCACTTCTTAAACTTGTGCCTTTTGGACCCAACTGCTCATTCATCCTTTGCTATCTACTTTGTCTATTTGTTATTCACATGATCAGGCAATAAATGCCTTCTATTTATGCCACTTAGATCACTCAACTACTCCCTACCCTGTCATCTTTGCTTATTACTTGGAATTTGTCCTTTTTAGTTGCTCGGACCCTTGGGTGAACACACTGGTGGGTCGCTTGATCCTAAGCTCTTTTCCCAGCTAGCGCTTTCCTTTTAAAAAAAATAAACGGTTATTCTATTTCACCAAATTTTATGTCTCCTCGGCCATCATGGCTTTGAAATCAATGGACATTTCATCTTCTTGAAATTGATGGCTTCTTGAGCGTCATCATTTGAAATCCAATGGCTAAACCGTTAAGCCAAATTTGACAGCCATTGGGGTGTCACTGGGTCCACATGGCATCCTTTGAGGCACTTTCTCTATTTTCCATAGGCATTCTTCCTTTGTTATTTTGCTTGGCACCTTTCAGAAGGGAAGGTGCCCCTTTGGCCTTTTAAAAGGTCCTTTGATTTAGGCTGAAAGTCCCTTGCAAAGGCACTTGCCCTTCGGGGTCCTTCGACGGGTCTTCATTTGAATGGACTACTTCCTAGGTCCCACGGGCAAATTGTCCATGGACAATTTCCTTGTGTGAATTTCCTTGGGCTTCTTTGAGCTATGGATTCGTTTGAAATCCCACGGACTTTTGTCTATGGACATTTTCCCACAAATAAAAAGTCCATAGAAATTTGTCCTTTCTCTCTGCCTTCAGACTTTTGAAATGGCCCAAATTCTTTCAGACTTTTTGTCCAAAGGAATTCCTTTAGACAAAAGTCTGAAGGAATTAAGACTTAGCCAATTTTTTGATTAGAACTTGAAATTTGAAATTTGGACTTACCCTTGCCTAGGTTCCCTTCTTTGTCAAGCCTGCCCTCTACTAGGGCACCTTGACTTTGAAAAACTCCCTTTCTTTGAAGGACCCACCCTTAAACCAAATCCATTAAACCAAAGATTAGTTCAAAGGTTCAAGGTTCAACCACTATGCACCAATGAGCCTGCTGGGCTGAGATCAATGAAACCTTTTTTTGAACCTTTCCTTTGAACTGAACCTGTTGAACCAAAGATTGGTTTAATAGTTCAACTAAGCGTGTCGATGAACCTTTTAAAACCAATGAACCATATCGAACCAAGCACTTGAACCAAGGATGTTGAACCAAGGATGTTGAACCAAATATGTTGAATTGAACTTGTTGAACCAAGATTTGGTTCAACGGTTCAAGGTTCAAAGGAGCATGCCGATGAACCAAAAGCCTAGCCTGATGAACTCTTTTGCATCGAACTGGGCGTTTGAACTTAAGCTAATTAAATTGGAAGTGTTAAACTTGCTTCTGGTGTTTACTGATAAAGATTTCTATTTGAACCAAGGCACTAAAATAGTCCCAAAAAATGATTAAGTGTTGAAAAACTGATTCTTTTGACTGAAACCACCTGTAGAAGCCTTTGAACTTGTAAAAATGAACCTGCCTATAGAGTCTATAGATTTTCCTTTTCTTGCACAATCTATTGATTCAAGCCTATAGATTCCATAGATATGAACAGATTCATGAAAAATTGAAAAAAAGAAATTGCCTTGAATAGCAGGGACAGGGGGGACCGATTTTTGGCCTGATGGGCAAAAAATGGTCAACAGATTCCTTAAGATAAAAAGTCTAAAAGAATTCAGACTTAGCCAATTTTTTGATTAGAACTTGAAATCTAAACTTTGGACTTACCCTTGCTCGAGTTCCCTTCTTTTTCAAGCCTGCCCTCTGCTAGGGAACCTTGAATTTGAAAAACTCCATTTCTTTGAAGGACCCACCCTTAAACCAAATCTGTTAAACCAAAGATTGGTTCAACGGTCAAGGTTCAACCACTGTGCGCCAATGAGCCTACTAGGCTAAGACTGATGAACCCTTTTGTTGAACCTTTCCTTTGAACTAAACCCATTGAACCAAAGATTGGTTCAATGATTTAACTAAGTGCGCCGATGAACCTTTTAAAACCAATGAACCATATCAAACCAAGTGCTTGAACCAAGGATGTTGAACCAAAGATGTTGAACCAAATACGTTGAATTGAACCCATTAAACCAAGACTTGGTTCAATGGTTCAAGGTTCAAAGGAGTGCACCGATGAACTAAAATCCTAGCCCGATGAACTCTTTTGCATTGAACTGGGCATTTGAACTTAAGCTGATTGAACTGGAAGCGTTGAACTTGTTGCTGGTGTTTGCTGATAGAGATTTCTGTTTAAACCAAGGCATTGAAATAGTCTCAAAAAATGACTAAGTGTTGAAAAACTAATTCTTTTGATTGAAACCACTTATAGAAGCCTTTAAACTTGTAAAAATGAACCTACCTGTAGAGTCCGTAGATTTTCATTTTCTTGCACAGTCTGTAGACTCAAGCCTGCAGAGTCTATAGATATGAACAGATTCATGCAAAATCAAAAAAAAGAAATGGCCTCAAATTGTAGGGATAGGAGGGGACCAATTTTTGGCTTGATGGGAAAAAAATTGTCAATAGATTGGTGACTCACAGGGGAAGCATGCCTGCCATGCTTAGAACCCAGTTGCCTTTGAATATCCATTGGGTGCAGAGTCAGACGGTAAGTTTGAAGAGAGTTCACAACAGCCTTGAGAGATCCCAAAATCACACCTAAAGCTTTCACCCCCATATGCAAAGAGAAACACATAAGGCAAAAAATAACTAACTATGCAAACTACACTTAGGGAATGTAGGAGAAGAAACTAAAACAAACTATTATGTATAGCTAACCAGGCATTTTAGATTTCCTCCTGGGTCAAGTGGAAAACCTATTAAGTCCCCTTCCTGGTAAGAAGACTTATGGCACCTATCAAGTAGCTAAATGGAAAAGAGAATTGGGGACTTGCTCTTTTTACCTGTCACCTGAATTGGCTTGTCCCTGAGTGGAGATTCAAACATGCTTCCAATGTATACGTACTCTATTCATTCTTAGAAGCTTGCCTCTTGTTGATCTTTCATGTTGGTGCTCCTCACCAAGAAATCAATTACTACTGGCTGATCACTTGAAGCCTCCTGATATGCATCATTGACTGGCTCACTCTCCTTTGCTTCATGCTCGGGTTCCATTATATGACCATCCTCCTTGATGATTTTAGAGGAAGTATCTTCAGATTCACCAACCTTTTGAATTAGTAAATCTAGAAAAATGCAACCTCCTTGCATGCTTGTTTGAAACCCAATGCTTCCTTCTTCATTCTTAACCAGCTCATAGCCCTCCTAGAGAGTAGCATAGCTTGCCTTAATGCCTTCAAAAGAATTATTCAAATCATGAACAAAAGGCTGTCCATACTCTTCCACGTCACCTTATTTAATTTCCTCCTTAGTTGCAATCATGAGGTTCCCTGCATCAGTCATAAACTGAGCATAATCCATATCAGGAAAGGCCTGATAGCTTTCTTGGAGGTGTATGGATGGAATGCATTCAGACATAGAATCTATCATTTGATTTGAGACATTCATCACACGTTCATTGAGGAGACCTACTCTAGACTCCAATTCTACAATTCGCCTATCCAAATCTTCTTGGAAAAGCCTTTCCCAAAAGTCACAATCATTATCAGGGGTGGGAGCATCCTCTTCTTCAAGAATTAGACTAAAACCTTCCTCTTCCTCCTCTTTGCTAGTCCAAGATTCAACTGTTTGATTCCAGCTCATGGTCCTAGGATTGGACTCTTACTTTTATGAGCAGGCAACAACTTCATCATTTTGAAGATCCTGGGTTGGTTTATGATGCTTCTCCTTCCAGCTTGGAATTTGGAGATCATGTTTAAAGACCTAAGCAGGCTAGGGAATAATTGGGAGGGTTTGCTCATGCATAGGGAAATCTATCTGAAGAGAGGTGTGCTGGAAGGCTAGGTGAATGGGATTGAGGGCAAGACTAATTGATGCATTGGATGAGCTAGAATGAGCAAGTGCCATCTGGTAGAAAGGATTTGGCACACAAGGGAGAGCTTTTTCTAAAATAGGAGAGGGTAGACCCCAAGCCAAAACTTCTTGATTTTCATCCCTCCACTTCACCAGCACTTCATCAATATTGAAATTAGTTTGTGGATTGGTGAAAGGGATACCTTTTGGCATTGGCTAGTCTGCAGCATCTGAAAGCTCCATCTCTTTTTCACCTAGCAATCTCATCTTCTTTTCTTATTCCTCAATCCACTTGGCCAGGTCATCCTCATTTTGCATTTCTTCATTTTGGATGACATCTTTTTCCTCTTTGTTGTTCCATGACTCGACCACTCTATTCTAGCTCAAGTAATTTGGGCTGGGTATTTGCTTTGGGGTTGATGGGGCCTCAATGTGAGAGGACAGTGAAGATTTTGATTCCACTTCCCCTACTACTAGAATGGACTATTGCATCTAAGGTTTGCCAATTCAATCTGTCTATCAAGATTAGCCTTAAACACAAGATTTGCTCTTTCAAAATTCTCCTCAACATGATTGGGGAATAGACTTTGATAGGCTCAACTTGGCTCAAGAGTAGGGGCTGTATATGACTGATATGATGCTCTAGGCAGTGAGTATGTAGGTTGATAGACTTGGTAAGGCTGCCTCTCATGCATACTCAGCTTCTCCTCCACAAATGCAATTAAACCACTCACATCCAACATCTCATTTGAAAGCATGTGCCAATTTACTCTTTTAGTAGGAGCCCATTCTTTCTTAACCTGATCTAGCACATTCCTCACTTGATGGATGATATGATTAGGAATTTCTTGGCCACATCCCTTTTTGGTGTTAAGATTAATTACATATTTGTTGTATCCTAGCGGTGCTTGCTTGAAGGCAAAAACTGGTTGATTGGCAAAAAGTTTAGGTTGAGTGGGAGAAGTGACATATTGAGAAGATTTAGTGCAAGGCTGATATAGCTCATAACAGGGTTGAGACTAGCCATATTGGGCATGATAAGGATTGCCATAAGGCTGGTAAGGATCATAGCCATGTTGGCCAAAGAAAATAGAGTCCATAGATTAAAATGATGGGATTTACACATACCAAAAAATGTGCTTCTTGATGGTACCAGGCTGCTTAACTAGCAAATATAACTCAGAGTCACTAGATGTTAAAGAAAATGATTTGCTATAACAAGACCATCATCAATCCTAAAACTCTATTGTATTATCAAACTTATTGTCCCACTGGGTGTGCTAGAACTATTGACATGCATGGTGTTGTATTGGTGGTTCTTCTGCTGTAATAGGATCAGCGACTAACCCTACAATTTTCCTTCATCAACAATTTTGGCATGCCTAGTGGGACTCAATTTGATCACTTAGTAAAGTTGTAGGGTTAGTCGTTGATCCTATTACAGTAGAAGAACCACTAATATAGCACCATGCATGTCAATAGTTCTAGCACGCCTAGTGGGACAATAAGTTTGATTACGTAGTAGAGTTTTAGGATTGATGTTGGTCCTATTATAGAAAATCATTTTCTTTAGCATCTAGTGACTCTGAGTTATATCTACTGGTTAAGCAGCCTAGTACCATCAAGAAGCACATTTTTTGGTATGTGTAAATCCCATCATTTTAAGCTATGGACTCTATTTTCTTTGGCCATCATGGCTATGATCCTTACTAGCCTTATGGCATTCCTTATCATGCCCAATATGGCTAGTCTCAACCCTGCTATGAGCTATATCAGCCTTGTGCTAAATCTTCTCAATATGTCACTTCTCCCACTCAACCCAATCTTTTCGCCAATCAACTAGTTTCTACCTTCAAACAAGCACTACTAGGATACAAAAAATATGTAATTGATCCTAACACCAAAAAGGGATGTAGCTAAGAAACTCCTAATCATATCATCCATCAAGTGAGGAATGCACTAGATTAGGTTAAGAAAGAATGGGCTCATACTAAAAGAGTGAATTGGCACAAGCTTTCAAATGAGATGCTGGATGTGAGCACTTTAATTACATCTATGGAGGAGAAGCTGAGTTTGCATGAGAGGCAGCCTTACCAAGTCTATCAACCTGCATACTCACTGCCCAAAGCATCATATCAGTCATATACAACCCCTGCTCTTGAGCCAAGTCGAGCCTATCAAAGTCTGTTCCCCAATCATGTTGAGGAGAATTCTAAAAGAGCGAATCTTGTGTTTAAGGCTAATCTTGATAGTCAAATCAAATTGGCAAACCTTCAGATGCAATAGTCCATTCTAGTAGTAGGGGAAGTGGAATCAAAATCTTCACTATCCTCTCACATTGAGGCCCCATCAACCCCAAAGCAAATACCCAGCCCAAATTGCTTGAGCTGGAATAGAGTGGTCGAGTCATGGAACAACAAAGAGGAAAAAGACATCATCCAAAATGAAGAAATTCAAAATGAGGATGACCTAGCCAAGTGTATTGAGGAACTAGAAAAGAAGATGAGACTACTGGGTGAAAAAGAGATGGAGCTTTCAGACGCTGCAGACTAGCCAATGCCAAAAGGTATCCCTTTC
The DNA here is from genome assembly GCA_037957365.1 of Torreya grandis. Classification (NCBI taxonomy): domain Eukaryota; kingdom Viridiplantae; phylum Streptophyta; class Pinopsida; order Cupressales; family Taxaceae; genus Torreya; species Torreya grandis. The sequence goes on from JARHVA010002047.1 coordinate 1,402,223, forward strand.
ACCAATCCACAAGATAATTTCAATATTGATGAAGTGCTAGTAAAGTGGAGGGATGAAAATCAAGAAGTTTTGGTCTGGGGTCTGCCCTCTCCTATTTTATAAAAATCTCTCCCTTGTGTGCCAAATCCTTTCTACCAGATGGCACTTACTCATTCTAGCTCATCCAATGCATCAATCAGTCCTACCCTCAATCCCGTGCACCTAGCCTTCCAGCATGCCTCTCTTCAGATAGATTTCCCTATGCATGAGTAGACCCTCCCAATTATTCCCTAGCCTCCTTAGGTCTTTAAACATGATCTCCAAATTCCAAGCTGGAAGGAGGAGCATCATAAACTAGCCTAAGACCTTCAAAATGATAAAGTTGCTGCCTGCTCACAAAAGTAAGAGTCCAATCCTAGGACCATGAGCTGGAAGCAAATAGTTGAATCTTGGACCAGCAAAGAGGAGGAGGAGGAAGGTTTTAGTCTAATTCTTGAAGAATAAGAGGATGCTCCCACCCCTGATAATGATTGTGGCTTCTAGGAAAGGCTTTTCCAAGAAGATTTGGAGAGGTGAATTGTAGAATTGGAGTCTAGAGTAGGTCTCCTCAATGAACGTGTGACGAATGTTTCAAATCAAATGACAAATTCTGTGTCTAAATGCATTCCATCTATACACCTCCAAGAAATCTATCAGGCCTTTCTTGATATGGATCATGCTCAGTTTATGACTGATGCGGGGAACCTCATGATTGTAACTAAGGAGGAGATTAAACAAGGTGATTTGGAAGAGCATGGACAGCCTTTTGTTCATGATTTGAATAATTATTTTGAAGGTGTTAAGGCAGGTTGTGCTACTCTCCAGGTAGGCTATGAGCTGGTTAAGAATGAAGAAGGCAGCATTGGGTTTCAAACAAGCATGTAAGGAGGTTGCATTTTTTCTAGATTTACTCCTTCAGAAGGTTGGTGAATCTAAAGATAATTCCTCCAAAATCATCAAGGAGGATGGTCATACAATGGAACCTAAGCATGAAGCAAAAGAGAGTGAGCCAATTAATGATGCATATTAGGAGGATTCTGGTGATGAGCCAGTAGCAATTGATTTCTTAGTGAGGAGCACCAACATGAAAGACTAATGAGAGGCAAGCTTCCAAGAATGAGTAGAGTACGTATACGTTGGAAAAATGTTTGAATCTCCACTTGGGGACAAGCCAATGTAGGTGACAGGTAAAAAGAGCAAGTCACCAATTCTCTTTTCCATTCAGCTACTTTCCAAGTGCCATAAGTCTTCTTACCAGGAAGAGGACTTAAGAGGTTTTCCATTTGACCCAGGAGGAAATCTAAAATGTCTAGTTAGTTGTACATAATAGTTTGTTTCAATTTCTTCTCCTACATTCCCTAAGTGTATTTTGCATAGTTAGTTGTTTTTTGCCTTGTGTGTTTCCCTTTGCATGTGGGGGTGAAAGCTTTAGGTGTGATTCTAGGATCTCTCAAGGTTGTTGTGAACTCTCTTCAAAGTTACCATCTGACTCCACACCCAATGGATATTCAAAGGCAGCTGGGTTCTAAGCATGGCAGGCATGCTTCCCCTGTGAGTCACCAATCTATTGACCATTTTTTTCCCATCAGGCCAAAAATCGGTCCTCTCCTATCCCTGCTATTTGAGTCCATTTCTTTTTTTGATTTTTCATGAATCTGTTCATATCTATGGACTCTTGAGGCTTGAATCTACAGACTATGTAGGAAAAGGAAAATCTACGGACTCTATAGGTAGTTTCATTTTTACAAGTTCAAAGGCTTCTACAGGTGGTTTCAATCAAAAGAATTATTTTTTCAACACTTATCATTTTTCAAGACTATTTCAGTGCCTTGGTTCAAATAGAAATCTCTATCGGCAAACACTAGTAACAAGTTTAACGCTTCCAGTTCAATCGGCTTAAGTTCAAACACCTAGTTTAATGCAAAAGAGTTCATCAGGCTAGGCTTTTGGTTCATTAGCATGCTCCTTTGAACCTCAAACTGTTAAACCAAGTCTTGGTTCAACGGGTTTAGTTTAATGTATTTTGTTCAACATATTTTGTTCAACATCCTTAGTTTAAGCGCTTGGTTCGATATGGTTCATTGGTTTTAAAATGTTCATCGACGCGCTTAGTTAAACCGTTAAACTAATCTTTGGTTCAATGGGTTTAGTTCAAAGGAAAGGTTCAACAAAAGGGTTCATCAGTCTCAGCCCAACAGGCTCATTAGCGTGCAGTGGTTGAACCTTGAACCATTAAACCAATCTTTGGTTCAACGGATTTGGTTCAAGAGTGGGTCCTTCAAAGAAAGGGAGTTTTTCAAAGTCAAGGTGCCCTAGTGGAGGGTAGGCTTGACAAATAAGGGAACCCAGGCAAGGGTAAGTCCAAAGTTCAAATTTCAAGTTATAATAGAAAAATTGGCTGAGTCCCAATTCCTTCAGACTTTTGTTCGAAGGAATTCCTTCAAACAAAGTTTGAGAGAATTCGGGCCATTTCAAAAGTCTGAAGGCAGAGAGAAAGGACAAATTTTTGCAGACTTTTTGGTCATGGGAAAATGTCTGTAGATAAAAGTTCATAGGATTTCAAATGAAGCCACAGTTTAAAGAAGCCTGGGAAAATTCACCTGGGGAAATTTTTTGTGGACAATTTGCCCACGGGACCCAGGAAGTAGTTCATTCAAATGAAGACCCACCGAAGGACCCCAAAGGGCAAGTGCCTTTACGAGGGACTTTCGACCTAAATCAATGGACCTTTCAAAAGGTCAAAGGGGCACCTTCCCTTCCTAAACATGCCAAGGAAAATAACAAAGGAAGAATGCCCATGGAAAATAGAGAAAGTGCCTAAAAGGATGCCACGTGGACCCAGTGACGCCCCAATGGCCGTCAAATTTGGCTTAACAATTTAGTCATTGGATTTCAAATGATGATGCTAAAGAAGCCATCAATTTCAAGAAGATGAAATGTCCATTGATTTTCAAATCCATGATGGTCAAGGAGATGCCAAATTTGGTGAAATAGAATAACCGCTTGTTTTTTTAAAGGGAAAGTGCTAGCCGGGAAAAGAGCTTAGGATCAAGTGACCCACCAGTGTATTCTCCCAAGGGGCCGAGCAACTAGAAAGGACAAATTCCAAGTAATAAGCAAAGATGATAGGGTAGGGAGCAGTTGAGTGATGCAAGTGGCATAAATAGAAGGCATTTATTGCCTAATCATGTGAATAATAAATAGACAAAGTAGCAAGCAAAGGATGAATGAGTAGTTGGGTTTAAAAGGCACAAATTGAAGAAACAATTTTGGTAGGTAGGATTGTGCTAGCAAGTGATCATTTGGGATGTGAGTAGCTGGTAAAGCAACAACTATTTTCTCCATTTGAATTAATTGAAAGGCAAACTATGTAAGTTACCTAAGCAAGAAATGTAGGTCTTGAATAGTCAAAATGAATAGCTCATTAATATTTGAGTGACTTGTTTTCTTTCAAGGGGACATGTATGCCACTTGTAAAAGTAGGAGCAAAAAATGGGCCTCTTTGCTTCTCATATATATTGTAGACTTGTTCATTTATAATCATCTTCCACATTTGTAAAGAGCACAGCTCTGCAAAATTTCACCTGGATCAATACAAATGCAGTTTTTTGCCTCCATTTGGATAGACATTTCTATGTATGCATTGAATGTTTGCTTGTGTCCAGTCATTGTCTTTTGATGCTCTCACATGTTTAACACCAGTAGACCTAATATCTACAAGGTGCCATTATTGCAGCTGACAGGAGAAGAACAATATTTGGGAGTGAAGGAGCAGAAGAAATTACTTCAGAAGTGTGTGTTTCCCAACACCTTGGGTGATCTCTATTCTGGATTTCCCATTGAAGCCTCCCTGCCAATTTTAATAGCCTGGTCCTTCTACCAAGTGCATAGTGTATGTATGCATTTGTCTAATTCTAAGAGTGGATGTGTGAAGGTCAACATTTCATTTTGGTGCATCACCTCTTTTAGAGTACGTAGTTTGTTTTCTATGCATTCATCTCCCTTTTCATCCCCCCCTTTTATTATAGCTATATATACCTATATTTTTCACTGCCTAAAAAAAACATGATGCATCAAAGGGAGATGGCCCTTATCTAGAGACTCTCCTCTCCTACTTCACCATCCCATAGGTGAGAGGAGTTTCCATGTTGCGAGGAGAGGGTAGGAACTTGTTTTCCTACCACTGGGTGCAATTTTCCTTCGTCAATAGTTATTTCAAATATGAGTATAATAATTGGTACACATCATCTTTATAGAGGGAATTTTGTTTGATCTATAAAAAATTAGGGCCACCATGAAATGACCAACACCCAAAAATGTGCATGAGGTGTGTTGTTTTATACAATTAAGAGGGTAATACATGAAGTTTGTACTAAATTAATCCAAGATAGTTAACCTTATTATATCTCTTCAATACAAGGATTTATGTTTTGTGTGGTTAAGTGTGAAGAAGCCTTTTAGGTTCTAAAATAGAGGATTAGTTTTACACCCGTCTTATGAATTATGGATTCGAATGAACATTCTTCAATTATAATAGATGGTTTAGGAGGATTTCTCATGTAAGATTGTTCATTTTTGGCCTATTAATCTAGGAAATTGAATCTTCATTAGGAAAATTATGCTCCTTATGACCTTAAAATTACTCCTATAGTTCATTCCATGTAGGTTTGGAGGCATTATTTGTTGGGTAAACCTTCTAAGCTTAAGACTGATAACTTAGGTCTTAATTATATTTTCACCCAACCCAATCTCAATGCTCATTAGAGACATCAGTTAGAGCTTATATCAAATTATTATTTTGATATCAACTACATTAAGAGAAAAGAGAATTGAGATACCAATTACCTTAGATTTAGAATATACATCATGGCATTAGTTACAATAAGGAGCACTTTCTAAGATCAAGAATAAAAATTATCACCTAGCATTGATTTATATGAACAAGTTAAGAAAGCTTTGGCTGATAACACTCAAAATCGTAGATACTAAGGTTTTCAGTTTGACAATGATGGGATGTTAAGGTATTATGGTAGGATTATTTGCATAATAAGGAAACTTTGAGGAATATTGTTCTAAAATAATTGTAGAATGCTCCATATTTATGACAACCTAAAGTTACTAAACTAATAGTAGAGTTAAAACCTCTATATTTATGGAAAGGAATTAAGGTGTAGTTGATTTTGTGTCAATATTTTTAGAGTGTTAGCGAGTCAAGGATGAAAATTTATATCCTATTGTGTTATTTTACCCACATTTGGTACCTAAATGGAAATGAAAATTTATTAGTATGGATTTTTCCCAAGGTTTACCTATGTCCAGGAACTATAATGACATGATCTTGGTTTTGGTGGATAAAATGCCCAAGGTAACCCATTAATGTAATTAATGATCTACCAATGCTTTACTAGATGTTTTTGAAATAAATTTATTGGTTTCATGGGTTTCCTAAAAATATAATTTTAGATAGGGACCCTAAGATGGCTTATAGGTTTTGGCAACCTTTAAATTCAACTTTTGGAATTTAGTTAAATTTTAGTACAACTTACCATCTAAAAATAGATGGACAAACATAGAGAATAAATCATATCTTAGAAGATAATTTGAGGATATATTGCATGGACCAAAAATAAAAATGGGAAGAATACTTACGATTGGTTGAGTTTTCTTATAATAACTCATGCCAATCAAATATTAAAATGGCTCCCCTTGAAGCATTATATGGTAGGAGGTACAGAGGACCAATCAATTGGGACAAGTTGTAAGTTAGAGTGGCATTTGGATGTAATATGATTTATAAAATAGAAGATCAAATGAAATTAATAAGTAAATTATTAGATGAAACTAAAGGTATGCAAGTTACATTGATATGAAAAGAATATCAAGGTAGTTATTATTTGGAGACCAACTATTTTTATGGGTTAAACCCCAAAAGAGTGCAATTAAGTTTGGTAAATCAATGAAGTTGTCAGCTAGATATGTGAGACCCTTTAAGGTTATAGAAGTGGTTAATCCTATAGTGTATAAGCTTTCTTTACCACTGGATCTTGCACAAATGAATAATGTTTTTCATGTTTAATATCTTAAGAAGTATATTTTTATTCATACACATGTTTTAGATTGGAATGCTTTATAGGTTTAGGATCCAAGGGTGGTCATAATAGAACCAATCAAAATAATTGATACTCAAAAGCTTATCTTATGTAATAAAGAAGTATAATAGTGAAATATCTAGTGGGACTAATATTCTAAGGATAGTGCTAGACATGAGGACTATGAGGAGTTATTAGGGATATTTACTCATCTATTTACATCATATTTCTATTGAACATTATTTACTTTCTACTAAAACATTATTTATTTCTTGCTAAACATTATTTCATTTCCCAATTTATTTGTTGAAACAAATGTCATCAGGATAATGACTAGTTTTAGAGGGAAGTATGTCACATCAAGTTTACTCTACATATTATTTAAAACATTAATTTGTGGATTATGTATTCAGTGATTAGTAGAACTGATATTGATTTCTACATTAGATTGGTATATGCTAAATGATTTACTAGTTATATTTCATACATTATGATCAGTCTCTTTATTAATAATTGTTGCATATTTTTATTATCCTTTATTTCAGGTGAACTAAAATCATTAGTAGATTACTTGCATTCAATATTTTATTTATTATTTTTTATGATTATTTTGAGTTTAGACTAACTACCAGTTTGTTTGATGAGGTGGATGTAGGATTATCCCAACCTCATAGGTAGTTCACAGGGAGAGTATCATAATAGAGGGGGGAAGATATACCAATAATGGGGATAAATAGAGATCTATGGGGAATTGTGTACACACCATAATTAGCTATTTGAATAAAATAAATGATACTAACACTGGTTGTTCTAGATCATGGTTGTAATGATTAGATTTTTTTAGCAATGAATTGCATATGTATGTTAATTATTTATTGTGGAATGATGTTTTTAAATATAACATATCTCATTTGAGCTTGACTACATGAACTAGTGTATTTTGTTATGTATTTCATTTGACTAGTTACATAATGTTTATATGATAAAACTTGGATTAGGTTAGGATGGTTGATTTTCTCATCTCACTATTTTATATAATATTGACTATGTTTATGGTTATTAGAGGTTGAAAGTGTTAATTATTTTATTTATTAATTACTTTGATTATGATAACATTAACATATTGGAGAAAATGCATAAAATAAATCAAGTTGACCTAAGTCTAACTTGGAAGCTTTGTGCATTAAGAGTTGTTTTTTACACTTAGGAAAATAGATAAAATTTGGGGTTTGTTTGGAAGCTTCATAAAACTTTCATTATTATGTTGTAAATATCAATATAAAACATGAATGGAATTGGGGTTTTGTTTTGTTATCATTATGATTTTGAAGGTCAACCTTGCCAAAGGGGAAGAGAGATTACATGACCACCATGCCTAGTGTTGGAATGATGACTATAGGTTTAATTGGATAAACATAAAGAGTAGTGTAATTATTAGGTTAGTTTCATGAGGTTTAGTGGAATAATTATCGAAGATTATGTTGGTCATGTAAGATATACATGAACAAAAAGAAAGGAATATGAATAGAGATAGGGAAAAATGAGAAGACATAATGATGAATGGTAGGGAGGGGAAGAGAAGATCTTGAAAAGGAAAAGAAAGAACTACCCATTATGTAATTGGTCATTGAGAATTATTGACCAAGCAAGTAAAATTTTTGATTTTATGCAAATAAAATAATTGGGTCTTTTTATAATATTTGATTCATTCATAAAAGGGCGTACAATGCTTGATGTAGATTTTACCTTGGTTGATTACATGTATGGGTATATGTATTTATAGAAAATAAGAACAATATCATGGTTATAGACATTCCATTCCTAGATCTATAAAATTGATATTAAACCTCTTTCTCTTTATAAATAATGGAGGTTTAATAGTGTATGACCTACATATAATCATTGGCTCCCATAAAGGGTTTTCATTTGGTAAAATCAATGTGTATTAGATCTATGAAAGAGGATTTTAAGTAATTGTTGAAAATTTTAAAGTCCTACAATTGTAGTAAGGGTTTGTATATACTCATACCTATTACTCCCTTCACATCTGTAGGATCCATCATTATGTTTTTAATGGGTTTATTGAATAAGGGAAAAATAGTCCTAGTGGGATTTTATTTATAGATTTTTTATTTATAAATGTATAGTTATATATTTGATTTTCATGTAAAAATTAGTAGTTTTACACTCATCATATAGAATGAAGATAAAAAAATTTAAACTTGTGTGTGTGTGTGTGTGTGTGTGTGTGTGTGTGTGTGTGTGTGTTAAAATATATATACATTTATATATATTTATATACATGTAAATGTGTATAAAGGATTCTACCATACCTTGAGAACAAATATGGGTAGAATAAAATTCAAACTAAAAGTCATTATGTAGAGTTGTACATGAAATTATTTCTCCTATAGATAACATAGTCATTGTAGGTATTGATGATACAAGCTATGATTCAACTGTATAGAAATAATTATTTGACTTGAAGCATTTTCAACCTATCAATCCTTATTTTATGTATGTATTAATTTTAAAAATAAATATTCTTTCTCAAATATAACATATTTGTATATCATTATAGGTGGAATGTAAGAGTGATTTAGTTTTGGATGTCATATTTGATATACATACATGTGTGTGTTTAGAGTATATATATATACTCTAAAATACATCTAGACTTTTGGATAATTTTATTAGAAGCAAAAATTCAAGAAATAAATTGAGTTATGGTGATGTCTTGATCTACTGATAACTTAGGTGTAAGGTTAACTTATATATATGATAACTATATATTTCTTCATTCAATGAATATACATTTATACCTATATGAAGTATATGATAGACTTGTGATAGAATATAATACTTATGATAATCGATTGTTGATTTCACCTATATTATGTTATAAAAAATGGTTAGAATATAGGAAAATAGTAAGAGTATTGTCTTAATGAGTTTATTAAAGAATCTTGTGTGGCTATGGGGGAAGACTTGAGTTTCCAGGTAAGAATATTTAACAATTGATTATTGTTATCTATGATATGTTTTCATTTGGTCAATTTGATTATAAAAATATTGATATATCAAGATTAAACCTTTTTTGTATTAACTATTTAAATATTATATTATATGGAAATAAGAGGTAGATCTTGTAATATAAAATATGACTAGAATATAGTGTTATTATGCAAAGGTCTTATTTATTACTATAACATGATGAAGTAAAACAAAGGTAAGAATTGTTTTGGAAAAGCATATAATCTTAGATTTTGGTTAAATATTCATGGAACCTTCATATTGTTTTAGATTAGACAACATACTTGTATACATAAATAAAATGGACTTTTGGCTGGAGATTGATTTTTGTCATGCATATTTACATAAATGAGAAATATAATACAAGGATATGTTATAAATATAGGCATAGAGTAACTTGATTATTTTTCTAGTCTAATGAACATATTTGGCATGAAATTAAGTGAATTGATAAATATATGTTTACATCTTGATGATTAAGTAATTGGAATAAGTTGGATTCTTGTTTCATTATTTCCTACATCATTTATTATTAAATGGTATTATACTATTTTGCCTTTTAATCTTTAACATGAGATACATATGAGTATCATAATGGATAGTGCATATGCCTATCCATTTATTTCATATTATGTCATGATTTAGTAGTAGAAAGTTAAAAGTTAGTGAAAATGACTCAGATTCTTAAATATAAATTTCACAATGAAAACTTTGGCCAAAATAATGTTATAGCTGAGACATTATCATTTCATTGTACTTTTAATTTACATGTGTTTGATGATATAATTTAGATTGAGGAATGTACTCCATGGTCTATATGATTGTTTCATGTAATAATGTTAGTACACACATGAGTTTTGGTTATTTCTTGATGTCTACACTATTCTTATTTGCCCCTTTGTGAAGGGTAAGGTGACTCCTAGTGGGGAGTTGTGTAAGAGACTATTATTCTATCTTTTGAAGTAAATCACTTGAATTATGATTTCCATCTATTAGATATCTCAACCTTTAGTATTTTACTCAGTCTATGGATGGATCATGGAGCTGCATACTGGCTCATTTTTAGTATTATACTTATTATTATGTATATTTGACATTGTACCTTATTATTAGATGGATAATCAACATAACAATGGTTGTGTAACTATACATTATTTTGAAAAATGTAAATAATAGTGGCTACAATCACATTTATGACTGATTTATGGAATATACTAGTAATTGTTCTACTTCATTTTATTGTACATGATTAACATTTATTCATCTTACAGACTATTTATTACTCGAGTATTAAATGGATTTGATTTACCTAGTGGATTATTATTATTATATCATGTATTTATTAGACTCATTTTGTTGTCGAGTGATAAATATATAGGTGTAAATAGGTTTATAAATATTCTCATATGATCAAAAAAAATTGTGAAATTATTTGTTAGCCTAGTGGGGTCTAACATTGTGGTATTATAGCTTAAGTTTACTCTTAGACCTAATGAGTCCACTAATGTAATAATATTCTCCTAATTTATAGTGAAGATAATAGCACAAGGTAAATAAAATAGAGAGGGACCCTATAATCCAAACCCTTTGGTTGATCCTAATTATCTAGTAGTATAATAAGCTATGAAAGTTGATCAAATTTTCACTAGTTTTAACAATACTAGAGATAGAATAATGGATCTTTAGCAAGAAGTCCATAGAGCTAAAGAAGAATAAGAGTAATAAGTTCCATAGGAATAACTTGAATATAAATAATTACCTATGGATCAATGCCATGAGGAAGGTTATCAAGTGTCTAGAGCTCAATCAGAATCAGAGCTTGCATATGACATGAATAAAGTTAACCCACCCAAGTTCGATGGCATGGTTTTGGGTGATGGAGTTTCAGAGTGGCTTATAGATATGGAAAAATACTTTGATATTTAAAATTATGCTAAGGTAACTAAAGTTGTGTGGGGATCTTACCAACTTGATTGTGAAAAAATAACTTGGTGGGATAAAAATAAGCTTGAAATGAATATGGATTATAGCACCACCACATGGGATAAATTTGTGACTCTTTTAGATCATAGTGGTCAACTCAGCACTATTTCAACCAGAATTTAACATATTTTTAGAAATTTAGGCAAGGGGATTTGTCAATGAATGATTACTAGGATAAGTTAAAAAATCTCTTGAATTATGTTCCATTGTATCATAAGGATGAGCATTTCCAAATCATGAAATTCATTATAGAACTAAAACCCCAAATCGAGTGTGAAGTGGATGTGCATGGACCATCCACCATGGATCAAGTTTTTGAAAAGGATGTAAAACAAGAACATAAGATTAAATAATTGGTGAAAGTTAGAGATAAGTATAAAAAGTTTGGTAGTTCTAAGACACCTTTCAAGAATAAAAATTAGAAATGAAATGGCAATTCTAAGAACTAGTTCAATAGTTATAATGCAAAATTTGGTAATGCTTCTAAGAACAAAAAACCAAGATAAGAATTTAAGGAGGAAAATCAGGATGAGAGGAAGGGGACACCAAGTGGATGTTTTAATTATTGAGGAAATAATTATGACAAATATTTTTCTTGGTGGAAGACATATATAAAAATAAAAAACACAACCTCTTCTTCACAAAAGGAACCTTCCAATAGTGTATTCATGCAACAGTGGATAATCGATAAGTTAAATTCCAAGCCTCTACCATCAAAGTATTAGGTACATTATTTGGTCATCCAATATATATTTGGATTGATATAGGAGATACTAAATACTTTATTTATCTTAGAATGTTGAGTAAACTATCCATGAAAGTTGGTTTTATGTAAAATGAATGGTCAATATAGTATGGGAATGAGTCTAGGGTTAAGGTTGGCATATGTCTTTTAGAGGTTGAAATCAGATTTCCAAAATTCACCATGCTTGTTAATCTCTATGTAGTACCATCAGTTTCATATGATGTAATCCTATGGGTGAATTGGCTTTCTAGACACAAATCCAAAGTTGACTATTTCCATAAAAAGGTTGAATGTTTAGATGATTTTAGAAACCAAACCCACATCCAAGGAAGTTAGGGGGAGTTAAGGCTTAAGAAAATTTCAGCCATTTAGTTGAAGAAAGATAAGTGTAAGGTATGCCAAGTATTCTTGGTTAAAATGAATGAAGTTACTGAAACTAAAGAACCTGCTTTAGAATATCATCCCTTTCTAGAAGAATTTTTGGGATATTTTCTAGATGAATTACTAGGGTTGTCTCCTAAAAGGGAATTTGATTTCACCATTGATATCATTCCAAGGTTAGAACCGTAGTCTAATTCCCCTTACAAAATGACAATAACAGAGCTAATTAAGTTAAAATATCAACTTTAGGAGATGTTGGCCAAAGGTTTAATTTGACCAATTGTTTCACTATGGGGTACAACTATAGTTTTTCTCAAGAAGAAGAATGAAAACCTTCACCTATGCATCATTTCTCATATTATTAACAAGGAAAAAATCAAGAACAAGTGTCCATTACCTCACATTGATGATTTTTTTGATCAAATGCATGGTGATATAGTATTTTTGAAGATTGATCTTTGTGAAATTTATCATCAACTAAGGATTCAAGAGGAAGATAATCTAAAAATATATTTTAGGACTTGTCATGGGTCTTAAAAGTTCACAATATTTCCTTTTGGTTAAAAAAATTCACTAGAATCATTCATGAATATCATGAACTATGTGTTCAGAGATTATCTTGATCAGTTTGTGTTAATCTTTTTTGATGACATACTCATCTATTCTAAGAGTGAGGAAGAGCATATTTATCACTTACAGCTAATTTTTCAATGATTTCATAAACGTAATATTTATGGTAAGTTTTCTAAGTGTTATTTATTTTAAATAAGAGTAAAATAATTGGGACACATCATCTCCATAGAAGTAGTTTCAGTTGATCTAGAAAAAATAGGGTAATCATAGAATGGCCAACACCCAAAAATGTGCATGAGGTGAAAAATTTTATGGGAATAATAGTGTATTACAATAATTTTATACCAAATTTATCCAAGATAAATAACTTGATTACCTCTCTTCAATACAAGGAGTAGCATTTTGTGTGGTTAGATAAGTGCAAAAGAGCATTTTAGGTTCTGTAATAAAGGCTTACTTCTGTACCAATATTATGAATTCTAGATCTAAATGGCCATTTTTAGTTATAATAGATGTTTTAGGAGATGATTTAGAAGGATTTCTCACATATGATGGTTCATTTGTTGCCTAGGTCTCTAGTAAACTAAATCCTTATGAAGTAAATTATGATCATCATGACCTTGAACTTGATACTATATTTCATGCCATGTAATTTTGGAGGCATTATTTTTTGGGTAAACCTTTTGAGCTTAAGACTAATAAGTTATGTCTTAAGTATATTTTCACCCAACCCAAAATAAATTCTCATCAGAGATGGTGGTTAGATTTTTTATCATATTATTATTTTGATATCAACTAAATTAAGAGAAAATAAAACATAGTTATAAATGCCCTTAGTCTTATAGGATTCATTGAGACATTAGCTAAAATAAGGAGAAATTTATAAGACCAAGTAGAAAATTTTTCACCTAGTGATGATTTCTATTAATAAGTTAAGAAAAATTTGGTTGAAAACTCTCAAGATCATAGATGCCAATGTTTTGAATTTGAGAAGGCTGGGCTATTAAGGTATAATGGTAGGATATATGTGCCTAATAAGGATAATTTTTGGAGTATTATGCTAGATGAATTTTCATAATGCTCCATATTCATGGCATCCTAGAGTTACTAAGTTGATAACAAAGTTAAAACCTTTGTATTTATGGAAATCAATTAAGAAGGATACAACAAATTTTGTGTCAAGATATTTATAGATTTAGTTATTTAAAGATAAACATGTACATCTTTCTAGGTTTTTTTACCCACATTTTATACCTAAATAGAAATGGAAATTTATTAGTATGGATTTTTTCTAAGGTTTACCTATGTCCAGGAACTACCATGACATGATCTTGGTAGTAGTGGATAAACTAACCAAGTTAGCTCATTTTATTCTTGTTAATGTAATTTATGATGCACTAATTCTTACCAAAAATCTTGTGAAATAAATTTATAGGTTTCATGGGTTTCCTAAAAATATTATTTTAAATAGGGACCTTAATATGACTTTTAATTTTTGGTAGACTTCAAATTCAACTTTGGGAACTCAGCCAAATTTTAGTACAACTTACCATCCAAAAATGGATGGACAAATAGAGAGAATAAATCAAATATTAGATGATATTTTGAAGATTTATGACATGGACCATCAATACAAATGGGAAGAATACCTACCATTTGTTGAGTTTTCTTATAGCAACTCATATAAATTAGCTATTAAAATGTCTCCTTTAAAAGAATTATTTGGTATTAGGTGTATAATAACAATCAATTAGGACAAGTTGGAAGATAGAGTGGTCTTTAGACTTGATATTCTTGTTAAAATTGAAGAGCAATGAAATTAATAAGAGATTAGATGAAAGTAATGACAGGTATACAAGTTATGTTAATATGAAAATAATAGCAAGGAATTTCTCAGTTAGATACAAGTTTTTATGTAGGTTAAACCCTAAAAGAGTGTAATTAAGTTTGGTAAACTATAAAATTTCTCACCTAGATATGTGGGATCCCTTGAGCTTCTAGAAGTGGTTAATCATACAATGTACAAGCTTGTTTTACCACCAACTCTAGTATAAATGCATAATGTTTTTCATGTCTCATATCTTAATAAGTATATATATGATCCTACACATGTTTTGGATTATAATGAATTATATATTTAGAATCTAGGGTTGGTCACAGTATAAGTAATCATAATAATTTATACTCGCACGCTTATCTTACATAATAGATAAGTATCATAGTATGAGGTCTAGTGGGACTAATATTTTGAGTATAGTGCTACATGGGAGGATTGTGAGGAGTTATTGAGGCTTTTTCCTCATATATTTACATGATATTTATGTTTAACATTATTTAATTTTTTCTAAACAAATTTTTATTTTCTAATGAACATTATTTTATCTCCAAAATTATTTGTTGAAATAAATGTCATCGAGATGATGACTAGTTTTTGGAGGGAAGGATGTCACATCTAGTTTCCTATACATATTATTTAAATCATTAATTTATGAATAATGTGTTTAATGATTATAAGATATGATATTTATTACTAAGTTATATTGGTATATGCTATATGATTTACCAATTATATTACTTTCCTTGTGATTTATCAGTCTCTTTGCTGATAGTTGTTACAAATTTTTACTATGAATTATA
Source organism: Torreya grandis (assembly GCA_037957365.1). NCBI lineage: Eukaryota > Viridiplantae > Streptophyta > Pinopsida > Cupressales > Taxaceae > Torreya > Torreya grandis. The sequence goes on from JARHVA010002047.1 coordinate 1,417,682, forward strand.
TCAAATTAATTTATTCAATTAGGAGATTACTTAAATTTATAATTTTATTTATGATATTATGATGATGATTATTTTAAGTTTAGAATAACTACTATTTTTTTTATGAGGTGGATGCAGGATTGTCCCACCCTCATAGGTAGTTCAGAGGGAGAGTATCATTAGAGAAGGGGTGTAAATGCAGACAATGGGGATAAAGAGATAGATATAGGGACCCATGCACATTGAAAAATTAACATTTTAAATTAAATAAACTATATTGACACTAATTTTTTTAGATCTTAGTTTTAGTGGTTGAATTTTTTAGTCATGACTTGCATATGTATGCTAATCCTTTGTTGTGTTATGATGTTTTTCACTACATTGCAGCTAGTATGAGCTTGAATTCATGATCTAATGGATTTTATTATGTATTTAATTTGAATAGTTACATGATTATTCTATGATAAAATTTGGATTATATTAGGATGGTTGATTTTCTCATCTAAATATGTTTATATAACCTTGATTGTATTTATGGATATTAGAGGTTGGAAGTGTTAATTATTTTATTTCTACATATTAGATAAAAATGCATTAAGCTCAAATATTATAAAAAATAACCCCCATAAATCAAGTTGAACTAAGTACAACTTGTAATATTTATGCAATAATATTTATTTTTCATATTAAGGAAAATAGATAAAATTTGGGGTTTATTTTAAGCTTCGTGACACTTTCACTATTATGATCTATTTGTAAATATCAAAAGAAAACATGAATGGAATTAAGGTTTTATTTTTTTATCATTATGATTTATAGGGTTAACCTTGCCAAAGGGGAAGAGAGATTATGTGACTTCCATGCCTGGTGATGGAATGATTACTACAGGTTTAACTAAATAACAATAAGAAGTGGTGTATTAAATAGGGTAGTTGCATGAGGTTTAATGGTATAATTTTAAGAGATTATGGTGGTCATCAAAGATGTGCGTGAATTAAAATAAAGGAATAAGAATGAAGATGAGGAAAAAATATCATACATAATGATGGATGGAAAATAGGGGAAGATAAGATCTTGGCAAAGAAAATAAATAGATACCCATTCTGCAATTAGCCATTAAGCATCATTGACTAGACAAGTAACATTTTTTATTTTATGCATAAATAATACTTGATTTTTGTTATAATATTTGATTCATTCAGAAATGTGCATATAATGTTTGGTATAAATTTTTCCATGGTTCATTTCATATATGGGTAGATGTATTTATAGAAAATAAGAATAGTGTTATTGTTGTAGACTAGGGGATGGGGTTTTATTCCATCCTTAAATCTATAGAAGTGATGTTAAACATATTTCCCTTTATTAAAAATGGAATTTTAATGGTGTATGACCTCCATAGAATTATTGAATCCCATTAAGAGTTTTAATTTGGTAAAATTAGTGTGTATTAGATTTGTGAAGGAGGATTTTGAATACTTGTTGAAAGTTACTAAAGCATGTAATTGTAGTAAGGGTTTGCATATACTCATACCTATTTCTCCCTCCACATATATAGGATACATAATGACATTTTGAATGGGTTTATTAAATAAGGTAAAATATTCCTAGTGGTTTTGATTTATATATTTTTATCTTTATAAACTTGTAACTATATATTTAATTTTCATGTAAAATTAGTAGTTGTACACTCATTTTATAGAATGAAGATAAACAAATTTATATTTATGTTTTTACATAAATATGTATATAAATATATATACATATTTGTATATATTTATATACATGTAAATATATAAAGGATTCTACCATACCTTGAGAATAACTATAGGCAAAATTGAAGGCTGACTCAGATTAAAAGCCATTATATAGAGATGTACATGAAATTACATCTCTTCTATATAAGATAATGGTTATAGGTATTGATGATATAATCTAAGATTCTACTATAAATAAATAAGTTTTGACCAATTTTTACCACTAAGATCAAAATGTCAAGCCCTATAGGTTTAAACATGAGTTTTCATGTCTTAATTGCTTTGTTCTAGTCCTTTACATGCCTTACTAGTCTTTAAAAGGTCTTATTATCATTATTTAAGGTAAATTTAGAGAAATTAAGGTAATGAATTATATTGGTTTTGTAATAGTCTAGTTATATCATGGTGTGATGAGAGTTGTTCAAATGGTGTAATAGGGTCCTTAGTTGCTTATGAAAGTCATTTCATGCTTTAATCAACTTATACAAACATTTCATGTTGGTTTGAAAAGGTTAAGGTTCTTTTATAAACTTTAGGATAATGTTTTATAAAGAAAAAGATGTTTTTAAATAAATCCAATGTGTGTCAAAGATTAAAAAGTGAAGGATCCATAAAAATACATTTTTATAATTTCTTAAAGTGGTTATATATTACCATGTATGTCAAAATGTCAGAAAGAGACTAGTTTATTTCAGTTCAATGCCAAATAAGGGAGTTTCACTCACTTGTATAGACTTGGGAAACTCAATTTTATGTGAAAATAGTTTTTGAGTGTATACTCTATTCCATAAGTTAGATCATGCTTGGAATTAAATTTTAGGTCCTAAAAATATAGAGCTACTCCAAACCCTCCATCCCTCTCTTCATAATCTAGTAAGGGTCAACTTCAAGTCCCTCATTACATACAATACAATAAGAGTCAGGGTTTACTAATTTTATGAAAGGAATGGGTCTTAATGAGATTTAGATTCATGTAAATAGTCATCATATTGGTGGCTTGATACTTATTAATAATCACTAATAATTTAAAATGGTCTAAAACTACCTATGAATCCCACAGTCTCATTATTTCTCCTCAAGATGGAAGTTTGAAAAATATGAATCATGAAATCAATTAGAAAGGATACCCAAAGGTATGAAAAAATATCTAACATCTATATCCACTATGTTTGGCACATGTGGCATTTGATATTGAATATATCTTCATTATGTGAAATTATAGTCTGCACTTGAAGTTGTGAAAGTTTTGACAAGATTCGAATACATCAAGGGATATTTGAATTTATCTCACCATATTAACATCAAATTTAATGCACATTAATTTTATTTTAATTTTTTACTAGTCTCCCAAAGAGTCACATCATCAATTATATTAAAGATTATGTGGATCCACCTACACAAAAATTGGTTGAAATATCTTGTCTTGCATGGTGAAATTCTCTTTGAAGTATTGACTTCATGAGAGAGGTAATGAGGTATTAAATAAGTGATTCCAAGGTTTTAAATAATCAATACAAGACTCATACAAGGCCTAATCATCAAAATGCATACCTACAAGTTTGCAGACCTATAGGTCTATGTTGTGTGAAAAGTTGGTTGAAATGTGTACCTAAGATTGAGATTTGAAGGCTTAAAGGATGGAATCAATACATTATTTCAACATTTAAATAAATTAAATACAAACATATAAAGTTATGGCCTTAAGGATCAAGGTCAAAACATCTTAGTGGACCTACAAGCAAAACTAAGATTATTTGCTATATATAATCAAACAAAAGAGAGTGTTAATGAGTCAACAAAAGACTAAACTGAATGAGAAGTAACCTTCATGAGGTTAAAATTATATCAAAGTCTCAATGACCTAGTTTATAAGGTCATGTTTCAAAACCTAAAGTTCAAATAACTCAATCAATCTTCTCCTATAAATTAAGTATATGTGTAAACTCTCAAGAAGCTTGTGTCTCGTGAGTAGATGCAAGCATAGAGATTCTAAGAAATGGAGTTAAGACACTTTATATTGTTTCCAATAATATAAAAAGTGTTTATGTCTTGGTGGGAAGGTTTTTTATTTTTATAATTACATTTAGACACTTAACACAACACCTATAGTCAATTAAGACTTATTTGAGGCATACTTAGTTGAAAAGGAAGGTACTCAATTTCAAAAGATTTGATGGAAATCACAAGATTCCAAGAATTAAATGAGGTATTTACATACTTATTCAAGGCATTAATTCTAATTATTCTTCCCCTTGAATTCAAATAACTCAAATACTCACCTACAACTATAAATGTCCTAGTAGAAGTTTATACACATAGGCTAATGTGTGAAATTATGGATGTAAGACATAAGGATGTCTAAAACTAATGAATTGGTTGGAAATTAGGATGAGTGAGGTAATAATTATTTAATATAGAGTATATTCAATTAATATTGGTGATTTGAAGTGGAGAAAAGAGATGACAACTAAATTACCATCACATAGGCCTGTATGGTGAACATGAGGATAATTGGTCACCTTTTAGTGATGTAAAAGTAAGGGAAATACTTATTATTTTTTAAACTCTAATTTAATGTGTAAAAAGAGTTATATAACCCTTAAATAGGCAATTAAACACCCAAACATCTTAAATAAGCCAAACAAGTAAAGTAGGCCTAACAAGCCTAATGGAGACCTATAAGTCTCTTGACTAAAAGAGTGAATAGAATGAAGGATTACTTACTTTGAGGAGTATTTAATTTTTTTGGGTATTATTCAGGGTCAAAAGGTGTGGATACCATTTTTCAATGAAGGAACAACTCAGAAAAGACTCCTAGGGTCAATTATGTAGGGCTAATCACAAACCCTCATGAGAAGATTGTGTATGTTATAAAATATATGAGAGGGTATTAAGATGTTTAAAATTGTTGGAAAAATTAAAACATGATGATATATACCTCACTAATTTTTTTTGAGGTCAAGGCCATTTTACCCTTTCAATTGATTTGTCTGTTTCTTGACTTCACAAATGAATAGTCTGCCAATTTGAGAGGGAGTTTAAGATGCTCGTATCTTAAATGAATAAGTTCATGGTGAAATAATATATTTGGAATAATATGTAACACATATTCACTTAAAATTCATATCATGTGGATGTTCATCTAGAGTATGTGCTCTAAAAACAATCCTTAAGACTCTAAGGCACTCTTAGGTTGCCTAGAAGACTAGTTTCGACTCAATTGAACAAAATACCTCTAAAATTAATTAAAATGAATTGTTTTAACCATATAATTACATTTTTTAAATTAAAAACTCTATTTATAACCATTTAAATATATTTTTATCATGTGTAGGTATAGAGGTGTACATAATTGCTCAAAAAATATGATTGTGTGTTTGTGAAGAAATGGGGTATAAATTGACTTCTAAACCAATTTTATAGACTTGAAAGTAATTTCTGAGGTTTATAAAACCATCCAAATACCATTTTATGTCACATAATAAGGTTTATAAACTCTTCAAGTCAACAAGTTGGCCAAGAAGGTGAGCATGTACTATTTTACAAGTCAAAAAGCCTATATACAGGCCTATAAAATACTTCAAGAGGCCTCCCTTCAACATGTTGAGTTCTGTAGTGGTGTTATAGGACTAAATAAACTAATTCCAAGATTCATATCCTACATATTTCTTTCCAAACACTCAAACTATCTCTTAAGCATGTTTAAGTGCCTAGAATAGGGTTTTTGACCATTTCATGGTTTACCCATCCGTACAAGGTCTCAAAACTTGAAATTTGACATGGAGAATGAATATGTCATGGGAAAAATTAATTAAACACTTCTTTGAGGTTTCACACATGTGGACTGGAATTTGGGCCAAAACTCTATTTCTAGGTATGGAGACCTAATTGAGGCCTAATTAAGGAGAGAGAATAGTATTAAAAGTGTACTTACAGTTGGAGTTGGGTCCTAAATTTTGACATGAATCTATAATGGGATATTAGGTCCCAAAAAATATATTTATATTTAAAATATATTTCATACATTATTATACACAATGAGGTTTGCATGATTTTCAGACTATAAGGAAGTGAGGCCTAGTGGAAGCATTTGGTGAAAAATGAAGTGTTGGAGAGAGTTTGATGACTCCAAATTATTTATTCTAGGTCTGATATGATATCAATATTCCTCTAATAGAGAAATATTTCCTTTCTAAACATCAATTAAATATTTGAGACTTGTAAGCAAGGTGAGGCATGACAAGGCTAAGGGGTTTCAAGGCACCTATAGAGTTACTTGATGAATACCACTAAGATGTCAGCTTGAAGAAATTATATTAGTTGAAAGGTGTAAATAATAGATCAATAATTAAAATAAATATGATTTTATTATGAATAAGGCCACTTGTCATCTCACAAGCCAAGACAAAGGGAAATTTTCATGAGGAATTTAAGGTGTCAAGCAATGTTTTAAACTCCTACAGCATGTGTAAGAGGAAAACATCTTCAAAAAAACTATACATGTATTGGAGGGTTTGATGCATCTATTTCATAAATCTTCTTTATTTATTTTAACTTTCTCCATCAAGAGTGACACTTGTCAACTCTCTCTCTCTTGTGCCCTTCTCTCTTTATTCTCTCACTTTATCTATATATTCAACCTTCCTAGGCTATGTTTTTATCCTCCACCTAGATATGGGGAAAATCCTACCCATGTGTAAGCCTTTGATTAATGATAAAAGTCTAGTTTTATCTACTTCTTTGATTGTTTTTAATTTATGTTCATAACTAGTAGATCTTATCAAGTGGTTATCTTTGCTTCCTTGGCATGTTGTCCTTCTCTAGCATTCATGTTCAATTTGAAATCATTTTGTAGGTCTTGTGAAGTTTTATATTCAAGTGTGATGGTTGAGTGATTTTTACTTCCATTAGTGTCAATTCATGACCTATTGACTAGTCCTCCTATCCCAAGCATCTTTCATAACTTCCATAGGAAACTTATGTAGAAAGGTAGATTTAGAATAGTGTTTGTTGTAGGATAGTCTTATCGTTGAAGTAAATTTGTAGCTGGTTGGCAATGGTCAAGTAATTCTAGTGCATTACCTCCATAAGGATAAGTTTTCTCTCTTTTTTCCTATCAAATTGGTATATTAGTATATGAGGCTAAGTGGTACATCAAGGGAGCTAGCCCTTTAACCTAGAGATTCAATACAACATTAATCCATGCATAACCTAGGATTATCTCTATGTTATTATAGATTTTTAAGGCTTGAAATACCTTCCAAGGGTGCAAATTTGGTTGATAATAAGTATTTGACTTGAAGCTTTTTTAACCTATCAATCCTTTTTTGATGGATGTATTAATCATAAAATTAAATATTCATGCTCAAATGTAACATATTTGTATACCCTTATAGGTGGTATGTAGGAGTTATTTAGTTTTGTATGCCATATTTATTATAAATACACTCACGTATATATAGTCTAAATTAAGTCTAGACTTTTGGATAATTTCATGAGGAGTAGACATTGGGGAAATAAATTGAGCTATAATGATGTATTAATCTATTGATAACTTAGGTGTAAGGTTAACAGATTAATACATACATACATACATACATACAAACATACATACATACATACATACATACATACATACATATATATATATATATATATATGTGATAATGGTAGCTATCTTCATTTGATGTATATACATTTATACCTATATAAAGTATATAGTAGACTTGTGACAGAATAAAAGACTTATGCTAATGGATAGTTGATTTCACTTATATAATGTTGTGTAAAATTGCCAAAATATATCAAAATAATAAAATTAATATATTTTTGATTTTATTAGAAAATCTTGTGTGGTTGTAGGTGAAAACTTGAGTTTCTAGGTAAGAATATTTAATAATTGAATATTGTTATCTATGATAATTTTGCCTTTAGTCAGTTTGATTAGAATAATATTGATATATCAAGAGTAACCCTTTTATAATTAGTAATTATTTAAATATTATACTACATGTAAATATGAGGTAGATATTTTAATATAGAAAATGACCAAAATCTAGTCTTATCATGGAAAGTTCTATATTATTATTAGAACATGATGAAGTAAAATGAAGGCAAGAATTGTTTTGGAAAAGTATATAATCTTAGATTTTGTTTGAAGATTCATGGAACCCTCATATTATTGTAGAGTAGACAACATACTTTAATAAATAAATATAATAGATTGTTGGTTTTATATTTATTTAAATTGTGCATACTTAAATAAATGATAACTATGATAGAAGGATATGTTATAAATATAGTCATAGAACAACTTGAATTTTGATCTAGTCTAATGAACATATATGGCACGTAATCAAGTGTATTGATAAAATTATGTTTAAATATTGATAATTAATTAATTAGAATCAATTTAATTATTTTTTTATGACTATTTACATCATTTATTATTACTTGGGACTTCACTATTCTGATTTTGAATCTTTAAGCTAGACTATACACGGATACTAGAAGATACGTATATGAGTATGATAGTGGGTAACTCATATCCCTTGATATCATATTATTTAATTATTTAGTATCAAATTTTTTTTATTAGTGAAAATTAATCATATTCTTAAATTTAAATTTTATAATGAAACATTTGGTAAAATTAAAATTGATGATATAACTAAGACAATGTCATTTCACTATACTTCTAATTTACATGTGTTTGCTGATATCATTTAGATAGAGGAATGGATTCCATGGTATATTTTATTTATGCATGTAATAGTGTTATTATAAACATGGGTTATAGTTACTTCTTGATATTTACAGTACTATTATCTACCCCTCCATGAAGGGTAGGGCCACTCATAGTGGGTAGGTGTGTGGGAGACCATTGGTTTATGGTTGGAGGTAAAACACTTGGATAATGCTCTCCCTATATAAGATGATTAAAAATTTGGGATCTTACTTAGGCTATGGATGGATCATAGAGTTTTTTAGGGGTATTATTTGTACTAGTGTACTTATTTTTATGTATATTTTACATTGTACTACATTTTACCTTATTATTAGATGGACATTTAATATTAGTGGCTATGTAATTGTATATTATTATGAAAATGTAAAAAATAGTGGAAATAAAATAATTTATGTCTAATTTATGAAATATATCAGTAATTATTGTAATTTATTCATTTTATTTTATTTTATTGACAATTATTTAGCTTATAGACTGGTTTATTGCTTGAGTACTAAATGGGTTTGATTTAACCAGTGGGTTAATATTATTACAACATTTATTGCTTAGACTCATTTAATTTTCAAGTGATAAATAGATGGATATAAATAGTTATTTAATTATTTTAATATGATAAAAAATTTGTGACTATTGGTTATCCTAGTGGGGTCTAACAAGCATAAACATATCATAGTTTCCTATGGATCTAATGTGTTAGAAAAATATTTCAAGTACATAGCATATCAAGTAACCTATGAGAGATATAATCATGGGTAAAGGCATGTGTAAGTACATTTATGAGATCAAAACATGATAATGTAGATTTACCATAGAATTATATAACATGTAAGTATCATGATCATCGAGGTTGATGCCCCCGATGTCCATATGACATGAGTAGAGGAAAGGTCCAACATCTAAAATAGGAATAGATCATGTATATGTGTATGCCTATATCACCCTTAAGTATAAGAGTGACACACATGTGTATGTATGAGTAACTAAATATGCCAATCATCAACATGGAACTAACACATAGATGCCAAGGATCTAATAGAACATGTTTTATGATGAACCTATTTTTGGATTTTTGAATGTTTTTTTGGTTATTTTTAAAATATTTGAGGAGGGAAGATAATCCTATGATCCAATCCAAATAATGGTCATATGTATCTCCCCACTCATAACCTAAAATGAATTTTTGGTACTTTCAAGGAGCATGTTTAGGTGAAATATTTATCACTATAATGTTTTTGATGATTTGTGTATGTAAAATTAGATTCTCTAGTCATGAAGTAGTAATACAAAGAATAGGGAATTTTGGAACCCATTTCTATGTTATCTATGGTTTATTTGGAGTATTAATAGTAGAAACATATTTATGTGTTCCATATGTCTGAATAGGGTGTACAATATAAAATATTTAATTTTAATGAAACTTTAAATTTAGTGGTAATGAAGTAATCACCTTATGCAATGAAATATAGATGGAAATAATAAATCTTGAATATAATGATAATGTGCTAATGGAAATATTTGTGTTGTTTATATCACTAATTCTAAATTATATAAATATATTTAGAATCTATATGTATCTATTTATATACCCATATATGTTGTGTATACCCATATATGTTGTGTAGGTGTATCTCCTCCATGTGTTCTTATATTTAGGACATGATCAATCAATGGTTCCTTGGTAGGACAGTGTGGGAACTCTTTTAGTGTATAATTTGAACATTGTGGGCGATTTTTTCATTCTCTCTCACTCCTAGATATAATATTGGATCAACCTTAGGTTGTGGGTATCCTATAGTGAGGTTGAACCTTTAGAAAAGGTCAGCTTCCTCTTGGTAGATCACCGAAACTACTAATTCTACTTAGGAAAGAGATAGAGAGGAGTTCTAAGATAAATAAAAAATATAAATTGGGTGATTCATCAATTTAAATTATACTCAATTAATCTTTAAATGAACACTAATTCAACATAAGATAATTTTTCTCACACAACCTCATAAAGTAGCTAATTTGCATAAGTGTTTCTTAAACTAGGCTCACCAAAAAATAAATGAAGCAAAGAGGAAATCAAAAATTCATACCAATCATACATAAATGGTCTAAATATTTCAAGATTATACTTGAAAATAACTTGAAAACACCAAGAAATAAGCAATAAAAAAGGACAATAGACATGGAAGAACACTTCTTCACAAGGCCATCATGCACAAGCTTGCTAAACACAATTCAAAGGGAAGAGATAGATGAAAAATTATCTTTGTTACTTTAAAAGGCATTTATTAAAAAAAAATTATAGAGTTTCTCCTTGTCAAATGACAATATCTTACACAAATGGGGGAGAAATGGGAGATATAGGAGAAAAGGGGAAGAGAGAGAGAAGAAGTAAGAAAATATAACTCAATAAATGAGACGCAACCACCCTCCATGGATTCTCACCCACATTTGGGTTAATTATAAATAATCCTTCCTAAAAAAATAAATTTAATTAACTCTAATAGCCTTCAATCCCTCTCATTGGCTTAGAAACACAATAGATGAAAAGATTTATTGAGGATGATGATGTCATGATCCACTAAGAAGGAAAAGTCTCCAAGACTTTTAAAATACATTTAATGCTCCAATTTCACTCTCAAACCTCTAAATATCTCTCCCTTAGACTTATACATCCCCCTCCACTTGCATTTCACTTTGGTGCTTAGGAAAAGGTTAATTAACTTAGCATAAAATGCTAAACTAACTATGGAGGTTATCTCTTGAAGTTGATTTTTGATGTTTTCTTCTATTTCCAACTTCACTTTTCTCCTTCAACCTATAATAAAATCCATGATACATGCAACTCTCATAGACCTTATTGATGGAGGTCTCAAGCTTGAACCACCTTTAACCAATTACCCTAAAAACTACCCTTATGGCCATTTGGCACCCTAAATACCACTTTTGGACCTACAAAAGACTTAAAAACACCTCTATCATTCATATGTGGAAGACAATGAATATTTGGAAAACCTTCAAAACCTGCAACAATGGTAGAAATCACCATTAAACCTGTAACATTTCGCAAAATGTCAAAAAATTGGGTTTCTCACCCTTTAGATCAACAAGACACAATATAAACTCTTGTGAAGAGATCCAAGTTCCATATAATGATTTTTTAGGTCCCATTAGTCTTATTTCATTGATTTAGACCATTTCTTTCTTTGGAAACCTATAAAAATAAGCATTTTTAGGCATTTTAGGCCTCTTAGGCACCCAAACATGTTATATTATTCTATAAAATATGATTTTCATGATATTTATGGATTAATATACGAATTTCATGTGGTTTCCAATCCATTATAGGCCATTTTATAGACCTATGAGTCTAAAAAACCCAAAACTGGTCAAAAACTTCCTTTACAAGCTCAAGCAGGCCCACCTTCAAGATGATGGTTCATAAAATAAAGACACCCATTCCAAAAATTATTTACATGGATATATATTAAATATAACCCTTCAAAACCCTAAAAATATTTGTCTCCCATGCAGATGATATGAACATATATACACATAAAGATGATTGTCTACATAGTTTGTAAGCATTCTAGACATACTTACACTCTTAGTGATTGTTCATAAATATTAAAAACTTTTAAAAAAATCAAAACTTAATTGAAATTAATATAGGTACTAAAAACATAATATAATCACTTGTCCTAACTATTCGTGGTATGAAAGATATGAACATCTAAAGATGAGCTAAAACTGGGTGTCTTAGGCCTAAAAAACAAAAATTTATCCAAAGGACCAATTTGACCTTTCCAATAATATTATTTTCCTAAAAAAATATTTATGGAACCTGAAACACCTCATAACACATTTCAAATTATCAAAATTCAACTTTGTCTTTTAAGCTTTTGAGACTACTTATGGGGTTTCGAGCCTGTCTGTGGGGTTTGCATGATGTTTAGAGTGTGAAAATCTTGAAATATGTTTAAGAGTATTAAAAAACATTTCAATTATTTTAAAATACTTACATAATCTTTGAAACCTCAAATACAGTTTAAAACTCCAAAAATTATGCTTGCATGATTAGTGACCATTATGAGACATAAGGGGGACTGTGACAAAACAATGAGAAATTTCACTAATCACATGACCCTAAAAACGTTATTTATTGATATATTAGGTAATTATGAAAAATATTAAAAAAATTCAATTCATTTGGATGTGTATTTGGTCCTGTAGACGTTTTTTTACCAAAATTTAACTTGAGCTGCTTGCATGCTTCCTTCATGCTAAAACTTGTATTTCTTCAAAATTCTGGATGGAAACCCTAAATTTTATCACTTATATAGGAAAATAAAAGTTTTGAACATCATATTATACCATTTTAAAACATATTTAAGACCTAAACTCCTTCTTGGCACCTAGAATTGACAAAACTTCATTTGGTCTCTAATGGTTGCCTTCTTGACTACAACGAGATTGTGTCCAAACAATGGGAAATTGAAATATTTATAGGAAATTTAGGATGTAATTTTATTATTTAGTGTTTAATTTATACCATGAATACCAAATTTTTTCTTTGACTCAACCATTATATGCCCCAAATTGGCCAATTCCTCTAAGGTATGCTCCAATGTTGATCATGATTTGACATAGGGTTGAATGTAACAAAATAATGAATAGTTACCATTTTAAAAAATATTCAAAATATATTTATAATGGGTATATTATTCCATAATCAGCCTCTCCACCAAGTTTTATGATTAGATCCTACATATTTTGGCATGTAGGCCCATTTTGGCAAAAGCTAGTGACATGTGTTTGCTTGGTCAAAATTCACAATTGAGTTTTTCTCCTTTTTGACTTGTTTAGAGATATAATAATCTGAAATTTCATTTAATAATTAATTAATACCTCCTATTTCATGTTTTATTCATATATCTCACTTGATTTAGATAAGGTCATTGAGTGAATCATTTTCATCAATGACTATGTTTGGGAAATTAGACCTTATATGGCTACAGGAACAAGCTTTTTAAGGTGTATGACTTTGATAAAATTATTGTTTGAGATAAGTTATTTTTCATCAAGTGTCATTATATATAATTTTATATTAACTTTCATATCATTGTGCTTAGGAACTCTTCTTTACCTTTCAAAAATGGGTCTGCTTCCCTAAGGAGGTTGTAGGTGAGTATAGTTATAGGTCATTATCCTTTAGCATTAGACTAAGAATATTGATATGATTAAAACATCATTATTATTTTATTTTTTTAATTAATATCAACATATTTACCATGAAACCAATTTCATTGGCCAAACCTTAAGGAAACCCTAACGACTATCATGTTGGCAGTAGTTCTTCCTTGTTGATTGTTGTAAGTGGTGTCTTTATGTGAACCTTATGGTGTTCGTGAGGGTGGATTCATATCATGATGTTTGTAACCTCATAATAATCATTAATTCTTATGTCACATGGATTTATTATCCCTTCATTGCACTTGGTTTGTATATGTAGGGTTTGGAGATTGGATGCTTAGTCTGACTCTTAGAGGTTTATAACATGCCTTATGTGGATCCCTTGACCATAACCTTCATGAAATGACCTAGAAGTACATTAATTATTATCTCATATATATTATTACACTGATGTAACCCTCTAAAACTATCCTTTTGACATTCATAATGCATATAAAGGTTTTTCTAGGGCTAATTGACTATGTTTTGCATAAAAACCTATGGTTCTTCCTTGATTATGGTTTGACTAAGGAATAGAATCTTATATCCTTGTAAAACATTTCCTTATCATTTATAATTTTATACCTATTCATGCATAAATGTCATTTACTCAATTTTGGCCTCCATTCTATTGAAACACTACTCATTCCCACCATCCAAATCTGAGTTAAAGAGCAACTTATAGATGATACTTGAGCATTACGCATTTGCTTCCTTATGTATGTATTATCCTTTGTATGATTTTCCATTTAGGTCACTATGCCCATACTTATATTTTGAGAAAAAAAACTCCTTATTGATAGGTTATTTTCACTCCAATCACCATGATTAGCTTCCATTATACTCAATATAGTTGTAGGTGAGTAGTTTATAGGTAGTGTATGGATAGGGACTAGTGTAAGATGTCTAGAAGACTTTGAAAATAGGAAAATTTATCATTAACCTATCTCTATCATAAAAATTCCCTTTACAAACTCAATAATCTTCATGGAGTATATATCAAAGAACATAGTTGTCTTGATCAAAACAACATTGTGATTATATCAGTTGTAGGTGCATATTGTGGGTCTAAAGGGGCTATAGGTGGATTCTTTATTAGGTGAATTTGAATGTATATGGTCTTTATATATATATATATATATATATATATATATATATATATATATATATATATATATATATATATATATATATATTTCCATTTATTTATTCACATGTATTGGCTCATGTAGTCTTTCTTGACCATGCCACAACTGTCAAACTTAACACTTGATCATAGACCTCTCATCCTCTTGACTATGTGTTCGTGAAAGGTTATTATAGGTGTAGGTCTAAAATGATGATAGAGGGTCTCTTTATCTTCATTAAAAAAAGACTTCATTTATTATGGGATCATGTCACCTTTATTTTCTTAGTAAACTTGAATGATTATGATAATACTCATATCTGACCATTCCTATTATGTGTGACTATCATTGAATGTATGTAGGGTATATACAGAGTGTGACAATAATTTAAAAATGCTTGGAGTTTTTATGAAACACACAAGGTTTCCCCTTTTGAATATCCCCTATAAAGATTATTTCTAAACACAAAACCCTTGGAATATTTCAAAACCCCTAGCATATAGATTTCACTCTCCTTCTAGATTGTAGTTCCTTCTTGGCAGTTGTAGGTTACTATTGTGTTGGCTATAGGGTTATTTGGACATAAAAATGAAATAATAAGAATCATGACTATAAAAATTTGTTGAAATAACCTTATTAACATTATTATATAGATATATTCCTCTTGACAAGCTTCTTGATCTTGGACCTAATATGAGACCTCCTTTAGAGAGAATTAGTTCCAAACTTGTATACTAGCTATAACAGACCTTAAAGCCTATGATGGATGTAGGTGAGTAGTATGTTCTTGATGCACAAGAATAAGGTTTCACTATTTGTCTCCATGTCATGGTGATAAATTTACAACATAATTAACCTTGTTTTTTTGGAAAACCCCTCTTCAAGGTCATTCCTTGACACATTCACCTACTTGGTTATAGGCGATCAATTTGTTTGGTCTTAGATACACCTATAGGTGTTGATGGAGTAAAATAATATAAAAATTATATCTCTATGATGTCCATTAAAAAAAAAGTATATTTCATTTTCTTATAACCACTCTCTTGGTGCATGCTTATATACTGCAGTGTCAAGTGTGGAGGTCACTTGGAACTTGAAAAGTTGTATAAATCACTGAATGACTTCAGTGAATAAATGTCAACATTGAAGGCTTTCAACCACTCCTTTACTCTATTCATACACCAATTTAGTTTTTTAAGGATTTTACTCTATGATAGGTATGCAAAATAGATGAATTTATGTTGATAAAAAACCCATGAAACATTGTTATTTGGCATCAACGAAAGGGCATAGGACCTCTATTTTGGTTATTTAAAGATTTTGTCCATAAACTAAGTTCCTTCAATCTAAAGATGATCTCTCACCTCTGGCACATTATTATTTATTATATTATATTGGAATTTTAATTCACATCTTCTCCAACCCACTATATGTGCTCAAACACACTTCACCCCTCCATTCCACACATAAGACCCACAATGGTTTCTTAAGGCTTATAGCCTTTTTTTAATTTTTACCTTGTATAAAAATGTACAAGTGATAAAGATAAAATAAGGGTATATTTAGATACCATCTATTTATTTAAATATTCCTTTCAATTTTCAAGGAAATCTTCAACCCCTAGACCACACTTCCTTCATTAGGCTCTCCTCAATTAAGTGTAATTAGCCCTTAAGCACACCCTAGGTCTAGAAACCATAACTTATGGAATTAAATCAAACCAAGACATTTTTATTCATTATTATCACATCAAACCTAGTAGGATTACAAATTTTCAAAGTTTCTTAAGGGTTGAAACTCTTGAAAACACCAAAACCCTAGTTTTAGGGCCTCTCTTTCCATGCATAAGCCAAGAGCCTAAAAATTTAATTTCCAAGAGTTCTAGGGTGTTTCAAAAGGTCAAATTACATTATATATGTATTTTTAAATTTCCCCCAATTCCTCCAATATTTTAGAGTCCCCATTTCATCCATTTCATGCTTTAAACTACAAAAACTTAGTCAATCTATGCATCAAAGGGGACTGTGCAAGGCAGTGAAGTTCCAACTTGAAATGTACCTAGTTCAAGGGAAGTCCACAAGTGTCTAGGACCTTAAATAGGTCTATAAAGCCATTATATTACTCTACCAAAGCTCTAAGACCCCTTATACAACCTATTATATCTTGTTCTAAGGTTCACACACTTTTTTCTCATAGATTATCGGTATCAAAATAGGGTATAGGTAGAAATGTGAGGATTTATTTAACTAATACAACTCATTGATGATTTATCCACATATAAATATCTCACTCCTCCATTTATAGGTCTACATTATTGCTTTTTAGCCTCATTCTATGATTTAGAAGTCACTTTAACATGTTATTAACATGAACCACTCTCTTGAACACAACCCTTACCATCATACTTCATGAAATTCAACCTGTAAACCAAACATTCCAATAACCCTTTATCTAAGCCTAAATAATCTTCATCTTTCCTTATTATATTTTTTAATGTGGAACTTCTTTACAGCTCTGCCTTATATACTACTTACTAACTTTAAATACATGATTGTGCTTTGACTATAACCTTTATGGATATATGATGATATGGTGAGTTGTAAATGACATTGTGCTCCAACCATGTATACACTCTATCTATTCATTTCATGAAAGGTCTCTCCAATTATTCATAGTCACCTTATTAATTATAGCTTACTATTGGATTGATGTAAGATGATATGGGGACTGATTGTATAAGGTTTCAAACTAGTTTTAGGTCATGTTACCCTTATATGAAGTGCCCTCAATCTGTCTTCAAAGATATTAATGCCAAAATAAGTCCATATTTATTATTTGACTTGGAGACATAGTCCTATATTCCCCAGAGATCCCTACTCAGTTGTAGGTGGTGATTAGTTTCAAACATGTCCAATTGAGTTCGATTTCCTTAGATTAGATTTGAGATAAAGTACCATGTACATTAATTTAGAGGACTATCCATCTCATATCAAACCACCATCATTTTATATAGACAATCCTCTCTAATTCATATACTTGACTATCTGTTACGGTCTATAGGTTATCTTGTATGGAATGAGCTAAAGCTAGACTTTGAAATGGTCTCTAAACCTTACATTTAAACTTGTCATTGAACCATAGAATAATTCATGTTCCATTAAAATTCAATTAGACCCTTCCAAACCTCATGCTACCCCATCATACATTATCATAAAAAGTGCTTAGAGCCTCTGTTTGGGGAACTTATCCCTAAACATAGTCCTTTCAAAATGTAAGCTAGTTGTCAACCCTAGCTGCCACTTTTAGCCTTAAGCCTGATTGAAGTGGCCTATAAAACATATATAAACTTCTTTAGGTATTATAAATAATGTATAAGCACTCCATGACCATGATCAAACCTATGTGGTATCTTTCATATGCACACATAATAACAAATAAGGCAGTGAATGGGCATTCACTGAAATGGATTATATGCATAGTGAATGGGAATTCAAGAAATTTTATACTACCTCCAAATTTTTAATTAGAATCTACAACATTGAAAAGCTTAAGATAAAATCATTTTTCCTATAGGTGAAAATTAATTCATTTATTGGATTTCTATATGATTGCACTTAATAAGGAAAGACAATTAAGCCAAAACCCCTAATGGGAGCACCTTATTTACTACCTCCTCAAACCATGGCTATAGATGAAGATTGATCAGGATATTTTAGAAGTGCAAAAATCATATCCCCCTTATTTTGAAGCCACTACTAGAAATAGAAACCTCTGTAGTTGATAAACTTGCTTGTAACTCTAATGGAACTCCAATTAGTAACTTCATTATTTGGGCTATTGAGGTCTAAATAAACTATTAAAGATTGAGGGAAAATATCACTTTTCTTTTTGAAATAAGGAGGATGAGGTATGTTATCCCTCTAACCCAACTTCTACTCCAAAATTGATCAAATGGCCATTTCAAAAGGATAAGAAGGAAAATAGGTTTTATTTCATAAGTACCTTCTTGAAAGGAGTTAGATAATTAAAAAAAATTTAATTGGTCTTATTTTACCTAAAAATTACTCCTATAAAACCATTATTTCTCATTGAATTCTGAAGTGAATAACAAAGGGAAAATCTAGACCCTATTTCAATGAGTAGGCCATCTAGAGACCCCTAAACTTTTAGCAATTGTTCACAAATATGGGGAGATGAACCAAAGAAAAATTGCCACAAAGTGGAACTAAATTAGGTTCCATATCATTTCACAAAGTATTTTGGCCCAAATCTCTCTCCTCTGACCATATTGAGTGAAAACTTGAGGCTCTCCTAGAGTCATCCCAAACTACCAAAAATGTTTTTTCTTTACCATGAAAAACCAGGAGCCCTCCATTGTAATACAACACTTGGAAAATAATTTTTGTATTTTAAATGACCTTTCCTTCTTTCTAGAAACCTTCTAAAATACTTGGACCTCCATTAATGGTAGACAACTTATTTCATAACCAGTTTGTAGCCAATAGGTTTTCCATACCTTTATTGGTTCTTATGATGGAATTTGATTTCAAGGGACTATAATAGGATATTAGGGACACCATATAAGCTTAAATTTTATATTTGATCCCTTGCATCAAGCAAAATATCCCAAAACATGTTTTATTAAAGCTGTAAAATGCATCTTTTTGCTCCCAAACTCCTTCCCTCTACTCTAAATCACTTAAAATTACCTTGAAAATGCCTAAATAGGAAAAACATGCCATAAATAAGTGGGATGAAGTCAAAACCAATTTTAATTCCTCAAAAAGATACTTTATCACTTGAAAATTTTATTCTGGGGACCTTTAAGTCATCTAATGCACTTTTGGGGTTATCTTGGGCATAATATCTCTTCTAGACCTTGTTTTTGAATCATTAAAATATATGAGACTTTGTGAAAACTTCCTTCATGCCCCTAAATGCTAGAACACCCTCAAAACCTAACGGATCATTCACTTGCAATTTTATACCTATTTTTTAAAATCACCAAAATCACCTTACAACTTAAAGTGATTCAAAAGCTTCCAAGTGACATGTATCAGGGTTGTGAGCTTTATCTACTCCTATAACCATTGAATCACTCAGTTGACCAAAACTCTATTCAGCTTCTATCACCATACCAGAAATTCCTAGAATATTACACTGTATCATCAAGTTAGGACCACAAAGGGACTAGTCATGGGGTAGAAGGTTGTTAAAGGGTTCAAGAGAGTGGCTTGATCCATCTAGGATTTTTTTTATGTATGCCAATTTTAGCCAACATTTCTATCAATCTCCTAGGATTGGATGCCTATTATGAAATAGATTAGTTGCCTTGTATGTTCCATTGGGCATACGGGGTCACAAGTCTTTCCTTTCTAGCTAATATGAAATTATTACAAGGCTATCCACTTTCTAAAAACCTAATCTTAGAGAAACAAGGACAACAAGAAATAAAACCAACACTATGCCCAAGGCACTTAGGAAAGGGAAACACATAACTAAAAAGATGTTCACAAGGCACTTAGAGGAAAACATAAAAAACTATATAAAATGTACAATATATACAATGGATACAAACTCTTATAATAGAAAGGATTTAGATGAATCTTGTTGATTAGAATGGGTAGTACCTCACTATCTAGCTAGGTAAGATAAAAAACATTATGTTCTTTACATCCATGGATCAAATAAGCCCTACTCCATAATGTATCAAACTTAGTATGGTTGCATAGTTTGGGCTTATTTGAATCCCAATTTAGGAATATATCCCATTATTTGAAGTTCCTTATTATGTCTCTCTTATCAAAGTATTTCTTGACTTGAGCTTCATGTGACTCTAGTGTCTTCATTACAAGGTCTCTTGTTTCCTTAAGATCCATGAGCTGTACCATCTTCATACTCATAGGTTCACTCTCCATCAATTCAAGATGATGGGATAACTATAAGGAAGGAAAATCAAAGGAGATTGGAAATTTAGCTTCCCTCCATATACAAGGACAAATGGTGAATTTCCAATGGAAACTTAGGGAGTCAATCTATCAACCCATAAGGTTGTCCTTAGCTTTGTGTACCCCAATCTCTAATTCTCTTTCATAATCTTCTTGATAATCCTTTTCAAGTTTTTTTTATTGACTCTATAATTACATTTCCTTGGGGGTATTAATTTGAGGATGTACTAAGGTAGATGCCTAGATGAAGTGCTCACACACTTATCCTCATGCCAATAAATGCTAAGGCATTATTTAAAATTATTTTTATAAGTACACCAAACCTCATTACTATATTATCATAAAGTCCAACATTATTGTTTCATTGGCTTATTTTAGGGAAATTGCTTCCAACCACCTAGTTAAGTAATGAGTGGTAGTGAGTACCCACTTATGTCCTCCACTAGAAAGTGGATTGACCATTCCTATGAAGTCCAAACCCCCCTACAAGAAGGGTTGTTCTACCTGAATTAGGTTGAGATGAAGGGCTACCATTCTTTTCTTACTTAAAAAGAGATCACATTTTTGAGATTTTCTCACCCATGCATATGAATATTTGAAGAGGCTAGGATAATAATAACCATCTCTCATCACTTTTGTTGTTGTATTCCTTATTGAAAAATGGCCTCTTGTAGGCCCATCATGGAATTGATCTAAGAGATTAGTGACTTGGTCATCATCAATGCACCTTGTGAGTGCTCCATTGAGGTATTTCTTGAATAGATCCCCATCAAAAAATGTATAAGGTATGTACTTATGCCAAAAATACCTTCTCTTTTCCCTATCCATAACTTGAGGGCATTCACCTATTATCAATAAATGTGTCATATCTTGGATCCAACTAGTGTGAGGTAGAGGTGCATCTATTTGTGAGTTGTATTCTACCACCAATACAACCCATTTATATTCATGAAGGTCATCAACCATATGCTCACACAAGCCTTTGCCCCTCATTACCTTAGTGACTTTGATCTTCATGTCATATTTCATGACTTTGGTAATCTAGCCAACCTTCTTCTCATTCAAGTATTTGTTGAGAAGGAAGTCCCTCACTCTAGGATGAGACACCATAAGATATATTTTTCTATTAGAGAGCATTAGTCTAAATTTTTTAAGGCTTATTATTGCTACAAGGAATTTTTTTCCACAAAAGTGTACCTTACCTCATACCCTTCAAGCCCTTGACTAAAAAATGCTATTGGCTACTCAAGATAAAATTATTTTTCATCAACATAGCTGATATATCATCAATATTGACAAAGGCATACAATATGAAATACCTTGATAAATTAGGATTCATGAGTGTGGGTGCTTGGGCAATGGCTTACTTGATAGATTCAAATGTTTCTTTACCTTCATTTCACCAAGTCAACACTTGGTTATTATTCAACATGGTAGTGATGGGTTTGACTAAGCTTGAAAAAACAAGTATAAACCTCTTCATGAATTTTATCTTCTGAAGGAAACTATGAAGTCCTTTCTTATGCTTGGGTAATGATAATGCTAATATATCACTTATTATACTAGTATCAATAATTAATACCTATTTTGAGATAATATTTCCCAAGAGTTTACCCTCATGAATCATAAACACACATTTCTTCAGATTTAATGAGATCACATATTCTATGCATCTCTCAAAGATTAATCTCAGGTGGTCCAAGTGCTCACTAGCCTTCTTGGAGAAAATGGTTATGTCATCCAAGTAGACAAGCACCATATTATTTATAAATCCTTATAAATCCATTTCCATGGATATTTCAAAGGAGGCCCCATAATTTAATAGGCCAAAAGGCATCTTCTACTAAGTGTATGTTCCCCACTTTGTTGTGAAGGCAGTCGTATTGGTCTTATTCTCTTACCAACACCTAATTCTATCTCGAGTAACCATCCAAAAGAGAGAAGTGTTTCAAACAAACAACCATTTGAATGAGTTTCTCCATGGATGGAAAGGGGTAATTATATTTAAAAGAAACCTTTTTTAAGTCCTTAAAGTAAAAATACAATTGGATTTCACCATTCTTCTTCCTCATAGGTACAATGTTGGCTACCCATGAGGAGTGCTCAATGGGAAAAATGATATTGGACTTGATAAATTTAGTCAATTATTTCCTCATTGTCTCTTCAATTTTTGGATTGATATGACTTTTATTTTGCCTAATAGGCTTGGAATTAGCCTCCAACTCTATAGTGTGTTGGGTTAGCTTGGGATCAAATCCTCTCATATCACTATATTCCCAAGCAAAGATATATGAATATTCCTTACAAAGTTTAATGAAAACATGCCTTATTGCTTACATTTCCAAGATTGAGGAGTTTATCCTTGAATATAAGGAATATTTCATAGTTCTCCTCATTTTTTGACATCACTACCTTATCTTTCCTCATATGGTCTCCCTCATGGAAAATACCTTCAAGGGTGACCATCCCTTTAGGAATTTTTTTAGACCTCAATTCAAAATTTTGATCCTCATCAAGATAATTAAATTTACCTTGATTTACTAAGGAAAAGACTACCTCCTACTGTAAGAAACAAGCAATGTACTTGTCACTCTCAAAATACTTCTAATGAGCCTCATTTTCGGGCATTGGTAGTCTTACTACCACTTTGACATATGGCTACACTTTGGAATTTTTCAACTAATTTGGGATGTAAAACTAAGCTTGCATAACTACTAATATATCATCATGTTGATTTTACTCTCTCAACACTGCTTGGATGTTGAAGGCTTCAAAATCTTCAAGTATGTCCCACACTCTATGTTTGTAGGATTTTATCAATGGGTTTTTTATAGTCTTTTGGATTCTAACCTAATACACTATCAAATGACTATCCCCATATACCTATAACTTCTTGATTCCTCTCTTAATATCCCATTCAATACCATAGATAAGGCCCTCATACTCAACTATATTGTAAGAGAAACTAAACTGAAACTTATAAGAAGAAAAGTACTTGTCATTAGATGGAGATATCAACATCACCACTATACCTACCCCATGTTTTCTCCTTGAACCATTAAATAATAATTTACATAAACTAATAGTATCTTCCTATGGCCTAGTGAGGTATGGCATGATTTCATTCTTCTCATGCAAGAAATATACTCTTATATATCTTTATTCAACACCTTCCAAAGGGTCAATTAGTTGGTTCTCACTCCATAACTCATCCAAGCAAATATCAAGTATCCCCTCAGAATGAGTGTCTAGTTCTTTACTAAAAAGTTGCTCATCTTCATCTAGAATGGTACAAATTATTATTGGGATACTTTTCCCATAAGGATCTATGTAAAAATTTTCAATAGGATTAACTTTAATAGACACCTTGGTCCCATACCTTTTCTTGAAAACCATGTAAGACCAATATGCTACTGGATAACCCCCAATTTTAGTTGTGAAGTCTCTAGATAAATATATAAAAAAATGAAGAGGCACCTCTAGAATAAAAACATCCTTAGCCACTAAAAACTTGGACAAAAATATAGGTTTAAACTCAGACCTTTGATAATACCAGCTAATTTGGTGGAAGATCCATCAATTTACAAAACTGCCTTATATTGGGGTTCATACTTCAAACCAAGTTGATCTGTTATTGACTTTGGCATCACTAAATTACTTTTTCTACTATCTACCATGTATTTATGTACCAAGTAGTCACCAATGATCATAAAAATGTATAAGGGAGGAAGTATAACCACCTTGTTTGATTGTCCTTCATTAAACCCTTTCGTTGTACTGGTGAGAACCACATTTTCCTTGCTTGGTGGCTTCTCATAAACATTAATCCTTGGTAAAATTTATTGAAGGATATAAACTTGACTAGGTATAGAAAGCATGTCCCACATTGGAATTTTTCATTTTTTCAAAAATATTCATGGGCAAACCACCAAATTTTTATTGTGCTTTAGGAGCCACAACTATGTTTGGAACTTATGAGTTTTGGGGGACAAAGGCATTCCCTTGATTCTAATTCTTTCGATTTATTTGAACCTGTAGAGTATAAATAGGTTCACTTTGATTTCATATTAATGGCTTAATATTAAGAGGCTCTTTGAATATTTTTTTATTACCATATATATTCCTTCATTTGAACCTTGTATTAGCTATCATTAAAATGTATGCTTGGATAGAACTAACCTATTGGTTAGATGCATAACATTATTCTTGCTCATAACTAACCATTGTAGTACCTAACTAGTTTGGTTCTTCATTAATCCCTTGGCCTTGTTGATGATCTTATGTTTTTGACATCATAGATATTTATATATTCTGAGCCATAAGATCTTGATTGTATCCATAGCTAGTACCCTACTCCTATTGATCATTAAATGACTAATTGAACACACTATTTGGGATAATGGATTGATCAAAATACTAATTCAAATGTATAATACCATTAATTTCTTTAGAAATTTTGTTTTGATTAGGGACCAAACTATTATAGGTTCTTGCATCATTTGGATTATAATTATTTTGTCTAACATAGCTAGGTCACCCTTATCCTTATCCTTAGAAATTTCCTTTGTATGGTGGCTAATTTATTTGATAATACTACTGCTAAGATTGATATGTATATTAATAAGGTTATTTCAATTGAGATTACTACATATTCAATTTCACTAATTCATTTTGAAAGGATTGAAACATGTTCTTAAGATCTTAGAAATTCTTATGTTCTTGGGAGTCACTAGATTGACTAGTTGAAGCCTTTTCCTGCATTGGTTTAGGTATGACAAGTGTTGGCATAAGCGAAATGGTATAATGGGGAGGAATAACAAGTGGTGGTTGAATATATAGAAAGAAAGACATTAGTGGCCTAGGTGAAATCTTGTTATATTGTACAAAACTATTCTTTGCTCTGATTACCACCTCATTAGTATTTGATAGTGTGATTCCTCCCATAGACTGAATCATTACTAAAATATCACTATTGAGAGATTTCAAATAGTAAAATAAATCATAATTATGAGTAGGCCTAAAAAGTATTGGAATCATATCCCATATATTCTAAAACTTAGTATTGAAATCTTGCATAACCTCATGCGGAGCCCTGTTGATTGTAGTTAACTATTCAACAAGTGATAAGTGGTAAATTTTGTCTTCAAACCTTTTACACAAGGCATAACCTAACTAATTCCATGATTTGATGGAATTAGTAGTAAGGTTTATATACCAATCCAAGGATTTACCCTTGAAAGAGATGGCCAATAACCTGATAGATACATTTTCCTCATTGATGTAATGAATATTGTAAAAGTTGGCTATATCTATGAGGTACTCAGAATGGATTGTACACTAGTCTCCCATGAAGTAAGGAACACTTTTAAGAGATGAAACTTGAATAGGATCATATTGATAAAGTTAAAAAAGAATATAACCATTGAAAGCCACAAAATTAAAAGCTCTAGGGGCTATTATGGTAGTGAAAGGAACCAACAAATACCTTCTTGTAGAGGTAGATTTAGAAATTGGTTTAGGAGGAAAGTTTCCCATGTATGGGTGAGTGTTAGAAAATATTAACCTTCTTGTTGAGTTTAAAGGTAATTAAATAATTTCAAAAGGAATACCTTTAGAATCAAATCTTGTAGTTACCTTTGGAAATAAATATAGTTACTTCTATATCGCCAGATTGTTGAATGTTCTTTGGAGTTGCCAAATATTATAAATATGAAAGCTATAACCACTACAAATTGATCAAACTAGCATCAAACTTGACCAATATTCTTCAAAAGTGGTCTCATAAAGTGTTATATAAACTATTTTGGAATAGAATTTCACCCTTATGGGATATTTTTTTAGGCTCTCTCACTCCCAACTACAATATTGGAGTAACCTCAGGCTGTGGGTATCTTGTAGTGAGGTTGAACCTCTGGAGAAGGCCAACTTCCTCTTAGTAGATCACCTAAAATACTACTTATACTTGGAAAATATATATAAATGGGTTATATGGTAACTAATATAGATAAATGGGGTGAATCACCAAATTAAATAATACTCAATTAAGATTGAAATAAACACTGATTCAACATAAGATAATTTTTCTCACACAACCTCACAAACTAGCTAATTTGCATAAGTGTTTCTTAAAATAGGATCACCAAAAAATACATTAAGTAAAGATGAATTTAAAAAATCACACCAAACATCCATAAATGGAATAAATATCTCAATTTCAGACCTACAACTAACTTGAAAACACCCCAAAATAGGCAAGAAAGAAGCACAATGAACATGAAAGAACACTTCTTCACAAGGCCACCATGCACAAGCTTGATAAAAACAATTTAGAGGCAAGAGATAGGTGAAAAATGATCTTTATTACTTCAAAAGGTATTTATTAAATTTTTTGATAGAGCTTTTCCTTGTCAAATGAGAATATCTTACACAAATGGGGGGGGGGGGAATTGGAGATATAGGAGAAAAGGAGAAGAGAGAGAAGAAACAAGCAAATATAAATAAATTAATGAGACACAACCACACTCCATGGATTCCCACCCAAATTTTAATTAATTATAAATAATCCTTCATCAAAAAATTAACCTTAATTAGCTTCAATAGCCTTCAATCCCTCTCATTGGCTTAGAAACACATTAGAAGACATGAATTTCTTGAGGATGATGATTTCATGATCCACTAAGAAGGAAAATTATCCAAGAATTTGAGAATGAATTTAATTCTCCAATTTCACTCTCTATCCTCCAAATATCTCTCCCTTAGATTTATAGAACCCCTTACACTTGTATTTCACTTTGGTGCTTTGGAAAAGGTTAGTTGACTTGACATAAAATGATAAACTAAACATGGAGGTTATCTCTTGAAGTTAATTTTTGATGTTTTATACTATTTAAAACTTGAATTTTCTCCTCCAACCTGAAATAAATTCCATGATACCTGGAACTCTCATAGACCCTATCGATGGAGGTCATAAGCTTGAGCCACCTTCAACTAACTACCCTAAAAACTACTCCTAAGGCTATTTAACACCCTTAATACCACTTATGGACATATATAATACTTTAAAACACTTCTATAATTCATATGAGGAATAAAATGAAGATTCTGAAAACCTTCAATACCTCCAACAATTGTGGAAATCACCATTAAACCTATAACATTTCATAAAATGTCAAAATTTGGTCTTTTGAGCTTTTAGCTTAGCAAGACACCATATAAATTCTTATAAAGAGGTAAAAGTTACATATAATTATGTTTTAGGTGCTATTAGACCTATTTCATGGCTTTAGACCATTTATTTCTTTGAAAACCTCCAAAAGTAAGCATTTTTCAGCCATTTTAAGCCTCTTAGGCATCGAAACATGCTAGATTCTTATATAAAATAGGTTGGTAAATATATATATATATATGTGTGTGTGTGTGTGTGTGTGTGTGTGTGGAGTAATACACATATTAAAGGTGTTTTACAAGTCGTTATAGTCCATTATATGGACTTATGAGTCTAAAAAATCCAAAATTGGTCAAAAACTTCTTTTGCAAGCTCAAGCAGGCTCACCTTCAAGATGATGGTTCATACAATGAAGAAATAAATTCCAAAACTTATTTATATGTATGTATATTACATATACCCATTGAAACCCCTTGAAAATATTGGGTTTCCATGTGGATGATATGAAATGATATGCATATAAAGATGATTGCCTGCAAGCTTTGTAAGCATTCTGGACATGCTTACACTCTTAGTGATTGTTCATAAATATAAAGACCTTAACCAACCTAAATCTACAATTAATTTTAATTAAATATAGGTATTAAAAACATATTATAATCACTTTTCCCAACTCTTCATGGTATGAAAGAGATGAGTATTTGAAGATGAGTTAAAATTAGGTGTCTTAGGCCTGGAAAAACAAAATTTCTCCAAAGGATAAATTTGAACTTTCAAATAGTATTATTTTCCTAAAAACATATTTATGTAACCTGAAACAACTCATAAAACCTTTCAAATGACCAAAACTCAACTTTTCCTTTTATGCTTTTGAGATTACCTATGGGGTTTCAAGCCTGCTTGTGGGGTTTACATGATGTTTAGAGTTTGAACTCTCTTTAAATTTTTTTAATAATATTAAAACCATATTTAAATTCTTTTAAAATGATTTTATAATCTTGGAAACCTCAAACATACCTTAAAAATTCAAAAAGTATTCTTGCATGAATAGTGACTATTATGAGACATAGGGGGACTATGAAACTATAGGGACAACTTACACTAATAACATGACCCTCACAAGATTTTATGGATATATTATGTCATGGGTACCAATATTACCAAATTTAAATTCATTTGGATGTGTACTTTGTCCTATAAACCTTTTTTACCAAAATTTACTTCGAGTTGCCTTCATGCTTCCTTCATGCCAAAACTTGTCTCTCTTCAAACTTTTGCATGAAATACCTAAATTTTATCACTTATATAGGACAATATAGGTTTCAAACATCATATTATACTATTTTAAGACCTCTTTAAGGCATAAAATCCTTTTTAGCACCTAGAATTGACAAAACTTCATTTGGTCTCTAATGCCTGCCTTCTTGACTACAAGGGGACTGTGTCAAAACAATGGTAAATTTAACTCTTTATAATACCTATATGATTTAATTGGATTATTTTTTATGTTTTTAATACCATACCTACAAATTTTCTTTCTTTGAATCAACCTGTAGATTCCCTAAGTTGGCCAATTCCTTTAAGGTATACTACAATGTTGATTATGATTTGACATAGGGTTTAGTCCACAAAAATAGTGAATAGTTACCATTGTAAAAAATATTAAAACATATTTTTAATTGGTATATTAAGACATAATTATCATCTCCATGAAAATTTGTGATTGGATACAACATATTTTTGGCCTGTAGGCCCATTTTGGCAAAAGTTGGTGACATGTGTTTGCTTGGTCAAAATTCACAACTAATTTTTTCTTATTTTTGACTTGGTTTGAGATATAATAAGGTTAATTTTAATTTAATAATTCATTAATACCTCCTCTTTCATTATTTATTCATATATCTCACTTGATTTGGATAAGGTCATTGAGTGAATATTGTTTGTCCATGAATATGTTTGGGAAACTAGACCTTATATGGCTGCAAGAACAAGACTTTTGAGGTTTATTGCTTTGATAAAATTATGATTTAAGATAAATTATTTTTCCTAAAATATCAGTACCTCTCATCTCATATTACCTTGCATATCACTATTCTTAGGAACACTTCTTTACCTTTCAAAAATAGGCCTACTTCCCTAAGGAGGTTGTAGGCGAGTATGGTTGTAGGTAACTATCCTTTAGAATCACCATAATAATATTGATAGGATAAAACCTTATTTTTATTTCATTTTATTAATTAATATCAACATATTGACCATGAAACCAATTTCATAGGCCAAACCTTAAGGAAACCCTTATGACTATCATGTTTTCTATAGTTCTTCCTTGTTGATTATTGTAAGTGGTGTCTTTATGTGAACCTCATGGTGTTCATGAGGGTGGAGGAATATCATGATTTTTTTAACCTCATAATCATCACTCATTATTTTTTAACATGGAGTTATTATCCATTCATTATACCTAGTTTGTACATGTAAGGCTTGGAGATGGGATTCTCAATCTGACCCTTATAGGTTTATAACATGCCTTATGTGGATCCCTTGAGCATATACTTCATGGAATGACATTGAAGTACCTTCCATACTATTTCATAGGTATTATTACACTAATTCAACCATATACAACTATCCACTTTACATTCATAATGTATATAAAGGCTCTTCTAGGGATAGTTGACTATGTTTTGCATAAAACCTTGCAATTCTTCCTTGATTATGGTTTGACTAAGGAATAAAATATTAGCTCCATGTCAATAATTTCCTTATAATTTTTAATTTTATACCTATTCATGCATAAATTTCACTCAATTTTGGCCTCCATGATATTGAAACATTAATCATTCCCACCATCCAAATCTAAGTTAAAGAACAACTTATATGCGACAATTGAGCATTAGCTTCTTGCTTGCTTGTGTATGGATTCCCATCCATATGATTGTCCATTTAGGTCACTATGAACATCCTCATATTTTTATAAAAAAATTCATTATTTATGGGATATTTTCACTCCAATCACTATTATTAGCTTCTAATGTACTCAATATAGCTGTAGGTGAGTAGTTTGCAGGCAGTCTACAGATAGGGACTGGTGTAAGATGTCTAGAGGACTTTGACAATAAAAAATTTTCTCATGAAACTATCTATGTCACAATAATTCCCTTTATAAAATCAATAATATTCATAAATTACATATCAAAAAACATACTTTTCTTAATCAAAATAACATTGTGATTATATCAATTATAGGTACATATTTTAGGTCTAAAGGGGTTGTAGGTGGATTCTTTATTAGGTGAATTTGAATGTAGATGGTATTTTTATAGATATATCTATATTTACCTTGATTAATTAAAATTTATTGGCTCATGAAGTGTTTCTTAACCATGCCACATCCTTCAAACTTAACACTTGATCATAAACTACCCATACTCTTGACTGTGTGTTCATGAAAGGTTGTTGTAGGTTTAGGTATAAGATGATGAATGGGTATCTCTTTGTAATAATTAAAAAACAACATCATATATTATGTGATCATATCAACCTTGTGTTATTATGAAACTTTAATGATTATGATGGTACTCATATCTGAACATTCCTCTATTGTTTGATTCTCACTAAATGTCTATAGGGTATGTACAGACTATGACAATGATTTGAAAATGCTTGGAGTTTTTTTAGAAACACACAAGGTATCCCATTTTGAGTCTCCCCTTATAAATATGGTATCTAAACACAAAAACCTTATAATATTTAAAAACTCTTAGCATACAAAATTCACTCCCCTTTTATATTGTAGTTCCTTCTTGGTAGCTATAGATTACTTTTATGTTGGCTGTCAGGTTCCTTAGGCATAAAAATGTAATAATAATATTGATGATTGTAATACTTTTTTTGAAAAAACATATTTATAATATTATATCAATATATTCCTCTTGATGAGCTTATTCATCTTGAACCTAACATAAGACCTCCTTTAGAGAGCATTAGCCCCAAACATGTATACTAGCTATAACATACCTTAAGCCCTATGATGGTTATAGGTGATTAGTTTTTTCTTGATGCACAATAATAAGGTGTCATGATTATTATTTTACAACATCATTAACTTATTATATGGTCAAAACCCTCTTAAGAGTCATTCCTTGACACATTCATCTACTTGGCTATAGGTGATTAATTTTTCTGGTCTTGGATACACCTCTAGGTGCTGATGGAGGAAAATACCCTCCATTTTATCTCTCTATGATGTCCAATAAAAAAAATCTCTTTAATTTTCCTAGAACCACTCTCTTAGTGTATGTTTATATATTTTAGACTCAAGTGTGGAGGTCACTTGGAACTTGAAAACCTATAGGAATAACTGAATGACTTCAGTGAACAAATGTCAATATCGAAGGCTTTCAACCACTCCTTTCATCTAGTCATACACCACTTTACTTTTATAAGGCTCTTCCCATATAATAGGGATGTAATATATATACATTTAGACTAATCAAAAACCCATGAAACATTGTTATTTGGCTTCAAAAAAAGGGCTTGAGACATTTGTTTGGGTGTTTTATGGATTTTGTCCATAAACTGAGTTCCTTTAATCTAGACATGATTTCTCAACTTTGGCACATTATTTTTTGGTATATGTTCTTAAAAGTTCAATTCACATCTTCTCCAACCCCTTATATTTGCAAGGCATTGAGGTTACAACTTTAAATATACATAGTTCTTAGATGAATTTATGTTGATCAAAAACCCATGAAACATTGTTACTTGGCATCAACAAAAGGGCCTAGGACCTCTGTTTTGGTGTTTTAAAGATTTTATCCCTAAACTGAGTTCCTTCAATCTAAAGATGATCTCTCACCTATAACACATTATTATTTATTATATTCTCTTGGAAGTTTAATTCACATCTTCTCAAACCCCCTAGATGTGCCCAAACACACTTCACCCCTCCATTCCACACATAAGGCCCATAATGGTTTCTTAAGGCTTTTAGCCTTTTTTATTATTTTTTCCTTGTAGAAAAAACATAGAAGTGATCAAGAGAAAATAATAGTATATTCATATATCTTGTATTTATTTACAAATTATTGTAAATTTTCATGGCCAGATTCCACCCCTAGGCCACACTTCCTTCATTAGGCTCCCCTTAGTTAAGACTAATTAGCCCTTAAGCAAACCCTATGTCTAAAAACCATACCATACAAACTTAAATCAAGACAAAACCTCTTTATTAATTTTTATCACATAAAACATAGTAGGATTACAAATTTTTATATTTTTTAATGGTTATAACTCTTGGAAACATCAACACCCTAGTTTTAGGGTTCCTTTTTCCATGCACACGTTGAGATCCTAAAAAATTCATTTCCAAGAGTTATATGGAATTTAAAAAGGCCAAATTACCTTATATAGGTATGTTTTAATGTTCCCCACCTCATATAATAGGTTAGATCCCCCATTTAATCCATTTCATGCTTGAAACTGCAAAAACTTAGTCAATCTATGTATAGAATGGGGATTGTGTAAGGCTGTGAGGTTCCAACATGCAATGTACATGGTTCAAGGGAAGTTAAAAAGTTTATAGGACTTTAAATAGGTATATAAAACCATTATATTACTATACCAAAGATCCAATACCCCTTATATAACCTATTAAATCTTCTTCTCAGGTTCATGCATTTATTTCTCATAGATTACTTCTACCAAAATAGGATATAAGCATAAATGTGAGGATTTATTTGACTAATATAACTCATTAGTATCTCTATCCATGTATAAATATCTCACTCATCCCTTTTTAGGTTTTCATTAGTGTTTCTTAGCCTCAATCCATTATTTATAAGTCATTTTGACATGTTATCAACATGAATTACTCTCTTGAACATAACCCTCACCATCATACTTCATGAACTTCAACCTAAAAACCAAACATTCCAACAACCCTTTCTCTGAGCCTACTTAATATTCATCCTTCCTTTATATATTATTGAATGTGTATCTTCTTTAGAGCTCTGCATCATATTCTACTTGCCAACTTTGAATACATGATTGTGCTTTATCTATAATCTTGATGACTGTAGGATTATATGGTGATTTTTAGGTGACATTGTGCTCCTTAAGCCCTATTAAATACTTTTATCATTTCCATCCTACATCCTCCAACCATGTATACAATATATCTATTCATCTCATGAAAAGATCTCTCATATTTTTCATAGTCACCTTATTAATTGTAGCTTACTATTGGCTAGCTATAAGATGATATGGGGGTTGATTGTAAAAGGTTTCAAACCAATTTTAGTTCATATTACCCTTATATGAAGTTACCTCAGACTATATTCAAATATATTGATGCCAAAAAAATTCCACCTTTATGCTTTGATGTGGAGACATATTCCTATATTCCCAAGAGACCCCTACTCAGTTGTAGGTGGTAATTGGTTTCAAATATGTCCAATAGAGTTTGAATGCCTTAGATTAGATTTGAGATAAAGTAGCATGTACCTAAATTTAGATGACTATCTATATCATATCAAACCACCATCATTTTAAAAATATTCATTTCTCTCTAATTCATATACTTGACTATCCTTTATTTCTTGTAGTTTATCTTGTACAAATTGAGATGAAGCTATACCTTGAAAATGTCTCCAAACCTTGCAATTAAACCTATAATTAAACCTTATAATAATTCATGTGCCCTTTAAATTCAATTGGATCCACTTACCATAGGGAGGTTTTTCTTTATTTCCATCTTAGGGTGTAGGGTCATGAAAGTTCAATTTCCTGTAGAGAACATTGAAAGTTAGGACTGAATACAAGTTTGAATTGGAGCCTCCAAACATAATGTTCATCTGGTCACACATCCCTTTCCTTTTGTATGGATCCTCTCCTATGTGGAGTATATAATATTTATGCATTTAGAACCTTCCAAATCTTATGATACCCCATCATACATTAGCACAAAAAGTGATTAGGGCCTCTGTTTGGTGTTTTTGTAGAACCTATCCCTAAACATACTCCTTTCAAAATGCAAGCTAGTTTTCAACCTTACTTGTCACATTTGGACTTAAGCCTAATTGAAGTGGAATATAAAACATATATAAAATTAATCAGGGATCATAAACCATGTGTAACCCTTATGTGACCATGTTCAAACCTAAGTTGTATCTTGTATATGAACACATAGTAGCAAATAAGGTAGTGAATGTAGATATGGGAGTGTATGCATAGTGAATGGTCATTGGAGAAGTTTCATACTCCCTATAAATTTTAAAGTTTAATCCAAAACATTTAAAGGATTAAAATAAGATAAATTATCCTATAGGTGAAAACTAATCACTTTATTGGTTTTTTATATGGTTGTACTTAGTAAGGAGAGATAATTAAGCCAAAACCCCCAACATGAGTACCTTCTTTCCTACCTCCTAAAACTATGGCTAGAGATGGAGATTGTTTAATATATTTTAGAGGTGTAAAAATCATCATATTCCCCTTTAGTTTTAAGCCACTATAGGAAAGCGAACCTCTATAATTAATAAACTTGTCTGGAACTCTAATAGAGCTCCAACTAACAACTTGATTGTTTGGCCTATTGAGGTCTAAATGAACTATTGAAGATTGAGGATCAAGATAAATTTAATTTTTTCTATTTGGAATAAGGAAGATGAGGTAGTTATCCATCTAACCCAAGTTATACTCCAAAACTGATCAAATGTTCATTTCATAAGGATAAGAAGGAAAATATATTTTATGCCATAAGTACCTTCTTGTAAGGATTTATATAATGAAACCAATTATAATTGGTCTTATTTTAACCTAAAATGACTCATATAAACCATTATTTTTCATTTAATTCTAAATCAAATAAACAAGGGAAAACTTGGACCCTATTTAGATGAGGAGGTGATCTAGACACCCCTAAACTCTTAGCAAATTTTCATAAATATGGGGAGATAAAATAGACTAAAAATGACACAAAGTGTAAGGAAATTATGGTGCCTATCACTTCCCAAACTTTTTTTTCCCAACTCTCTCTCCTCTGATCATATTGAGTGAAAACTTGAGGCTCTCCTAGAGTTATCTAAAACTACCAAAAATGATTTTTAATTACCATGAATAATTAGAAGCCATACAATGTAATTCAACACTTGGGAAAGATTTTTTAGGATTTAGATTACCTTTCGTTCCTTCTATAAACCTTAAAAAATACCTATACCTCCATTAATGGTAGAAAACATATTTCATGCCTAGTTTGTAACCAATAGGATTTCTATACCTTTACTAGTTTTTATGCTAGAATCTGATTTCAAGGGCTATAATAGGATATTAGGGACACCATTTATTCCTCCATATGATATTTTATCCCCTATATTAAGAAAAATCTCTAAAAACCTACTTTTTTAAAACTCCAAAATGCATCCTTTTACTCCCAAACTCTTTCCCTCCACTCCAAATGACTTCAAATGACCTTGAACATTCCTAAATAAGAAAAAACGCCATAAGAGGTGGGAGGAAGTCAAAACCAATTTTAATTCCTTAAAAAGTTAATTTATCACTTGAAATTTCTATTTTGGGGACCTTTTAGTCATCTAATGCACTTTTGGTGTCTTTTGGGCATAATATCTCCTCTAGGCCTCATTTTTTATGACTTAGAATCTTTAAGACTTTGTGAAAACATAATTCATGCCCATGAATTCTCAAACATCCTTAAAAACTACTAGATCCTTCACTTGTAGTTTTAGACCTATTTCTCATAATCACCAAAATCACCTTAAAACTTACTTAAAATGTTTCAAAAGATTTCAAGTGACATGTGTTAGGGTCATTATATTTATTTACTCCTCAAACCATTGGATCACTCACTTAACCATAACTCTACTTAGCTTCTCATACCACACCAGGACTTCCCAGAATACTGCACTACATCATCAAGTTAAGACCACAAAGGGACTAGTCATGGGGGTAGAAGGTTGTTGAAGGTTTCAAGAGAGTGACCTGATCCATCTAGGCAAAATTTTAACATGTAGGCCAATTTTGGCCAACAAGAATGATCAATCCTAGTAGAGATTACACTAAGATAAGGACTTCTACTAATGAGTATATTTTTTGAAGGTAGATGGGCCATGTATTCCTCACAAGGAGCATTATGGGATGGCTTGACCCTATTAGATGAGCCTCTAGGATAAGTATGTGGATTAGGTCTAGATATGTATTTTATATATATAATAATTCCATGATCAGCTAACTATGTAATCTTTTACTCAAGATTAAAAAACTCATTATCTTTGTGTCTATTAATACCATGCTAAATATAAAAGTATTTTCATTTTCAAATATATATGGTAGATAATGTGAATTAGGAGTAAGTGTTATACTTATTTTATCTAATAATGTGCATAATATATCATGTGGTATATCATGGTACTGATCAAACTAAAGAGGTTGTCATTTTTTAGAGGTATATGGTCTATGGAAGATACATTGTAAGCATGTTCCTTTCCTTTGTTTAGCACCGTTATCATTTTTTATTTCACATATAATTTTGGTTCTATATAATGTGTTTGAATTGGTTCATGATCTTTTGTAAATTGCTTATTTTCCTTGAAAAATTATCCTTATCATGCATAATATTTAGGGAAGAGATATGCAACTATGGTTGAATATTCATTATGGTACATGTATATTTGTGCACATCTTAATATAAGGTATTGAATGAAACAAAGTGCTTATTCAATGATATTTATTTAATTGGAGAAATAAAACATCTAATAAATATAAATTATACTTTCAAATATGATGATGTATAATTTAAGGAATACAAAACATCCTTAAATCAAATAACATAGTCTTGTATAGACTCACTTTCTATTTGTGTCAACACTTGAAAATGTTCCAATGGTAACTTAGGTAAGTTATACTGATGAAAATGTGATATAAATAAATATTAAAGTTTTTTAAAACTCAGTAAGGAACCATTTGGAAGGCTATAAAATCAATCAATATCCCTTCGGGTTAGGTTGTGATGAAAATCCTTTAAGATCAAGCTTCCATTTTGGGCCCAATGTTCAATGGAGTGTATACATTTTTATAAATCAATATCAATATCCCTTTTAGCATCAAAGGTGGAAAATTTATACATAATAAAATTTGAAGGATAAGGATGCTCAAATTCATCCTTAGCAATATGTTACTCTAATAACATATTCTCCTAAAAAATATCTTCATGAGAATAAATTTTCATCTTGAGTGTTGACTTATTGTTGCAAATATCCCATATTAGTCATAATAGATAACATATCACAAAAAGATGTTAAATCTTTTGAAAGCATCTGTAAATTACTACACATGTAAAACATAAAAATAATTATATCATTTCCACTATCAAGGGGAGGATCATCACATGGTTGTAGAATATTTTGCAAATGGGAATCCATGGTTGGAGAGGTGATTATATCATGTTGGTTAGCATTAATGTTGGTACTATTTTCATTAGAATGTGCTATGCTATGTAAAATATTATGACAATTGACATGAATAGATGATAAAACTTCACTTGTAAAAAATTTCTCTTTTATATTATAAAATAGAAAGGAGGGAAGAAAAGAAGCATCTTTTTACTTGCAACATTAAGAGAGGGAAGAATACGACTTTCACTTTTGGTTTTAATTTTAAAAGAAGGGAGAGAATATGTAGTTCTAGTTTTGATTTTATTTGACTTACATGACTTGATCTTGGAAAATGATACATGAAATATACTTGGGACTCTAATTGTGTCCCTAAATAATGCATGTTTTGTATTCATTTCCTTATGATTTTCCTATGCACTCCCATTCTTTTATTCAATCAATACAATGGGAGATATATGACAGGGATTTTAATCACCATAAATTAAACTGGGGGGGAGGGGGAAATTGACTATTTTCACTTAAGTAATCCAAAAAAATCATATAATTTTTAACATGGTATTACTTTGATAAAAAGGCAAACACTTGGTTTTACCAATATTTTAATCATGAGAGATAAGAGGAGGAACATTCATCTTTTTGGACTATGCATCATTGGAAATGGAATAAACACACTCAATTTTTGAAGTAACTAAAGCAATACAACATTTTTATTTTCAATATTATTAGTGATACCATTTTATATATCTATTATAGCATATAGCTTTGGTAATTATTTAAACCCTTCATTGTCAAAATTCAGAGTAATGGGACAAGTGTAAGATCCAAGATGAATATCTCACACTCATAACCAAGAAGAAATGTCACTACCTTTCTCATTTATATTTTTATTTGCATCATTAGTTATTTAATTATAATAATTATAAACAAAGAAGGTTTTATCTTATTTTTTATGTTCTATAATATCTTCATATGAAATGCATTGATCATCGAGTAGATTAAAGAAATGATCATAATAATGAAGATTCCATGTATGTATTTCTATTCGTGACTCCATAATATTTTAAAAATTAACAATATTATGAATCACATAACCACTAGGGAGAAAAAAATGATATAATTAAACATTACCAAACTA
Source organism: Torreya grandis (assembly GCA_037957365.1). Taxonomy (NCBI): domain Eukaryota; kingdom Viridiplantae; phylum Streptophyta; class Pinopsida; order Cupressales; family Taxaceae; genus Torreya; species Torreya grandis. The sequence goes on from JARHVA010002047.1 coordinate 1,457,170, forward strand.
ATCCCATACAACAAGAGAGAGAAAATTAGATCTAAAAATAACATACATTAATCTAAAATGAAATTTATTTTGGAGGAAACCGTACATGAAAACTAGGATTTTAGATCAATAACAAAGGATAGATTCACCAAAATTTTAACCCTAAATTGGATGTCTATATTTTTATTTTCTAGGGTTAAATGGGTATAGATAGCTAGCATAAAGATTATAATTAGAGGCTAAACTTAGATATAACATATGTTGAATTTATTAAACTAAGATAGGTTAAAAATAATAAGTACCACTATAATAAGTATGGAAATGATAAAGAAGTAATGTAATTATTTGGTTTTTATGGTGACATATTTATGGATATATATCATGAAGTATATGGGAAGAGGATTTTGAAATAGTCACCAAATATTGGATTTAGTGTCTTTAGAGTCATAGACCTAACATCAGCCTAGGATTGTTACATCAATGCCACTATTTTAAGTTGACACAAGTGTCATATAAAAATTACCTAATATAAAAGGATAAAAACATGTATAATCTTATATATTTATATTTTTCTTCACTCTAGTGTATTTAGATCTAGGTCATGGACTGCCACTCCTTATGAATTTTAAAAACCTCAGTAGTACATCTTCATAGTGACCTTGGGGGAAATGGGTTAGTCTAAAAATGGTGTCAATTTGACCCCAAAGACACCTATATTAATTATAATTACCTACATATAAAATGCTTCAAATAGAGCCTGAAATTTAGTTAGTTGTCCCATATGTGTTGGCTTGTGTTTGAATCATGTAATATGTGCAAATCAAACACAACAGTGACCGAGCTTATAACTCAACAAATCTATTTTTTGGGTTACTCCTTCAGTAATTTAGACTTATGTATGTGTTTTCCCTAGGATTGATATAGAAATATGATAAAATATGGAATATTTTATCACTTTGTTCTTGATTTAATGACTTTTATAAGTTTCCTAGAAAGTAGTTAAGGAGTTTCTAAGTGAGGAAAGAATGAGGGTTGATATTGTATTTATATCAATCCTTTTAGATAAGGAACTCACATTAAATCACTTAATATAACCATTAATATATGTTTCATTTGAAAATTTGATGAATTTAAGTCACTATACACTTATTGTAGAGAAAGACACATGTCAATGTAGGTGTCTATCTAGAATGCTAGTGTCCAAAGAGTATGAAAGTAGGTATAAACTTAGAACTTGTAGAGATGGAAGATAAGTAGGTTTTAAGCATTCTAGGCAAGATAGAAGGTTTGGGTCATCAAAATAATACTAGATGGACTAAGATATATGCTAAATGGGAACAATATATAGAATATGAAATACTTTGAAAGTGGTAAAGGTCCAAAACTAAGAGGAATAACAAAGGTTTGAGTTTTCCAAGTGTACAAGATTGAGGTGATATATAATTCATAAATATCATATATAATTGGTTTATTTATCTTAAAATAAATAATATATAGCTAAATTATCCTATAATTAGGTTAAATATATATCCCTTAAATCATATTGCACATATGTAATATGGTTGAAATTTTTTAAGAAGATCCATGGAGGACTTAATGAGATGATAGGAATCTCACCTCTTTGCATCAAAGGGGGGAATGTTGAGTATGATGCCAATATGGGTGCTTGATTTATATTTTTTGACTTATAATATTTTGGTATTTTTAATATTTTTAATTATATTTAATGTATTTATTAACTTAATTATTTTTTTAGTCACTTTTTGACACTTTCCAATGATTTCTTAAAAAATAGTTGGAATTACCAGTTTGCTCCAATTCACTGTCTAAATACTAGAATGAGTTCCCAAGTGGTGGGGAATAATTTTATTGTTATTAAATTTAAACAAAAGTGTATTTAATTAAATTATTATTTTTAATTTTGGATACCACTTTTGTTTAGTTATATCTTTTGGTAGTCGATTGATAGTGTTTTTTTACATGATGACTAAAAATTATCAGTTAGTTTTAGTGGTACTCTTAGTATATATTGACTTTATATTTAGTTAATTAAAATTTTATAAGAGTTTAATTTTATAATTATAAATATATATTAATTATATTTCAATTTAATTAATTAATTTATCTTTTACTTTATTCTTTTCTTGAAATAACTTGTTGTGCAAGTTATCTTGTAAAAGGCTTGTTTTAAGCCTTATTTATTTAATAAAGTTCAAAATAATAGATGTGCAGTACATTAATTAGAATTTAGGATATTAATTTATGTTATATCCATGATATTATTTTATTTATATATTATTTGAGATCAAAAATCATATATTTTAAATTTTGAAGCTATTCATGAGACTTTCTGATCAATAATTTCACTCACAACATAGCTAGTTTAATAGCTAGTAATTTTGGGATAGTTTAGTTGATACATAGCTTTAATTCAAAGAGAAAAAAAAGATATTTTTTAATGAGAAAAATAATGACTCAAAAAAATATTCATCACTATTCCTAAACAAGAAACATTTACCCATCCGATGATGATTATACAAGTTCCATTACCAAACTTGCCTACTGCATGTTCCCTTGAGTAGATTGCTAAAAATCTATACACTAAGTTTTTTTAATTTGGATCAAGGTAAATTGAGAGGTATTAATTAAAAGGAATTATTTTCATTATGCATAACCAATTATCCCTTTATATAACATCATATACTTTCCCAATAAGATTTTTAGCTCCCAATATTATAAATAAGAAGGTAAAGGCGATCCTGAGAAACACCTTAGACCATTCCACATAGTATGTTTGGATTATGATTATAATTAAAAATTATTTATAATAAGTCTCAAAAAATATGCATTTTTATGTTTCAAATACCTCCCATTCTAATATTTAAAATCATTAAACCCCTTATCATACAAATTCAGCACATCATTTTTCCATAAACACTGATGAGAATATATCCTACACAAATTATTAAAATGAAGCAAGGATCAAAAGAAATAATAAATAATTATGTAATTTGATAAAAGAATATGATATTAAATATGAATAATGTTATGGATGAAAACTAATTACAATGTATATTAAAAAAAATTATCACACCACTCTATGAGTCAATTATATTCAAGAGATTCAAAAAATTGATGAGTTATGCCATATAGTGAGAGATAGAGAAGTCAAGTTAATATATTTGGATATAATAAAATATACATCTAATTCTAAAAATAATTCAACAAAAAAGTTTTAGGTCAAACCAAATGATAACAATAATGAGGAAAATATTATAGTTAATGTAGTGTCACAACCTTAAAAAAATTACATTTGATAGCTCCATCAAAGAGATAGTTTTCAATATCACAATCACATCCTCATGTAATACTAAATAATTTGCTTGAATGAAACTTTATAATAATTATTCCTACATAACATATCAATAAAAATAGGCCCACACCAAGTAACTATGATGGAAATTCATATTGTGATTATCATAAGATTTCAAAACATTTAGTGAACAAGATCTTGGAATTAAGACATAATATACATGATAGATGACAATATTTTTGAATTGGGCACACATATATAGTAATATATACCACAACATAATGTAAATAAAGCTGAATATATTTAATGGTAAATTTTAATATAGATTAAGGACACTTTATAGGTAAATTATGTATACAACATGCATCCTCCAACTTAGATGTATGGTCATCATAAAGATGTTATTATTTTTACACTTATAATTACTTCACCATAAAAACATATGATCACATTCAATGATAGAAATGTAATTTATTGTGATTAAAATTTTCATGCACTCTTAATAAAAGCCTATATCTATGAACATATCATATAGTGTCATGATTGAAAATTGTTTAAGTTATAACATTTGCATGATGACATTTCTCCACTCCTTTGGGTACATGACACAATTTGAAAGATACATCAAAAGTATTTAAATGATTATATGGACAAAATTAATATATATTGGGACACATAGTATTACCTATTAAATTAGGCTCTACAATATTATCCGTACCATTCTTAGATATAAAATAAAATTAGGTATTTGACATGTTGTTAGGACACCCTTAGATGAAATAAAATTATGCAGTACCATATACAAGTAATTGATGTCTAAATTACATACACTTCAAAAAGGTAGTCACAATTATAAGTGCAATATGTGAGTATTGTATACAACCAGTGGTATCTCGTACTCTGTCACCACCACCACTATGATTAGTTGTTATGCCAATGTACAATCATTAAACATAGATGGTTGATACATATATTCAAGATAATTATATAGATATCATTGTTACACCTATTTAGTATCATTATAAATAGATGGTTTATACAACTTTATTTCTAGGAAATAATTTATTTTGACTAGATGAAGATAGTATTGATTGGTGATACCTACTTAATCTAGAAAAATTGATCTATGTATAGGTGAATTAAATTAAAGGTATATATATATGTGTGTAGGATTTAGTAGTTTTGAAATAAATAGTGAGGTTCATGTAGGTATGTAATAATAGAATGGAATAATAAACCCATAATATAAGATTCAAGTGTGAGACAATGATAAATTAGGACATTTTTTATGCACTCAAGTTATGCATCATAAATGTGTGTCAATATTATCATTATCAAGTACTAAAGACTAATTTTTATCATAAAAAAATTCCCCCCTTTTATTCCAGTATTGGAATGGAATTGCTTGATATGAAGCTTCAATTGTGTAGGTGTAGATACTAAAATATGGTATTTGGTACTTATAATGACATATTCAACACACATTTACCTTGTCTAACTTGAGCACTCATATAAGGCTCAATCCACCATTCTCTCACACTTATAAGGTATCTTATTAGTCAAACATTCTATTATCCTATTAATAACATATAATAACTTCAATGTATATTTAAAACTTGCTAAATATAATGTACAAACATCTCTATAATCTCATATAGTCCCCTTGTACATATGTTGGTTCCATAAAACATGGTTAGTATCATCAATTAGTACTTGCTAAATTGGTCAAAATTGATGCACTCTCAACAAAGGATTTGTTTAAAAATCAAACCCATATTTATGTTCATCCCATCAACCTAGAGTGTCTTTGGCATGATAAATTACTAAATTGGATCCACATATAAAAAAATGAATGTCTCATTTATAAAGTACTTGGCATGTATGTGTAACACACATATATTATTGAGAATTGATAAAATATTTCTATTCTTCCAAAATTGATAATATATCACTAGGATTAGTCATAATCCAAGTCTAAATCACTCTAAATCTAAGCTGAATTAGAAAATTTAAACTATTAAAGTTAAATCATGAGTTGTGTACATATAGTGAAGGGGCATAATTAAATAATCACACTAGGTGAGAACAATATGTTTGTCTTGATATTTAGAGTATTGGATACATAAAAAATATTCAATCATCAAATTGGGTTAGTGGTTAGTTCATCCCATTACACTTTCCCATTTTTTTTAGGTTTTTATCACTCACAAGTACATCTAGGATTTAAAGGAAAAGGAGGTTGATTTAAGGATTTGATCACATCATTAGGGTTCAGGATCACATACAAAAAAATAAAATATATGTGGAGGTTATAATATAATAAAAGTGAACTATTTCCATATACTTTAATACCAAATAGTGATACTAACCCAGATCGATGGAACTAACCCAATGCAGGCTAAGAATTAGTTATAAAAATTTTAAAACCATGGAATTTATTTATCATAATTTTCAATTATAAATTATATTCAAAATTATATAGTCACTAGAAAGTATAATTACTAATCCCCTTATTGTAATGAATATATTTGTATTATGCCCCTTGTCAAATATGATCAATCAATCTCAATATTTTAGATTCAAATGTATGCTTGAATGCCATATATTAATATCTAAATTAAATTATAAAGTTGTATATTGACTAGATTAGATTCATCATGTTAATATAAATTATAGTAAAAAGTATTCATGAACCCAACATCCAAGGAGATAAAAAAACAAAATTTTAAACCCTAGGACTTAAAATATGAAATGTTTGAAGGATGAAATCATAATGGAAACCTAGGGTTTTATACCATTCAATATTTGTATGGGTTCACTAATATGTTAACATGATATTTAATGATGATATATTTATACTCAACATGATAAAGTTAATTATTATTTTTATATGAGTGGCTTACATGATACATCCCTCATCTCAAAATGGGGGCATTCCAGTGGGCTTATCAATGAGACATAAGCCTCCATGAATATAAAATCAAATATACAAAGAGCATTACAAGTTACCATACAAAAATATCAAAACTCTTTTTTTGTTCAAATATAAAAATACTGTTGCATAGTTATAGACTGGTATGATAATGATGATGATGATATGTAAGATCCAATAAATGAAAATTTTCATAATAATATTTCAATCCTATCAACCTAGATGAGTACTTGTATCATAATATGTTCACACCTACTAGTCTATGAGAGTATTAGGATAATTCATATAATAATAATGTTAAGGTTTATACTCAATAAACTATATATATAAAGGACAAAATAAAGTCTATAATTCAATATAATCAACATAATCATATTACAAACACTTGTTGCAATATTAGTTTTCAATAGTAGTATAAGTAAACTCAAGATTTATATCTAAAGGTTACAACACTTGAATAAAATATTACATGTGTTTCTAAACTTGTGCATGCTAATGTTAATTGCACCTTTTCTTCCCAACTATAAAATTATGGGTCCCAAAAAATTTCCTCCCTCACATGGGTTCTAAAATAGAATACATCTATAGGAAATGGTTCAAACAATTTTTACATGTTTAATCAAAATCTAAGTAATGTTTTATGATATATGCTTTGAAACAAGCTAATCACTCATCCTCATACATGGCCCATGAAAAATATAGATACTATTATGCTTATCATAAAATTCATAGACATAATATAGATAATTTTTGACAAGTACAACAACAAATACAAAATAAAAGCATGATTGTAGTCAGTCAACCACTAACCAACTATGATACAAATAAGGTCAATATAGTTTCATAGCATAGTAATTTCATAGTAATTGATCCTAGACCCATACTTAGATACCTATATTATTTAAAATCATATCCTATTGTACATACCTTCTTAAATATTTCTTGTTGGTTCATCCTTCATTGTCCTTTTATCTTATTTGTATGCCTTCATATTGACCATTCTTTCAGCCTTTGGATATTTTTTCACTTTGGATCTTATATTTTGATTGTTACCCTAGTCTATACATCCTTGAAACAAATATTATGATGATTTTAATACACATCCGTTATGGATTCCATTAATCTTACACTATCATATAAAGCTATATCTACATATTGTGTGAGTACACATTAATTATTTCCCATTGGGGAATACATGTCCTTATTTACACATATGTTCTTAAGATAAATTATTTTGATTAAGATATACATTGGGGAAATATTTCTTTCTTTCAATTTTTCACATATCCATGTTATCAAATCTAGTTCACAATATGCCATGACACATGTGTAGACATCCAATTCTAGCCACAACTAGCTTCCAATTAGAATTCAGACGAATTCCTACCAACTATTGCAAATTAATCCTAGGAATCCCTAAACATCCAAAAAATATTGAACATAATTCATCAATGCTCATAATTGTGGTGAGGCATCCCTAATAGGGATACTATCCTATATGTAACAATAACCTCTTATGGATTCATCCCTAATTACCTTATGACATAACAACTAGAAATTTGGCCTATGGACCTATTAAATGGGGCATCTAGTTAAATATTGAAAGAGCTAAAAGCATAATAAAAATCAATTAAAAAATTAAACAATATTAAATTCCAAGTTGAATTATCTATTTGCAATTAATGAATATCTAAAAATCAAAATTCCAAAAATAAAAATATCAAGCCTTTTCATCATTTCTTTTGTGAGTTGTCAAGCTCTTTGAAAATATATCAAAATATCTTATATGATAGCCATGACTATTAATTTAAAATAATAATTACATGACAAATTTTAACTCAATTGGAATTAGTCTCAACTCACTTAGGGTTATTTTGAACCCATTCCATGTTTAAACTCAACCTTAACTCACCTTGGGTGAGAGTTAATTCTTGAGGCTATAAGTATAAGGTCATGCCTATTGGTTTTTAAAGATATTTTGGTGAAAATTTATTATTCATAAATATCTTTAAAAAACTCTTTTGATGTAGTGTTATAATTCTTAAATGCCTTACAAGTAGTGTTAACATTCTCAAATCTTAAGCCAAGCAATCAAATCCAAGAAGCCAATAAAACTCCATTAATGAAGATTTATTGATGCACGAGATGATAAATACACTCAACAAGACATATTGGATATACAAGGAAGATAATGGAATGATTTCCTTTCTATTTTAGTTGTATTTCCACTATATTTTTGTTACTTATGCTCTCCCTTGTGTCTAGGCTAGAGGTTTTACGATTTTAGTGTGTCATTTTGAGTTTTATTTCTTGGAATAACATAAGAATAACCTCACGTATGCATATTCCTTGTCCACATGTTGGCATGCCTTATACAACTTGCACCCCACGAAGTTGCTCCTAAGGCCTTTTAGAGAATTCTAATAACAATTTTTATGTAAAAATTCAGTCTTGATACTCAAAATAGGTGAAAATTGAAGGCTAAAGGACACTTTTATAGAATTCAAAAAGTTGGTTTGTGAAATCATGATTTTTTTCTTTGGAATCATGATATTTCACAATATTTCTACTTGACAATCATGCTTTTGTCATAACATTCATGGTATTATGTTGAGCATCACAGTTTCTAAACTGACTATTTGTTTTTGTAGTGAAATATATGATATTATAATATCATGAATCTGATAGTAATGATATTACCTTAAAAACCATGATATTATAATATTACAACTTCACAAGTTGTGATATTACAATAATTTCATTAGTATTACCTTAAACTACCACAATGAAGCTAACAGTTTCATGCTACAGGTTGACTTATGATATCGTGACTCTAAGAGTAGAGATATCAATTTTATTTTTATGTTATTGTACTTATGCTAGTGATATTTCACTAATACTCTATTTTCACACAAGTTTTGATATTGTCATAATAGTCATGGTTTTTTAGAGAGAGTCACAGTATTACTCTATATTTCTATGCTTTTGCATTCTATGTAAAAAATAAAAAACCTGAGAATAAGATTTGGAAAGTCATTTGTTCACTCATGATTTAATATTAATCATAAAGACCCCCTAACATTTTTTTTAGGACCCAAAGGACAAAAGGAAGACATTTAAAACAACCTAACTCGAAATTTTCATATTTGAAATTGGTGTTTTAAAAATATTTTCACTAAAGTTATTTTCATTTTATTTAAATCTTTCAACAACAAATGAGTGATACCAAGGGGCCCAAATTTCATTACATAATTTGTTTTATGTCATAAAATGAACTTTCACATTAGTTACTATTGATGCCTCTATGTGTACCACATATGTCCTATAGTGTTCAAGAACACTTCTCATTTAAGAATTCTAGGAATTTAGAGCATGGGTAGTAGGTTGTGACAACTTAATGTTACCTATGGTGAAATAGAAATAAAGCAATGTCTAAATGTCCCCAAAAATTTATATTAATTTATGGTTGGAAGCCATCATGGCCCAATATTTTGTGAAATGCAAGTATCTATGCTAATGTAAGTGAATTATGATCAAAATTTAAACTACAAGTTAATCTAAATGGATATTTATAATAAAATCTAAGCTATAATGATCTAGCTTAAAAACAAGCAAAAGGGAAGGGTAAGCCAGAAAGAGAATGTGTGATTGTTGATCCTTGACTCAAATATCATGAAAAAGTTTCAATTATAATTGAACCTACATTTAACTAGTATATGATGCAAAATAGCATAAGTGCATATCTCACCACATACTAGGTATATTTCTAAGGATAATATGAACTCATATAAGTAAGAACTAGATTTTACTTTAAATAATTGTTACCAAACTCAAATAGCATAATCACATATGAATACATAACAAATTAAATCAAGCAAATTCAAGATCCTTCAACCAATTTAGCATAAGCACAAATTAACAACCCTATATCACAAATGCAAATTTAGAATTCAAATAAACTATTCAAATTCAAGCTCTAAAACCAAAAATTAAAAGAAAGATATATTAACAATTGGCACATCAAATTTTTATAATCTTTGTATAATTCCTTGAATGTATTTATTGCTCTGAGTATACAAATTTTTCTCAAAAATATCTCCCTTTACAAGATGGTAATACTAATTTTTATAGAAAGATAAGGTTGTATACTAGTCAGTGGTAAAATACAAATATATAAAAGATAAGGACAAATATAATTATTATACAAAATTCTATAGTATATTTAATTTTCCAAGCTAAACTAACCTAGAGGCAATATGCTAACAAACTAGCATATGCCTTACAAAAGAATATTCTATTTTGAAAATACTACAAAGTTTATACAAAATAGAATATCAGCTAATTGGTGGGCCATGTGCCTTGAGAACCCACTTGTTGTTGTAGAAGCTCCATAGCCATTTTATGTTGTTCTTTAATAAGCTCCAAGTCTATAGGTGCTCTCAAAAGACACTCTTATTCATTGTTATCCAAAGATTCCAGTTTCCTATCATTTTTGGACATGACCTCTTTGATTTTTTGGGTCTCAACTACCCTTTCTCTAGCATTGAGGATCATATCAAGGATCCTACTATTATCTACTCCTATATGTCCTTGGATATTATTTTTGATTTCTTGGACTACCACATTATCCCTATGCTTGAATTCATTATCCTAGATGATACCTAAGATAGTAGACTATGTAGGTTATTTGAGCATTATATCAAGAAGTTTTTCAATTCTCCTTACCAGCTCTTCATCATCCTTGAGAAGCCTCTCTAAATATTATGACCATGTATTTAAACCTTGGATATTATATAAAACAATCCCAATAATGACATTCAAATTCCCTAATCTAATTGAATTAAACCTAGGAATCTATTTTCCAACTCTAATGTTGATCAACATTATTATTTGATCCAATAAAGCTTGTCATTGGGTTATTTAACCCTTGAACATTGTGTTTTGTTGTACCAATTCACTCTACCTTAGATTTATTGATTTAAAGACTCAAACATATCAAATAATAAGTCTTCAAACATCTTGATCATTACTTTTGGCACTAATAAGAAGGCCTATATCTTCAAATCTTCATTTTCTTTTTCCAAGTTAGATATGCTTTGTTTTATCCCCTTGATTTAAACTTTAATTTGAGTTTAGTGAGCCTCAGCTACGATTTCTACATCCTCTTCATGGATGGGTAGTTCACTAGGTTATTCTCCCCCCCCTAAATTTAGTTAATCATATAAAAGTCTCAACCTTTTGGAATGTGAACTCTTCAGTTCCCACCATGGCTTTTCTTATTGTTACTCTCTCTAACCTAGTTGTCTCTAGATTAAACCGCATAGTAATAGTGGATTTAGTATTTTTATAAGTTTTGAGACCTGTATTTGAGCATTATTTGATGATCTTAGAGTAACCATCTTCTTTCCATCTAACCCTACAATGGTCACTATTCTTCTCTCCTCCTGCTCTTTCATCAAGGCCCTTATCCATGGCTTGATTTCTTCATGTAAATCCACACTGATATATTAGGTCAAATCCCATGAATGGGACAAGCAAGGGATATTTTACATCTTTCCATAAATTAACCAATCAAGGATGATTAGTCTATGAATGTGGTACTCCTCACTAAAAAAAATGATCTCACTTGTGGGATGAGTGAGATTCAAATTTGGCCTCTTTTGTCCAATCGAGACAATTACCAATTCTAATTTCCTCTTCTTTGGTTATGCCACTAAGACTAGATCTAGGGAAACTTTCTTTCCTTTATCTTCATTCACAACCTCCTATAATTTAGCCTATGGTTCTTTAACCTACCCTTCTCCTTTAGAGTCATATGTTTTAGTGAGGACTTTGAGGGCATCCTTGACTATTTGACCTAGTTCCAAGGCTATCATATCCAAGTGTTTAAAAGGAGAAGTTGGCCTTTGAGGGAGAGATAAGGATGAAATTCCCTCACCAGGTCTCTCCTCTAACTTATCCTTACCAAGACCCTATGTGATTTGTGATAGGGGATGTGGCACTTCTTATTAAGGTTACTCCTAAGATGGTCTAGAAGGTCTAGGTAACAAATGATACTGAAGAGTATGTATTTACCATATGTCCCCTAGTGGTTTTTCATCACTAGTTAATCTATGTTGGAGCTTAATATTATAATTTTTGAATTTGGCTAGTAATTTTTCAAAATTGTTGTCCTTTATGTAGAGAGTGTCATAATGACCAATGTAATGCTGATATACTAGCTTGGGAAGTTGTTTTTTCTTCAAATGCTTTCCCACTATGTTATTATGATCCTAATTCCTAAGTTCATATAATTTAAACCCAAAGGAATCTCTATGCCTAGTCATGTTGTCCACCTACCTCCAATCTTGCAAAAATATTCTTCTAATTATCAAAGGAAAGTGATGGAGGAGGCTCTTCCTTCTATCCTTGCAGACTCCATCAACACCATGAATGAGTTGAGATATAATTTCTTATTCTTCTAGTTTGTTAGGAATATATATATGTAACTTATATAGATGGGTTAAAATTCCTTCAATTCTTATTATAGTGCAACCTAGATAAAACCAGATATCTCCCATTAGCTCTATATATTTCTTAATCAAAGGGGTAACCCTGGGCATAAGAGACCCTGTAATGGCTTCTACCAATGTAGGCTAGACATAGTCATAGATGAATTCTATGTGGTGTCCATAATTTAATATGTATACCTTTGAGTAGTGGTGGGAGATGGTGGTTATGCCCTCATGAGACTATTTTTGATGTTGGGGATCTTAGTAAAATATAGAAAGGCATATAGAAAATAATACATCATGAAGAACTATTTGTTTGTCTTATTTTTTATGGATTAAAATTGGCATCATAGATGGATGTTAATCATATCCCCAATTGGAGGAACAATCTCCTTCTCTACCATAAAGTAGACATAAGACACCCAACTTTTATTGACATATGTGGTTGTAAGGGTTCCAAATATTCTATTTAATAGGGTAATGTTACCCTAATTCCTTCCCTAAATTAGACAATTGGGATTCTTCCCTCAAAGTCCCATAATACATGGTTCCCCTAGAATAACCATGGCTTGAGGATAGTATCGAGGTCATTCTTATTGGTCCATTCCTTAATTTTGGGTAGCTCAACATGGGGTTTTGGGAGGTTATAGTACCTCTTCAAGGCCAATGGATAAATATATGTCACTCTCCTAGAGCTTCCTTCATGTATGATTCAATCATGCTCTATTCTACAACCTACAAAAATGGGAGAAAGTATGTCAATATAATGGAGTACCACTAGTTTGGTATCAACATGATAGAGGTTGGCCATTTGAACTACAACTAGGTCATAGTATCTCCTGCTAATAGTGGAAATCCTTTACTCCATAAAGGCTTTCATATCCTATATGGTCTAAAAGAGCTTAGACCAATTCTTTTTACCATTATTCAAGGCTACAGTGTCTAGTTTAATATCTTTGAAAACTCTTCTTTTATTCCTTCATGCTCAAAACATAATTAAACTTCTTTTATCTTGACTGTTATGAATCTTGGTTAACTTAGGGATTTTTATGCAAGTTTAGGGCTTCAAAAATTTAATGGTGGTAGCTCATTTGGATTTTAGCTCATACATGCTTTAGATTTGATTTGGACCTTTGCCTTTATACATTTTCATTCTTAAGCACACAAGATCTCCTCTTTTATCATTTTCTACTTATGTGGTACTTATGTGGCATCATTTTGGAACCTTTCATGGCATTTTTCATAAATGCCTTTGAAGCACTAGCCATTGGCATTTAAAAATTCCCCTTTGTTTCACACTATTGGATCAAGATCCTTAGATTAACACATGCCATTGTTTATGATCTAGGCCCTTGTTTATCATTGGTACCTTTTGGTACCAAGCCCTATGGTTGTGCCACTTGACACCATCATGGGCCCTTTGAGCTCTAGTACCTTTTTCAATCATCTATTGAGCAAGTATTTGTCATGTGTCAAGCCTATAGGCTCTCAGAACTCTATTGAAAATTCATCAATGATTTCTCACCATTGGATCATCCATTGTGATGAAGAATGAGCCATCGGATCCTTCAAGATGTATGAGATTTAATTAGTGCACATACATAAAATAACTTAGGGTAAAATACTTTTACCTAAGTCTATTTCATATTAATAAAAAAAATAGACTTAGGTTAAATCATTTTTTAAAAGGATTTATACCAAAAAGGGACCAAGCTAAATATTTTAATCCAAGGGTTATTTAATAAACACAACACATAATTTGGACTAAAATACTTATTTTAAGCTCTTAAAACATGCACAAAGGGGTCAAAGTGATATAAGGACCAAAATGCTAGATTTTGACATAGTGTTTTATTATATTAATAAAAAAAAAAATCTTAGGTTAAAAGCATTGGGGCCAAGTTTTATATCACAAAGACCCTTTTAAAATAAATCTTAGTATAAGTCTCTAGCCTAAGGTTCATGGCATTCAAACAAATTCAATGTGGACCTTAGGATATAGACTTAGACTAACTTCACTCCCACATATATTTAGACTATGAGATCATTTAAATATTTGTAGTTCAAAGATCTCGTGCATTTTATCATCCTCTGAGGGGTTCCATTAGTCTATAATGTAATTCATGAGCTTTTAAACAACATTTTAGAGTATATCCTAGTCTTGAGAAAGATAATCCATTATCTTAAATTTAACAGCCTCATGGATGTCAAATACGTTTTCACAGATGTCAAATTATGGTCACACGAACATCAAATTTAAGCTCATAAAGTTCTTAATTTTGATGGGATTAAAGTTGAAGGTCATGTGAACATAAAATATATCCTCACTGATATCAAATAATGGTCATATGAACATTAAATTTAAGCTCATCAAACTCTTGTGTCCCAATATGAGAGTGCCATATGGAAACTTTGTGAGGCTTCTTGAGATCTTGGACTCAATTCGCTCCATTTAATTGAAAATAGGGATGAAATAAGATCCATCTAATCATGATTTAGGAGCTTGCTTGTGATTCATTCCTTTAATATACAAGGCCATTTTATTTTAAGTTTTTAATGTAGGGGTGCCATATGGTGACCCTGTGAAGCTCCATGAGGTCTTGAATTTTCAATATTGGCTTCGTTCCATCCAATCTAATGGCCCTGATGAAGCAAAAGACATTGATTATGATCTGGATGCTTGAATATGATTGGTTAAAGGGAATAAGTGCATAGTTTTTTGGGTTTCCTTCACTCTATTAGATTAAAAGCCATGACAAAGCATGGGTCATAGGATCTATAAAAGAGCACAATGTTTAAGTTATAACTTTGGGATGAGATGAAAACTTAGGCTAAGATGTTAAATCTAAGGTCTCATTCATGTTAATAAACACAAATAGGGATTTAAAATTAAAGCTTTAGGCTAAGTAGGAAATAATAAATGGGACCATGCTAAAATATAAAAGGGGCATTACCAAGATAAAATTAGACCCAAATTATAAAAATAAAGGAACAAGGGGAAAATAAAAGTAGACTAAGTATAATTTTTAAGATAAGGTTTGGTCGTGTTAAAAAACAAGACCAAGCCTTAATATAAAAATTATAATTAAAATGTTCCTGTCAAATGCTCCTACCAAATTTAAATTTGAACTAAGGGTTTATGCCAAAGTTTTAGAACACAAATCTACCAGTAAAGATTCAATGAAACCTACATCTTAAATATATGAAGACTAATTATTAGAAACATCATGAAATCTTGAAGCTAAACCATAAACTAGTTGAACCAAATCTATCAAAGTGGATGATCTTCAAATTCTACCATTGATTCAAACTTGTCATGTTTTCAGGGTTAGGATTTAGGATATCTCAAGGGTCCCAATTTTCAAAAATGGGGATATGTTGACCTCAACAAATGGTGACTTCTAGGTGAAACATATCAATATGTTAGAACCTAGAGACTCTAGCTTAGACAAACAACTAAGTCATCTACTCCACTTGATCAATGTTATTATCCAGACCAATTTATGGTTGAAACAAACCTTT
The DNA here is from genome assembly GCA_037957365.1 of Torreya grandis. NCBI lineage: Eukaryota > Viridiplantae > Streptophyta > Pinopsida > Cupressales > Taxaceae > Torreya > Torreya grandis. The sequence continues at coordinate 1,473,407 of JARHVA010002047.1, forward strand.
CACTTGCATAATTAGGTTTAAACATCAAGACATATCCATGTTGTGTGTGTTCTTTTATTCCACATTTTTTCCCATGGGATTCAAGAGACAACTTCCAAGTTTCATATCCTTAATAATTAACACTGACTTAGAGCCTGTTTAGGTATCCATTATGAACCATGATTATAGCTTAGAGATGGCTTGGGAATTAATCTACTACCAATTAGGCATTCATATCCCTGATAGAGATGCCTTTTGATCTAATTATGGCCTTGCTCTACTACCAGCTAGGTGTCCATAGCCCTAATGGAGATTGCCATAATCACCTATGCTTACAAAGCTTTTGATTTTGCATTATATTCTTATTTTTTTGTATTTTTTAGATATTTTATGCTTCCAAAAAGTTTGGGAACTAGGGTAGCCAGGTTTAAGGATTTGGTCAAGTTTTTGATCCTCAGATAATCACTTATAAATAAAACCATTATCCTAGGCAAGGATGTTTATTAAGTGCAAGTATGAATATACCTTATGAGTTTAAGATTTCATCCTATAAGTGAAAATATTCTTAAATCCAATTTTAAGTTAAGAAAATGCTCAAAATCTCATGGAATGGTTACCTTCCTTCAATTAGTCTTTACCAGTTTATTTGAATTACAACATTAAGCCTATATTTCAGAACCATGGTCATCATATATACTAGGTTCATACCCACACTCTTGATCTTTGGGATTTCAAGAAAACTAAATAAAATTTGATCTCAAAGTTTTTCAAAAGGACTTATTAGAAACAATTAATATGGGAATCAAAGCAAACACATAACAAAAGTAACAAATCAAGAAACAAAAGGAAACAAACAAATATATACATGCTTATTTATAAACAAGGGACAATAAGGAAAGAGATAAAAGAAAGTAACTATCCTACCTACAATAAGTCTAACCATCTTACAATTTACTCCATAAAGACCTTAGGAGGAGTAGTAGAGAATTAATGCTTGAGTTACTACCCATTGGTGGGTAGTGTGAAATCTACTCCTTATAGATCCTTGATCTTGAAGGTGTTGTTTCCTAATGTGTCTATAATATGATATGGGCCAAACCACAAAGGTGTGAATTTTACATGCTTGTCATTAGGCTCAAATGTTTTATCCCAAAGGAGAACCAGGTCCCCTTATCTAAACACCTTAATCTTCGATCTTTTATCAAACCACATTTTCAGCATTGTCTAATTCTTGCTAAAATCAGAATAGGCTTCTCCCTTGCATCTTCCATCTAAATGATGGCTAGAAATATTGAATTTACAAGCTCCTGGCCTTATTTTATGTACTCTTGCATTAATTTGTACATGGGAAACTTGAGAGTGATAGGAAAGATTGGTTCTTGTCCATACACCAATAGAAATGGTTATGCCTTTAAGCCTTGCTTAATCCTGATCCTATCTACCCATAAGGCATATTTGAGCATCTTGTGTCAAGTCATGGGCTTATCTACAACATAATTCTTGATTGCTTTCATCAAGTTACTATTGGTAGATTCAAATATTCCATTTCCTTAGGGATAATGATTAGATGAAAATTTAAGACAAATGCCATTATCATATGCCCATTCAGTCATCTCTATGGATGTAAATGTAGAACCATTATCACACACTAAAGAGACTAGATTTTCAATTCTAGTGTAAATTTTCTCCTCCAAGAAATTAGTCACTTCCTCTATCTTGTATTATTTGGTGGCTAAAGCTTCAACCCACTTTGTGAAATAATCTATGGTAGTCAAGATGAAGTTGTGACTTTTAGATGAATTGGGGTTAATTACCCCCACAAAGTCCAACCCCCATTGTGCAAATGGTTTGTCACCTATGACTAGTTGTAAAGGCATTATTTCCTTAGGCTACTTGGTGATAAATATTTGGAAAGAGTGACATTACCTTATGTGCTTGAGAGCATCATTGAAAATAGTTGGCCAATAGTAGCCAGCTCTAAGGACTTTATAGGTAGTAGTCTTCTCAGATTGGTGTCCATTACCAAACTTCTCATGAAATGTACTCATGATTTGGGAAACTTCCTCTTTTGAGACACACCTAAGGCATACTGATTCAAAGTTATTTCTATATAAGACCTCATATTTGATCAAATAATGGGTTACCTTGAGCCTCAAAGCCCTCTTTTGATCCCTTGTAAATCTTATAGGATAGGTACCATTAATTCTTAAATAAATGATGGATTCATACCACTAACTAACTTAAAAGTTATGTTGATCCAAATGCATAATACTTAACCTAGGGATAGTATTAGCAATCATTTGGATCAAGCCTTGGCACCTTACCAATTTTACCATTTTCATTTCTATGTTATATTCTTGTAAATTGATATTCATTTACCTCTATGTTCTCTAAGCTCATTCTAGCTCAGCATAAGTTTTATGGTAGGGTTAGGTAAAATAGCATGCACCTTTTTCCTAAGGATATAGTGCCTAAATTTCTTCACTACATTGACTAATACATAAGCTTGTTTATCAATCGATGAATAGTTCATTTCAACATTTTTTGAAGTTATTACTCATAAAATATATTGGGTGATTATAGCCCTCAACCTTCTAAGTTAAAACTATAACCATAGTGCGGTCAGATACAAAAGAATAGAGATAAAAATCTTTTAAAAAGTTAGGACTTATCAAGACTAGAGCTTTGTTAATTACTTATTTGATGGTATTATATCCCTTCCTATATTCTTCATTGCATGAGACCTCAACATCCTTCTTCATCATGTCTTGAAAATATCTACAAAACCAAAAATGAACTTTATTACAAAATCTATTTAACAAAGAATGATTTTAATTATTTTCTAATTTTTGGAGGCTCTATTCTAGATATGGCCTCTACTCTTTCTATATTTATGGAGATCCCATCCTTAGTTATAATATGACCCAAAAATTTGCCTTTAGTAACACAAAAGATGATTTTATTGGGGTTTAAGTAAATTACATACCTTCTACATATCTCAAACACTTGTTGTAAATTCATAAAGTGATCTTCCCTATTTTTAGAAAAAACTATTAGATCATCCATATATATAATGATGCACTTACCTATCAAAACATGGAAGGCATGGTCCATGACCCTTTAAAAGGTAGATCCTAAATTTATTATTCCAAAAGGAATTCATTTTTAGGTGAAGGTTCCCCATTTTGTTGTGAAGGTTATTTTCATCCTATCTTCCCTATCAACTAACACCTAGTTATAACTTGAAAAGCCATCAAGAAAAGACATCATAGCTGAACCTGAAATAACTTGAATCACTTGGTCAAGAGAAGGAAGATGATATTTATCCTTTTTAAATGATTTTTTTAAATTTCTAAAGTTAATGCATAGCCTAATCTCACCATTCTTCTTCTTGACTGGCACTAAATTAGCCACCTACGTAAAATGCCTAATGGGAAACATAATTCGAGAATTTAGTAATCTCTTTGACTTTTTTAAAGGTCATTGGTTATATGACAAGGTTCATAGGTATTTTATTTAATTTTAATGGGTTATAACTTTCTTTAAGGGGTATAGTATGGGTGATGACTCTTGGATAAAATATATTCAAGTCATCATAGGACCAAGCTATGACATCCTTGTACTTGGTTAACAAGTCTTTGGCCTTCTTGTTCTCAATATTGGAACAAGATTTTCTCACATTAACCAGCTAAGGTCAATATTGGGGGCTAAGATCTATTGCATTGTATTCCTTCCCACTTACCTTAGGAATCTTAAAAACCTCAACCAGTTTGTCTTGATCAAATAGCCTCTTTAAGGCAATCATGCTTTTGGGAATTTTATTATCATTCAAATGAATGATTTTACCTTCAAACTTGTCTACTCTAAGTGTATTTTCATTAGTCTCATTAAAAATATAAGCCTTAAATGATCTAGAATTAATCAAAAAATCTAAGATATATTAATCACCACTAAATACTTGGAAATGATTTACATTATCAGGGATCGAAGGATAAGGCATCAGTTCAATGCTAAATTTTGGAGAGTTTTGATGAGGCATGAGGTTGGTTGTAGCAGATGCCATCTCATCAGTAGCTTAGCTTTCTTCTCTTGGAATGGATATAATGATAAAATCATCAAAATACTTAATTAGATCCCAGACCCTAAATTTATACCTCTTAGGGTACGAGAGTATGCATTGATATTTACTTCTCATTTGGTTGACCACTAGTTCTGAGTCATCATAGACTACTAGTTCTTTAACCTTATTTTTTATATCAAATTATAACCTAAAATGAGGGATTCATACTCATCAATATTATTAGTGCATGGAAATTGGAGCCTATAGGATGCATGATATTCTCTACTAATTAGCTTAGTCAAGACAACACTGACTCCTGATCTAGCCTTACACTAAACACCATCAAAGTGTAGCTTCCATAACTTAAGAACAACATGATTAATCTTAGGATCAAATACATTTGTAGTCTTTAGGGTGAAAACCACTTAAGTCTGAGTTAATTATGTTTATCCTCTCATTCACAACATTTTACTCAGTGATCATGTGCTTCATCCTTGGATCTCTCTAAACCTTGATCTAATTTGAAACTCCCTTCCAAAGTAGCCAAAAATGTGAACAACCTCTGGACATGTAGCCATTTAAAGCTTTGGTCCACTCCCTACTTAATAAGATAACATAAGCCTCAAGAATGTCAACAACTTGGATATTAATAAATTGTTATACTCTACGCTTAGAATCCAATTGCATATGAACATTTAAAAGCTCCAAAATTGCCTTGACTCTAGATTTGTCTAACTTAGTTACAACTTGATAAGACTTAATATGAGTTAGGTCAAGTTGATTGAAAATACCCTCTAACATGTTATTGGTAGATGCACTAGAATCTAATAAACAATTATGTAAATTCTTACCAAACATCCTGACTATGAGTAGGAAAGAAGGAGATTCTACCTTAGCTTTGTGTATAGCCATATTATCATTGTCATCCTTGGGTGGTTTGTTAAATTTCTTTGAAATGATTCTAGAAAGAGGTCCCTTTACTCTATAATTAGCATTAGTACATGCAATGAGATGTTAGCCTTTATCTTTTTCATATCTATAACTATATTATATCTAGTTTTATTATAAGAACTAGGAATATTAATATTAGGCTTAGAGGTACTCCCTTTAGGTGGATCTAGATTATTTATTGAAGAAGTATATAGAGGATTTACAAAGTTATTTGGAGGCATTCAGGTATTCAAGGGCTCACTTTACTCTTTATTCCTCAAAGGATAATTCTTCTTCAAGAATTTTTGGAAGGCATGGATCTCCTTAGGGACATCATTAGGTTCATTCTCCTCTTAAAAAGGGATATAAAAAGTCTCCACCATGAAATCTTGATTAGATGATTTGGATCTAGATCTACCTACACCACTATATTTGTTAGGTACGACATCAAATGTGTCTAATTCTTCCTAGAAAGCCTCAAAATATTTGAAAAACTCAATGATTTCAATTTCACCATGCTTGTTTGTATAATGCACTATATAATAATCAAGAAAAGCAATGTCAATAAGATTAATGTCCATAGTCCTATTGTTAAAGGATGGTTCATTAGCCTTGTTATTATGGGAACTATCATTCTAAAATCTATTATTTGGCCTATTAAACATTTGAAATGAGAAGTTCCTACCATAACTCTAAGTAGTGCTAGAAACTTATTTTTAAAACTAAAGAAAATTAGTGCTTAACTTTTTGACCATTTTTAAGATATACTTATTCTCATTCTTGGGAGTTTCAAAATTGTGTACTTGGTTACTGTTAGTACCAATAGTTGGTACTAAATCTCTTTCATCATTTGCATTGAAGCTATTAGTAGTAAGATGACTCAAGAATCCTAGGTTTTGATTGGGAGCAACATGACTCAAAGACAAGTGATGTAGATTTGATAGTTGATTCAGTGCTAGAATATTCTAGTTGTTGTTGGGGAAGATGTTTAGAATGGGCATATGTAGGTTAACATTTAGAATAGAGTATGCCATTTGTCTTTGGGGCTGCATCTGATCATTGATGATCACTACTTTAGAATAAACCCTAGCTAATGAAGTTATAAATGGAATAAATATTTTCAAAAATATAGAGGTCATGGGATCTACTACATCCTTGAAGATTTATAGAGCTAAAACATCATCAAGTTTATAGGGTTCTATGGTCCTAATGTACATTTTTTGAAACTTGGCATTAAAAGACCTTATGGGCTTGCTTGCATCCCTCCTGATGGTGGTGAACTAGTGGTATATGACACATGGACTAATAATTTTACCAAACTACTCTATAAAAACATTAGTAAAACCATCCCAACTAGTAATATAATTATTAGGGAAATTGACAAACCATTCACAATTATCATCTTCAAATGTAAATGGAAATAATATACATGTTATGTTTTCATGCATAATACATAACAACCTCAAAGCAACTTTAAAAGACTTAATATGATCTTCAATAGTTATAATACTAGTTGGACTAAATGTTGGCAAGTGTGTTTTAAGATTACATAGGAGATCATGTACCACACCTGGTATGTTGATTAAAGAGTCTCCCAACTAAGCTATACTTGGATGAAGGTTTAAAGCAAAGGTACCTTGAAGAGGTGAAGTTTGCAAAGATTTGGATCTCTTGCATTTACCTTTATCATGCCTGGCTCTTCTATGAACCTCAAGTTCAAGCATAGGTTCCCTTGTCTTTGAGTGTGATCTTGTTCAAATCCTTGGAAATTATAGCTTGAAGATTGAAGATCCTATTTTAAATATGATGTATCAATCTATTGTTTATAAAGAACAAAGATTAAACCTACGCATTAAGCTAACTTTGCAAAGATTGTATAAATAATAGTAAAATATATCCACCTTTGACTAAGATAGCTCAAAGATATATCTAATTACGTAAATATGGTATACATTTATAATTCTAAGCTAAAATAAACCTAAAACTATGAAAGATATACCTATATTTGATCAAAATAAGCTATCCTAACCTCAAATACTATGTATTCTCAAGTCTCAAGCTATATTTACAAAAAACAAGCATCAAACCTCAAAGAATTGTGATCTTTATTTGAAGGAGCAAAAATATGGGTTGAAGACCATAATGATCAATGATCTTTATGCTTCTAAGCAAAGAATTATATAAAATTGAAAATGTAACACCAATCTTAGATCAAAATATACTACGACTAAAAAAGATCCAATCAATGCCCAAAGATGCCATCTTGCTATCACCAATCAGGGACCTTGTTGATGCCTTTATGTGTACCACATATGTCCTTTAGTGTTAAAGAACACTTCTAATTTTAGAATTCTATGTTGTGGCAAATTAATCTTAGATATGGTAAAATAACATCAAAGAAATGCCTAATTGTTACCATAAATTTATATTAATTGATGGTTGGGAGCCATCTTGGTCTAATACTTTGTGAAATGAAAGTATCTATGATAATGCTAGTGAATTATGATTAAAATTTAAAGCACAGGTTATTCTAAATGGATATTTACAATGAATTCTAAGCTACAATGATTTGGTTTAAAATGAAGTAAAAGGGAAGGGTAAGGTAGAAAGAGAATGTGTGATTATTGATCCTTAACTCAACTATCATGAAAAAGTTTCAATTATAATTAAACATGCATTTATCTATTATGTGATGTAAAATATGATAAGACCAGATCTCACCACATACTAGTGAAATTTATAAGGATAATATGAACTCATACAAGTAAGATATATATTTTCCTTTAAAGATGTGTTACCAAAATTAAATAACATAAGCACATCTAAATACAAAACAAATGAAATGAAGAAAATTCAAGATCCTTCAACCAATTCAACATGATAAAAAATGAGTAACCCTGTATCATAAATGCACATTTAGAATTCAAAGAAATTATTCAAATTCAAGCTCTAGAACCAAAAATTAAGAGAAACATATATTAACAATTGACACATCAAATTTGGACAATATTTGTAGAATTCCTTGACTATATAAATTGGTTCAAGTATACAAATTTTGATAAAAAATCTCTCCCTTTACAAGATGGTAATACTACCTTTTATAGAAAGACAAGGTAGTATATATGTCAATTATAAAATATAAATATACAAAATATAAGGATAATTGTCCTTTTTATACAACATTCTAGATTACATTTGCTTTTCTAAGCTAAACTAACCTAGAGGAAATATGCTAACAAAATTTCATATGCATATTTTTAAAAATACTATAAAGTTTATACAAAATAGAATATCAGCTAATTGGTGGGCCTTGTGTCTTGAGAACCTACTTGTTTCTGTAAAAGTTCCATAGCCCTTTGATGTTATTATTTGACAAGATACAAGTCCACAAGTGGTCTCAAAAGACACTCTTTTTCATTGTCAGCCAAATCTTCCAATTCTCTATCATTTTTAAACATGACCACTTTGATTTGTTGGGCCTCAACTACCCTTTCTCCTACATTCAGGATCATATCAAGGATCCTACTATTGTCTACTCTTAAATTCCCTTGGATTTTATTTCTAATTTCATAGACTACCAAAGTATCCCTATGTTTGAATTCATCATCCTAGATGATGCCCAAGATAATAGACTATGTAGGGTGTTTGAGAATTGTCCCAAGAAGTTGTTCAATTCTCCTTACCAGCTCATCATCCTTAAGAGACCTCTCCAAATCCTATGACCATGTATTTAAACCTTGGATCTTCTCAACAATAATCCCAAGAATGAAATTCAAATTCCCTAAACTAATTGAATTGAACCCATTAATCTACTTTCCAACTCTAAAGTTGATTAGCCATGTTATTTGATCCACTAAGGCTTGTCATTGGGTTATTAAACCCTTAGCCATTGTGTTTTATTGTGACAATGCATTCTACCTAAGATTGATTGATTTTAAAGCCTCAAACATATCAAATAAGGAGTATTAAGGCATCTTGATCATTGATCCTAGCACTAATAAGATGTATTATGTCTTCAAGTATTAATTATCTTTTTCCAAGTTGGATATCCTTTACTTCTTCCCCTTGATTTTAGCTCTAACCTGAGTTGAATGAGCCTTAACTAGAATTTTTACATCCTCTTCATGTATGGGTAGTTCACCAACTTTTTGTCCCCAACTGGAGTTAATCTTAAAAAAGGCTCATCCTTTTGGAAAGTGAGCTCTTTAGTTCCCACCATGGCTTTTCTTATTGTTACTCTCTCTAACACAGCTATGTTTGGATTGAAATACATAGTAATAGTGGATTTAGTATGTTTCATAGGTTTGGGGACCTCCATGTGAGCACTACTTGATGTTCTTAGAGCATCCATCTTCTTTCCATCTGACCTTATAGTGGTCATTATTCTTCTCTCCTCTTGCTCTTTTAGCAAGTCCCTTATCCATGGCTTGATGTCTTCATGTACATCCACATTGACAGATTAGGTTAGAGCCCATGAATGGGACAAAAATGGATCTTCTACATATTTCCATAAATAAACCAATTAGACATGATTGGTACATGAATGGGGTACTCCTCACTAAAAAAATTGATCTCACTTGTGGGATGAGTTAGAGTAAACTTTGGCTTCTTTTATCTAATAAGGACAATTGCCAATGTTGATTTCCTCTTATATTGTTATGCCACTAGGAATAGATCCAAGGCAACTTTCTTTCCTTTATATTCCTACTCAACCTCCTCTACTTGAGTGTATGGTTCTTTAACCTACTCTTCTTCTCCTTCAAATCCACATGCTTCAATGAGGACCTTGAGGGCATCCTCCACTATTTCATCTAGTTCCAAGGCTATTATATCTAAGTGTTCAAAAGGAGATGTTGGCTTTTGAGAGAGAGATGAGGATGAAAGTACCTCACTAGGTATCTCCTCCAACTTATCCTTAATAGGACCCTATGTGATTTTTTCTAGGGGTGTGGCACTTCTATTTGAGGTTACTCCTAAGGTGGCCTAAAAGGTCCAGGCAATAAATGATACTGAAGAGGATGCATTTTCCATATGTCCCCTGGTGGGTTTTCATCACTAGTCAATCTATGTTGGAGCTTAATATTGTGTTTTTTGAATCTAGTTAGTACTTCTTCAAAATTGTTGGCCTTGATGTGGAGAGTGTCATAAGAACCAAGATGATGCTCATAGATTAGCTTGGGTAGTTATTTTCTCTTCAAATGATTACCCACTACATCATTGGGATCCCAATACCTGAGGTCATCTAATTGAAACCCAAAATAATCTTTGTGCCTATCCATGGTGTCCACCTATTTCCAATCCTATAAACTTGTTTTTCCAATTATTAAAGGAAAGAAATGGAGGAGGCCATTCTTTTTCTCCTTATAGACTCTATCAACACCATGAATAAGTTGAGATGCAATTTCCTATTTTGATATCTTATTATAAATATAAATAGGAAACTTATAGGGTTGTTTCAGAATTCCATTAATTATGATTACAGTGTAATTTGGATAAAACTAGATATCTCCAATTAGCTCCACATATGTATTAATCAAAGGGGTAACCCTAGTCATAGGAGACCCTATAATGGATTATACCAACATAGGATAGACATAGTCATAGATGAATTTCATGTGGTGTCTATACTTGAAGATGTGTATCTTTTATTAGTGGTGGGAGATGGTGGTTCTACCATTAGAAGACCATTTTCAATGTTTAGGATCTTAGTAGAAGCTACTAGGGCATCTAGAAAATAAGACATCATAAATAATTGTTTGTTTTTCTTCTTTTTATGGCTGAAAATTGGCATCTTAAATGGATGATAATCATATCCACAATTGGATGAATGAACTCTTTCTCTACAATAAAGTAGACACAAGACACCCAAATTTTATTGACATATGTGGTTATAAGGGCTCCAGATATTTTATTTAATAGGGCCATGATTACCCTAATTCCTTCCCTAAACTAGATAATTAGGATTATTCCCTCTAAGTCTTGGAAAACATGGTTCCCTTGGAGTAACCTTGTCTTGAGGATGGTATTTAGGTCATTCTTATTGGTCCATTCCTTGATTATTGGTAGGTCCACATAGGGTTTTAGGAGCTTATAGTACTTCTAAGAGGCCAATGGTGAAATATATGCCACTCTCTTATATATTCCTTCATGGATGATCCAATCATGCTCTATTCTATAATATATAAAAATGGGAACAAGTACATCAATATAGTGGAGTACCTCTGGTTTGGTAGTAGCATGATGGATGTTATCCATTTAAACTATGACTAGGTCATAGTATCTCCTACTAATAGTGGAAATCCTTTTATCTTCTTTGGTAATGGATTTCATCTCCTCTATGGTCCAAAAGAGCTTGAACCAATGCTTATTATCATTGTTCAAGGCTATAGTGTCCAATTCATTATCTTTGAAAACTCTTCCTTCACTATCTGTGGATAGATATAACTCTATCTCATCTCTTGATTTTTGTCTCTAAGCTACCATGGCTTCTATACTTACAAATTATTCACAACTATATTATAGATGGTCTTTAGATTGGTTCCTTTATACTCAAAACATAATTGGACTTATTTTATCTCTACTATAACCAACTTGGGTTCACTTATGGATTTTTATGGAAGTTTAGGGATTTAATGTTTTAATAGTGGTAGCTCATTTAGATTTCAGCTCATACATGCTTTAGATTTGATTTGGACCTTTTCCTTTATATGTTTGAATTATTAAGCACACAATATCTCCTCTTTTGTCATTTTCTACTTGTATAATTCTTATGTGGCATCATTATGAAACCTTTCATGACGTTTTTCATAAATGACTTTGAAGTACTAGTCATTAGCATTTAAAAATGCCCTTTTGTTTTGCAACATTAGATCAATATCTTTGAATCAACACAGGCTGTTGATTATGATCTAGGCCCTTGCTTGTCATTGGTCCCTTTTAGTATTGAGCCCCATGGTTGTGCCACCTAGTACCTCCATGGGCCTTTCAAACTTGGTACCTTTATCAATCACCTATCAAGTGAGAGTTTTTCATGTGTTGAGCTTGTGAGATATGTTGAAAAGTCATCAATGATTTCATGCCATTAAAAAGTCTATTTAACCTACTAATCTTAGCCACTAGCTTATTGTTCTCTTCCTTGGTCTCTCCAAAACCAAATTTGAATACCTCTACCTTGGTGGCCTTCTTCCTTATTACATTTAACTTAGCCTCTATGTATTCTATGCTGAGACCTTATAGGCTCTATTTAAAACCATCAGAGGCATGTTTTATCATCTAGTCAAATATACTCTAATCACTAGCCTTCCTCAGTTATCTAAAATAATATCTAACTCTAGTCTTGACAAAATATATCTAGCCTCTTTCTCTTATTTAGATAATTTATTGACTAATTCCTCTGAACATAGAAACTAGTCTCAGGCCTCTTGGGTCCTTATTAATTATAAGTTCATAGAATTAGATTTATATAATGGGTTCATAAAATATAGATGGTTGAATGCCTTATTATGTGTATACATCATATGGAAATCTAGCTTGCTATTATCTTCCTTGAAGCTCATGAACAATTTGGTTATGTTATTAACATGTGGAGCTAAGTTGACTCTCAAAGAATGAATGGAATCAAGGATTTCATATAATATAAGTGTAACATCCTGTACATCTTGTTTAATGCATTGAAGAACCTCAATTAATTTTTGTTGTTCTCTAATTGTTTCCAACTCTTCCTTGATCTCTTCTCTAGATATTTTAGTTCATTAATGTATGGACATGATGGCTTCTATGTGGGTCTCCATATATATATTTCAAGTCCTATATGTAAGGGGACAAACTCTTTTTCCTTTTATGTCTTTTGATTGCGGAGTATACTTCCAACCTCTCTTTCATGATCAAGTTCTTACCAAAGTTATCTTCTATCTTCCTCTTTCTCACCCTCTATACTGATGTAGTGGCCTTGTAAAACATGAAGTTCACTATTAGAAATTTTGTTATCTATAGATTGGGCCTCTTAGAGGCTAAGGATCCTAGTTCCTTAGCACAAAATGGAAGAGTTAAATTTAAGGGATTAGAGGGCAATGCTTATTATTTGATCATGTTCTTTAGATTCTTACTTATTTTGGGTAGAAGGATTGTGTATTGTAGGCCAAATAATATTTGATCAGTCTATGTTCCCAAATTATGGAATTGGATGACCCACATAGACCAGCTTCCTCTTAGGTGTTCTATTTATTATTATAACTATGGTTAATATGGTGGGAGTGAAAGAAGGTAGAGATGAACCCAACTGGGTAGAAATAACTATAGTTTAAGGTATGGATTAAGCAATGGATAGGATGGACAACACTAATGTTGATGGAGCGAATGTCAATGGAAGTAAATTGGAAGGGATGGAAACCACATGGATAGAAACCATAACATTACAAGGGGGAATAGTATTAGTGGTGGTTGGAAGACTCATGAATGGGTGTAGGAATAAGAGACCAATATAAACTATTTGTTAGGGAATAAATGTGGAGACCATAGAGCCATGGGTGATTAAAACTATTGGTAAAGACATCAAAGGGAAAAAAATTAAAAGAGTAATAAAGAAGGGACCCTTACCATATGAATCACCTATAATATGTGCTTTAGCCTTGATTGTCTATAACCTTAGGACCTTTTCTTGTTATATCTCCTCCTCATCTACATCTTAGGTTGGTGGAGTCTATGGTCTATCCCTAGGCTTCTTTTGATATGTCTTGGTTGTTCTCCTTGCTTATGGGCCTATGGATTATGATGGAATAGAATAGGGAATAATGCTTTTCATTATATCTGAATTAGCTAGTGTTTCCTCTTCATCTAAGGAATCCAACCATATAGCCTAAACTTTTATATATGATTTCACTTGTACAGTACCTCTAACTATAGTTAGCTCCTTAGTTGAGTCTCGTTTGTCCATAATCAATTTAACTTTATAAGGTTGAACTTGGATCACTTGTGCTTGTTCTTATGTTGAGGTAGGCAATTATTCTTCCTAAGTTTGTTGTTCTTATTTTTCTTCCTTTTCATTTTCATTGAGTGATGCGTTAGCTACTAACTACTATTGCTCGTAAGGCTATCTCTAAGATTTTTGGGGATGAAGCCCCTATCCTTCTAGTTGTTTTGATTGCCTACCACTCCAAAAATATAAAGATCTCCATCTTCTAAGAGGTAGAATTAAAAACATTAATTAAACAAGTATTAAGGATGGTTCTACTTGAATAACATGTTGGAAATATTGGCATTGATGTCAAAGGTTTAATATTATTGGTGATAAAGGCCCCATTGCATTTAATATTGTTTATCTTGGCTAATATGAGTTAATATTTATTTAATATTAATGAATATATTTTTGGTTGCATATGAGACAAAATAAGGGCCCATGGAGAAGATAAAGAGTCACAGGATAAAGACAAAACAAGGATGGGACGTATTTTCCCATGAAGAGTCATTTTGAGGAATACCAAGAGTCACCAAGTGAAGACAAAAGAGTATGGACGAATTTTTTATGAAGGGAGACTTAAAGGAATATGAAAAGTCACCAAAGATAAGGACAAAAGTGGGAAAGACATTTTTGGTCATGAAGGGTCACCACATGACTTTTCAAATGCTTGGATATGAAGGGTCATCCAAGATTGGCACCATTTTTCATGAGAATTGAAAGGTCACAAAGGGGGAAGGCCAAAGGTCATTTGGAAAACTATAAATAAAGGCTTGAGTAGCCATTTGTAATATGAGTGTGAGAGGTTAATTTGATATTTTATTATTTAGCTTAGAAAAGCAAAGGTGAGAGAGAGGAAAGAGATGTTGTATTGAACTATCATTTGTTGATTTAGAAACATTGAGAGATAGGTGTGGTTTACACAAAGTGGATGATGCTCATGTGGGTTGGTGCTCACGAATGATAGCTAGGTTGATGCTCGACAAAGGGGTTTGAAGCTCCTGTGGGGTGGTGCTCATGAATTATAGCTGAGGTTGTTACTTGGCAAAGGGGTATGGTGCTCTTGTGGGTTTTTTCTCAATAATATACTTGAGATTGTTCTCCATGGTTTTTCCCACATTGGGTTTCCACATTATATCTAGTGTCTCTCTCTTTCTTGTGTGATGTTTATTATTTGAGTTTAATTGCATATCTTGAATGTTTAATTAAGGGAAAGTTTTATAAGATATATATGCCGATTCACTCCCCCTCTTAGTATATCTCATGCTTAATAGTTGGTATCAGAGCAGGTTCCTTTTTGAAAAGTTTTACAGCTTGAAGGTAGATCAGGAAAGCACAAGATGGCCATATATAAAGGTGCCTCTGCAAGCAAAAGAATAGTTAATCAAGAAGAAGAAGAGGATGAAGAAGAAGTGAATATGGAAGGAGAACTCATGTGTGCCTTAGAAGAGTTGAAAATTGTTGAAAAGAAAAATCAAAGATTAAAGCATCAAATCCATAAAAATGACAAGGAGTCAAAGGAGATAATTGAAGATCTGATGGCACAGTTGGAAATATCAAGAAAATAATGTGAAAGGTATGTTACTAAAATTTCCTCTTTAAAAGAAGAGATTGAGAAAGTAGTTAATATTAAAATAGTCAATGATTCAAAATTTGAGAATAGCACTAATATGTTGAATAAGATATTAGAAAGCCAAAAGGCAATATCAGATAAGATAGGTATCGGTTTTGAAAAGAAGAAGAGCTATGTTGAAGCTCTTACAAATAAAGAAACAAATAGGGAAGGAATGGATAATATAGAGGACAAAGAAGGCTGGAAGGAACAAAGCTATAAATGGCAATCAGGTCAGAGATTTACAAATAGGTCCTATTTTTATGGTTACTATTTTTATTGTAATGGATATGGTCATAAGAAATTAGAATGTAGAAAAAGAGCTAACAATCTCAAAAATAAGGAAAAGGAAGGTCATGTAGAGTCAAGCAGAAGCTATAACTCTTTTGCTCCTCTATTAAGCTTTGATGAAGAGACCATAATTTGTTACAAGTGTAACAACTTTAGACACATAGCTTGGTATTGTAGAGGTGTGTTCGAGTCAGTCAAGAAGGACTAGAGTTTTAGGGCTCCATTCATCAAGAAAAAGGTTCAGACATGGTAGAAGAAACAATCTAAAGGTTCTATGTTGGTCCAGATAGCTCTGCATGCAAGAAATGAAGAAAAGCCATGGTTTATTAATAGCGTATGTTTGAGGCACATGACAGGAGACAAGACCAAGTTCATAACCCTAAAAAAGTCAATGGTGGCATAGTGAAATTTGGGGACAATACTACTACCAAAATTATTGAAAAAGGTACACTAAGTTTAGATAATGGTAGAACTAAAACTGAAAATGTTTTATATGTAGAAGGTCTTAAGCATAATATTTTGAGTGTAAGTCAAATGTGTGATCAGGGGCACACACTAAATTTTTATGCAGAAGGTTGTGAAATTAGAAGAAAAGATTTAGATGTATTAATTGCAGATGCTCAAAGAACAGGTAATAACTTATATATGCTATCAGACATCAAAGGTCAAAAATGTTGTTTGAGTCAGATTGAAGAAAGCTAGCTATGGCATAGGAGAATGGGGCACATAAATTTTGACAATCTTGTCAAAATTTACAAAAAGCAAGCTGTCAGGAATCTTCCAATGATCACAAAGCCATCTAACACCCTTTATGGACCTTATCAGCATGGGAAGTAGGCTAGAAGGTAGTTCAAAACAAAAGAGTACTCTACCACTCAGATGCTAGAGCTTGTTCACAATGATCTATGTGGAACCATGAGGACTCAAAATACTCAAGGTGATAAATATTTCATGTTGCTTATTGATGATTTTTCACGTATGACTTGGATAATGTTTTTAAAGAAAAAATCAGAAGCTTTTAGACAGTTCAAAGCATTAGTTGAGAATGAAACTAATCTGAAGATTAAGTGTCTAAGATCAGATCGAGGAAGAGAATTCATGTCAAATAAATTTATTCAGTTTTGTGGAGATCATGGAATAAAGAGACGATATTTAGTAGCAAGAAATCCACAACAAAATGGAGTAGTTGAACAGAAAAATAGAATAGTTTAAGAGATGGCGAGGACAATGTTAAATGAATCCAAGATAGAAAATAAATATTAGAGAAAGGTAGTTGGTACAATAGTGCATATTCAGAATAGAGCTCTATTAAGAGTCAATAGTGACAAAACTCCTTGTGAGCTATGGAAAGACAAACCAGCAATAGTGGATTATTTCATAGTTTTTGGTAGCAAATGCTTTATAAAGAGAACCGATGAAAAACTTGGTAAGTTTGAATCTAGAGCAGATGAAGGTATATGTCTTGGTTATTCTTGCAAATTAAAGCTTATACATGTTATAACAAAAGAACCAAGAAAATTGTTGAAAGTGCAAGTGTCAGGATAGAAGAGGATGGAACACAAAAGATTAGTGATCCAGTAGACATTCCTGAAATCATTGAAGAAGAAGGCTTTGAAGAATCAGATGAAGATGAGGAAAAGGAGAAAAAGGGCACCAAGACTCCATCCAAATATGTTTAGAAAAATCATAATGAAAGTGACATCATTAGGGATATAAAAGAAGGAATTTGCACTAGAAGAATGATGGTAAGTGAATCTAAACAAGTTAATTTCTCTTTGTTATCTAAAATTCAGCCTAGAAATTTTTCAAAAGCCAGACATGATGAGCATTAGGTTAAGGCTATGGATGAAGAATTAGATCAGATAGAAAAGAATCATACTTGGTAATTAGTGCCTAGACTAGAAGATCATAATGTGATAGAAACAAAATGGGTTTATAGAAATAAGCTGAATGAAAATGGAGAAGTAACCAGAAATAAAGAAAGATTAGTATGTAAAGGATATGCTCAGATTGAGGGAATATATTTTGAACAAACTTTTGCACTAGTAGCAAGGTTAGAGGCTATTAGAATGTTTCTTGCATATGTAGTATTTAAAAATTTCAAATAATTTCAAATGGATGTCAAATCTGCCTTCTTAAATGGGAATCTTGAAGAAGAAGTCTACATTGAATAGCCTGAGGGGTTTATTCTCTTGAATATTATAATCATGTATTCAAATTGAAGAAAGCATTGTATGGATTAAAATAAGCTCCCAGAGCTTGGTATGCAAGACTTAATAAGTACCTGCAAGATCAAGGATTCAAGAGAGGATTTGTTGATAGTAATATTTACATCAAAATAGAAGGTGAGCATCAATTGATTGTTGTTGTGTATGTTGATGATATCATTTTTGGAGGAAATATTGAAAAGATGACAAAAGAATTTTTTGATAGAATGCAAAAAAAATTTGAGATGTTTATGCTTGGAGAATTATCATTTTTCTTAGGATTACAAATATTTCAATCACATAAAGAAATTTTTATATCTCAAAGTAAATATGCCAAGGAAATGTTGTAGAAATTTGGTTTTGAGAATTGTGTACCAGTTGGCACACCTATGTGTACAAGAAATAAGGTGAGCAAGGATGAAGATTCACCTGTTATAGATCAATCTTTGTATAGATCTATGATTAGTAGTCTTTTATATTTGACAGCATCGAGACCAAACATCATGCATGCAGTAGGTATGGTTGCAAGATATCAATCATCTCCAAGAGATAGTCATGTTCAGTTGGTGAAAAGAATATTTAGATATATCAAAGGGACATTGGATTATGGATTATGGTATCCCATAGGTAAAGATTTCACTTTAGTTGCTTATACAAATTCAAATTGGGTAGGGTGCTTAGATGAAATAAAGAGTACAAGTGGAGGAGCTTTCTTCCTTGGTGATAGCTTAGTATCATGGATAAGCAAAAAGCAAAACTTAGTATCACTTTCTACAGCTGAAGCAGAATACATTACAGCAGTATTGTGTTGTACTCAAGTGCTTTAGATGAAGCAAACTTTGGAAGATATCAAGGTAAAGTATGATGAACCTATTTCCATTTTTTGTGATAACACAAGTGCCATAAATATTTCAAAAAATCTAGTAATGCATTCAAGAACAAAACATATTCCCATTAGATATCACTTTTTGAGAGAGTAGATTGCAGATCAATAGGTTAAGTTGGAATATATTAGTACTATAGAGCAGATTGTAGATATTATCACAAAGGCACTACCAAAAGACACATTTGAGTATCTGCAAGAGAAGTTGGGAGTAACTTCCCTTACTTCCTACCATTAAGGTTTAACATCAAGTGAGGGGGAGCTAAGTGTTAGCTCTAAGTAGGCCCTTTGCCATTGATGTCAAAGGGGGAGAATAACAAGTACATGTATAGGTGCAAAAAAATAGGTACATGTTGCTACAATAAGGAGGAGTTATTGTATGCTTTTAGATGATAGTATGTGTAGGTGACAGGATGTGACAGTTTCAGGATTGAGGTTGCCATCAATGACAAAAGTGGAGATTGTTGGAAATATTGTCATTAATGTCAAAGGTTTAGTATTATTGGTGATAAAGGCCCCATTGCATTTAATATTGTTTATTTTGGCTAATATGAGTTAATATTTACTTAATATTAACGAATATATTTTTGGTTGCATATGAGACAAAATAAGGGCCCATGGAGAAGACGAAGAGTCACAGGATAAAGACAAAAGAAGGATGGGATGCATTTTCCCATGAAGAGTCATTTTGAGGAATACCAAGAGTCACCAAGTGAAGACAAAAGAGTATGGATGAATTTATCATGAAGGGACACTTAAAGGAATATGAAAAGTCACCAAAGATAAGGTTTTTGGTCATGAAGGGTCACCACATGACTTTTCAAATGCTTGGATATGAAGGGTCATCCAAGATTGGCACCATTTTTCATGAGAATAGAAAGGTCAGAAAGGGGGAAGTCCAAAGGTCATTTGGAAAGCTATAAATAAAGGCTTGAGTAGCCATTCATAATATGAGTGTGAGAGGTTAATTTGATATTGTATTATCTAGCTTAGAAGAGCAAAGGTGAGAGAGAGGAAAGAGATGTTGTATTAAACTATCATTTGTTAATTTAGCAACATTGAGAGATAGGTGTGTGGTTTACACAAAGTGGATGATGCTCATGTGGGTTGGTGCTCATGAATGACAGTTGGGTTGGTGCTCGACAAAGGGGTTTGAAGCTCCTGTGGGGTGGTGCTCATGAATTGTAGCTGAGGTTGTTACTTGGCAAAGGGGTATGGTGCTCCTGTGGGTTTATTCTCACTAATATACTTGAGATTATTCTCTGTGGTTTTTCCCACATTGGGTTTCCATGTTATATCTGGTGTCTCTCTCTTTCTTGTGTGATGTTTATTATTTGAGTTTAATTGCATATCTTGAATGTTTAATTAAGGGAAAGTTTTATAAGATATATATACTGATTCACCCCCCCCCCCCCCTCTTAGTATATCTCATGCTTAACATAACACTCATCAAGTACTCATTTAGCCATGTTATTATATCCCTTTATTTGACCTCATTTTCATCTTTGGCATTCAAGAAAAGAAAGTCATGATCAATTGTCTCATGCTTGTATTCAAGGATGAGAGTGTGAATTTTCTTTTGGACCTTTTTATGAGGGTACCCATATATGTGAGGAAGGGTGGATAGTGCATAGGCCTTCTTGGCATTGCCAACCTCTCTAAACTATCTATGAATGGTGTAATCCATTCAGCCAATGGTTACATGAGACACATTTAAGGTGGCCTTCTTATTTTTAGTGAGATATTTGTTGATGATGTTAAAAATTTGATGAATAATTTCCTATTCAACTACCTTGTCTGAAACAAACTTTGAAAATTGAAGAGGATCTACTTTATGCCCCACCACCATGATCACTATGAGATCCAAATATATCCAGTAGTATCTAATGTTATTGGATAGTGTTCAAGCTATACTTGGGAAAAATTTTGGTAATGGATTGCCTTTAATCACCATCTGTACTTGAGGATAAAATCCCTTGATAATCTTGATTATGTTCCTCACATATGAATAAATTTTCATAAATTTATAGTAGTTTCATATATTATTTCTAATGACCTCAGCATTGAGCTCCCACTACACTTTATTATGTCTATAAATAGTGCTCATGACTACATCAATTATATAGCAAATCATATAGAAATTTCCACTAAGTACTACTTATCCTTCTATAAAATTTGATTTTATAGGTGTGAACTAATTATTTCCCCCAATGCATAAGTACACCCTAAGGTAGTTAGAAGGTTTGGAATGGGAACCCATTCCAAGTACACATAGTAGAGGGTAGCATGACCAAATAGCCTATTCAGTAGGGCCATGCCTATGTGGATTCCCATTCTAAAGCTAGTAATGGGTATAGGTCTCTTGGCATGTTATTTCAAGGTGAAATTCTATTTGGGTAGTAGCAATTTTAAAAGAGCTCATTTTAGATGGTTGGCCTTTTTCGATGTAACTACAATATGTAAATCATATGTAACATCTACAATAAAAAAGCTTAAATTTATATTAAATGCTTCTCTAGATATGTATGTGACAATAGTATTGTTATCTATGTAATGTAGATATCCTCCATCCATGATTATTACTTTGAATAATAGACATCATAGCAAATCAATGCATGGCATCACTTATTGTTTTACAGGGGCATAGTTTAGGGCTTGGCTCTTGAATAAAATTATGTCTTATATCATCTACATATCTTCATCTACTATGTTTTCCTCAAGTGAAAATGAATCCATGCTCTTAATTGCTTCGAAGAATGTTGAATAATTAGAATAAGATCCCTTGAATATAGTATAATTGAGCATAGTATTGAGGTATTCAATAGAATACTTGATTGAGAACTTGATGGTTTTGGGGCTCCTAGATGATGATGCCATTATAAATCTACTAGGTACTAGTATGTTATAAGATTTTGATAATGGCATCTTTTTACTTAGCTAAATATCTCAAGTTATAATTCATTGTGATAGAAATTAGGGTTATTGGGATTACTTGAATCTAATATCTACTTAAGATTGAATGATTAAATGATGTGAACTCAATTGGGGGATCAATGTAAATAGATTTCCTGTATTGATTTCTAGTTTATGTGAAATTGCTCATTAATGCCTATGAGCTCATCAACTTCATTTAATTTCAATTTAACCACCCTATCCTAATGTGCATTCCATGTAGTATGTATTTTCATTTAGGGTGGTGTGACATAACATTTCATCCTTTTCCATGTGTCATTGTATATCCTAGTCAATAAAAGTCAAACTTTTTTTTTGGGCTAAAAGACTTCGAAGCATAGAATGCATTTTGAAGATATTAGCTCCTAATGTTTCTGAAACAAAAATTTATGAAATTAAAATTTGATAATGACCAAACCTACCAAAAGGAAATTTTGCATGGAAAAGTCTCTAAAATTAAATATTATGATATAAAACCTCTTACGTGTAAATGGCCAACATAAAATCCTTTGATAAGAATCTTCCTGGAGAGAATGTTTCAAAAGTAAAAGTTACAAATATAAATCTCTTTGATAAAATCCTTCCAAAATGAAATTTCTCAAAGACTAAGTTTCCATAGTGAAGTCTCCAAAATTAAATATTCTAATACAAATCTCTCGAAGACCAAGACAAAAATTTGTTGATGTGAAATGGTGCCAAAGTGAAAGTTTTTGCAGACCAAACTTGTCAGTAACTAAAATTTCTAAAATAATTCCTCTAAAATGAAAATTTATAAAATGAAACTTTTTGAAAAATAATGTTCCCAAAACAATTCTTCCATGGACTAAACTTTTTGAAAGGAATTATTTCTATGAAATCCCTCTGAAATGAAAACTTCCAAAGTGAAATCTCTTGAAAGAAACTTGTTGAAAGGAAAGTTTTCATGAAAAAGTCTCCAAAATGAAAGTTTTCGTAGAGAATTTTTTTGATACAAAACTTTATGAATCCAAACTTTCTAAAGGAATTATTATAATGAAAATTTTTCAAATTTATTTTTCAAGGAATGAATACTCTGAAGTAATACAATTTAAATACATGTCATTCAAAGTCACTCTTTCCATTCTTTTCATTTATAGGTTAGTCTAAACAAGTGTTTTCCAGAAATTATACCACAACATGATTATAACCTTAGAAACACTGATCTTGTACAATTATCACAAGTATTATAACCCTACAAACTTATAAATACCCCTCCAAGATATTTATTATTTTCCAAAAAATAAAGGGGGTCCCTACTTTTCAAATAAAATTATAGAGTGGGGTGTTTCAAATACAATAAATGGTGACTTATAGGGGTGAATACTCCATAGTTTTCAAGAACCTAGAATCCCTAGTTTTTCAATCCCAATATCAACCATAAATTTATCTCTAAGTGCATGACTAAACCTTAAATGAAAAGAGACTCTTAATAATAATGTACAACATACTAGCCCTACTTATACCTTGAATTTGTGTGTGGAAAATGTTGCTATTTACCTCTTGTTTTAGGTTTTTTGGTAAATACATAAGGGTAAGCTATTTGTTTCACTTTTACTGGGCATTAGGTGTATAAATAAAGATCTTGGGCATTTCTCTAATACCATCTAGGTATCCATAGCCTTGATAGAGATACCTTTGATAACCTATTCCTCCATCCTTTACATTTTTTATTATGCACGATGCATTGATCTTATTTCATCATGTTGGCTTTGAATCCTTTTTCATTTTATTTTCGATATTTGGATTACGCCTCTTTATACTTTATATTTTATTATTATTTTTATTTATTTGTGAAGAGGGAAAAGGTGATCAGTTTGAGCTGGTCTCAGTTAAAATTTGGGTTTAATCAAATGGCCTTGTCGACTCTTGCCTATGCCTATGATTATTAACTTGAACAATTGTTAATGTTCTATGTGAATTTAATCCAAAGTAATAAGAAAAGTTTTTTAAATTTGAAAATAATTATGGGAACAACTTTCACATACTTGATGAAATAATTGGTTTCATGATATATTCATGGATAAATCTATTTGGGTTGGATTCAAAACACCTAAAACTATGTTTGATTATACTAGGATTGACAAGAATTTAATTGTCATGAAATCAAAATGAAATTATTCTAGAAATTAGGAAAATATAGAAAGTGAAAAGCTATTATAATAATTGTGTATTAATCTAATAAAATAAAATAACAAAAATAAAATGACTACTTAATAAAGAAAATCTAATCTACTTCTACCTCTACCAAAATGTCTTATTGTTATTTAGAGACATCTCTAGATAGAGTAGCCATGAAGTAATGCTTCAAAAACTATCTATTGACTGGATATGTTAGATCATTAACTTGAAGATCCTTTAAATTGAAAACATTATTACCAATTTTTTTTTATATTTAATACACTCCTATCCATAATGGGATAAACTTGTCATGTATTCCTTTCTTCTCATGGGCCTTATCACATTGTATCACTGAGTCATAGATCCTGAAAGCTTTAATTTTTTCTCTTTTATCGAACCATATCTTGACTATGTCATAATGCTTGTTGAAGCTCTGTAAATGCTTTATCCTTGGAGTCTTCCATTTTGATGATGTCCAATAGTCTAGACTCCATTTTATTATTAGGCTCCATATATTCTTACATAAACTGATATGTTTGAAAATTTAGCATAATTGGGAACATGGGATGTTTCCCATATACTAGTAGATATGGAAAAGATTTGAGGGCCTACTTATGTCTTGTTTTCCCATAGTGCATACTTTAGTAAGAGGTGTCACTCTCTTTGTTTATTCATGACTGACTTCTTTGTGGTGTCTATAATATTTTTATTAGTTTTTTCAACCAATCCATTGCCTTACAGGCAAGGATTTAAGGATGATCTAATTATAATTTGATTAACATGGGCCCACTCATTGAACTCATTTGATTAAAATGATATCCCATTATGACAAACTAAATATATGGGAGTGTCAAATTTGGTTATGATATGTTCTTTAAGAAAACTTATCACATATTGAGCTCTAGAGTTCTTGGTATACATTACCTCTATCCATCTAGTGTAGTAATCTATAGAGTAAGTACAAACTTATGTCCAATTGAGTAATTCAGATTTATTACTCGAATTAAATCTAAGACCCATTGGGAGAATGACATATATTATATTATGTGTTGTAGTGACATGGATGTGTGTAACTCTCTTTTGGCTAACACCTATCATTTATGGCATAGCCTAACATGGAACTGAGCATCCTTAAAAACCATTTGTATTATTTCTAGATGGATGGACACTACCTATCTTTGGATCAATTTATCTAAGATTTATTAAACTTATTCTCTTGACACACACCTTAGGTAAATGCCTTCATAATTCTTTCTATAGAAGACTCCCTTTCTAATCATATAGTAATTAGCCTTGAGTCATAAAACTCTATTTTGCTCTAAATTAAGGGAATGATCCAATAAGAAAAAATTGAATAATACTTTAATACCAATATTTTTGGGAGAATTGTGTCTAGCAAACCTCTTCAATAGTGATTCAAGGGTCTGGTCTAGTCATCATTTAAACTATTCCTTGTCTTCTAATGATTTTGGCTAGTTTGATTTTAGTATCAAATTCTTATAATTTAGCCATATATTTACCTTTGCATTCCCCCAATTCATTTTATCCAAGTATGATATTGATAATAGGATTTAGTATTATATCAATGGTTTTATTTTGTAGAATATAGTGCCAAAATGTCTTTGCTACCTTGATGAGAGCAATGATTTATTTGTCAATCAGTGAATACTTGATCTCTACATCTTTCAAATTATTACTCATAAAGGTAATTGAATGTTTGATTTCTTCTTTTTTGTGTGTGAGTACTACAATAATGGAATTCTCTAAGGCAAATGAATATAAGTAAAATTTCTTGACAACACTAGGGATTACCAATACTGGGGCTTACAAAATAGCCATATTTATTTCCTGGAAGGACTTCTTAACTTTAGGTATCCACTCAACTATGGAATTTTGTTTGAGCATTGCATTTAGGGGTTTAAAAATTTTCATCAATCCTGATACGAATTTCCTTACAAAATTTATCTTTCCAAAAAATGATTCGAGCTCCTTTTTAATATTTAAAAACATTCTCTTTGATATCACCTAAATCCTATCTGGGTCAATGGTGATCCCAACCTTGGTAATGATGTAGCCCAAAAAAATTTCTTTGGTGACAAAAAATATGCTCTTCTTTGGGTTAAGTGATATTCTAAACTTTCTATGCCTCTCAAAGATAGACTAAAGATGGTCAATATGATCATATCTATTTTTAGAAAAAATAGTGAAATCATCCACATATATAATGATGCACTTCCATATTATTCCTTGTTATTTATGATCCATTTCCCTTTGAAAAGTGTCTCCAAAATTGATCAACCAAAATGAAATTCACTTATATGCATATGTTCCCCACTTTATGGTAAATGACTTTTTCATCCTATCTTCTAATTTGATTAACAATTAATTGTAACCCAAAATCCATCCAAGAAAGACATCATCTCAGAAACACTTATTGTTTATATGACCTCATCCAGGGAAGGTAAAGAATAACTATCCTTATCTAAATATTTATTCATATTTTTAAAGTTGATGCATAGTTTAATCTCACCACTCTTCTTCCTAACTAGAATTGGATTATCCACCCAAGTTGAATGTATATTAGGAAAAACAATCCCAACACCTAGTAGCTTTTCTAATTCTTTTTGAATTAGTGGTTCCAAGATGGGATTAATTGACCTCTACCTTTTCCTGAATTGTTTATGATTAGGATTGACTAGAATTTTATGGGTCATGATTATAGGATTAAAAACACCTAAGTCCTTATAATTCCATGCAATTACATATTTTTACCTAATAATCAATTATTTTACTCTTTACCTTTCTTTAGGGGTGTAACTTAAGCCAATATTGATGAAATGTGCATTATTTTCATCACCAATGTTTTTTTAAGTAAATTTGATTTCATTTACCTTCATCTACCTCTCTGATTGAGCCTAAGGATTTGTATTGAATGTCCTTTATAGGGAAACCATTTCCAATGAGAGTTGATTCTCTTTAAGTTGAGTAACACCTTCTTCATCTAGTTCTTCATGGATAATGTGGTTTCTCTCTTTTTCATCCATTATCTAGGATTAAAATTATCCTTAATTTATCAAAATTAGAAAATTTGTTGGTCATCATCAAACACTTGAAAAATTTCAACATTTTCTAGTAATGAGGGACATGGTACCAATTCAATAGAGAACTATATTTTTGACTCCTGTAAGGGTGCTAAAGTTGAAGTTGAAGTGACCAATGAATCAACAACACTATTTTATTCTCTTGGGATAGATACTATGTTAAAATATTTGTTAAGGTGTGGAGCTAAAAGCTTCACCAAGTCAGCGAATTGTAGAAGTTGTAGGTTTACACAGTCACCGGCGTCGGTCAGGAGCGACCAACATCGGTCAGGAGCAGACCAGGAGATGCCAACATCGGCAAAAATTGGCTGACGTAGGTCATAGGCAAACATGCAGGAACCAACGTCGATTACCTGTGCATCTAGAAAGCTATTTTCATGGACAGAACATAGTGTTTGCATGTTAGGATTAAGTGATAGTCTTAATTCCACATCTCTATTATTAGTAAGACTATTTAGATCCCTTGATTAAGAGGTGCATCTGATGGCTATAGTTGTATGCTCATGTTTCCTAATTATTATATAATGGGATAGATCTTCTTAGCTTATTGTATGAGTAATGTTGAATTAAATAGTACAGAATTGTATATGTGAATCATTCCAGGTTGTTGTAGTTGATTGTAATTGAGAGAGAGAGAGTTCTTGAGGGAAAGAGATCTAGAGAGAGATCTATACATCTGAGAGAGGTGTGGAAGAAAAGAAGTTTCTTTAATTGTATTCCTTCTGTAAAGAGTTTAATACAAGTTTTCAGGGTGGTTTCTTGTATCCCTTGTTCTTTGCTATTTATGATTCTAGTTACTTATCTTTTTGGTTTAATTCGACATTTTATTACTTTCATAAGTGTAATCAACATTGTTGGTTAATCCCCAATAAGTGGTATCAGAGCTCAGGTTGACTAACAGGTGTTTCACATCTGGTTAGTGTGTATTGATTACAGGGTACTCACAGAAGTTTTTGCATGGATTTCTATTTGAATGGGAGAAGCAATGGCAAAAGAAAGTAAACTAAGAATGGAGAAGTAAAATGGCAAGAATTATCAACATTGAAGAATGCAGATAGAGATTATTTGTATCAGAAAGATCTATACTTACCGTTAGGTGGGATTGCAAAGAAGCCCATAGACATGGATGATGAAGAATGGGAAGTTCTTGATAGAAAGGCTCTGGGGTCTATAAGACTGAGTCTGGCATCTACTGTGATATCTAATTTATCACAGGCAAAGTCTATGGTAGAGTTAATGACTACTTTAGCAAATTTGTATGAAAAACCCTCAGCTTCAAATAAGGCATATCTTATGAAGCAGTTATTTAATTTGCATATGCAGGAAGGTGGATATGTATCTAATCATCTAAATGATTTCTATGGAATTGTAAATCAATTAAGTTCAGCCAAAATAGTGTTTGATGATGAAATTAAAGACTTTTTAATATTATGTTCTTTGCCTAAAAGCTGACATAGCTTGGTAATGGTAGTTAGTAATACTGCATCTGCCTCAAATATTTTAAAAGTAGAGGATGTTGTTAGTGTAATCTTGAATGAGAAAATTCACAGGAAAAGCATAGAGGAAACATCTAGGAATGCTTTAAGTTTTGAGAGCAGGGAAAGGCAAAAAGAGAGGAGCAAGAAAGGGAGATCAAGGTCTAAGTCAAAGGTGAGAGGTAGATCCAAATCTAGAAATGGCAAGAAGCCACAATGCTGGAATTGTGGAAAGATAGGGCACATAAGCAGAGATTGTTGGTCAAAGCCTAAGGAGGACAATCAGCATGAAGGAAAAGAAGAAGCAAAGGTTGCAGGTATTGTATAAGATGCTTTAATATTCTCTTTGCATAATAATATAGAATCTTGGGTTTTAGATTCTGTTGCATCTTTCCATGCAACCCCTAATAGAGAATATTTTAGTGACTATGTCCATGGAGATTTTGGAATAGTGTATTTAGGGGATGATGAGCCTTGTAAAATTATTGGCAGAGGAAAAGTGCAGCTGAAAATGTAGAATGGCAACACATGGGCGTTGAGAGATGTCATGCATGTTCCCATCTTGAAGAGAAATTTGATTTCTATAGGAAAGTTAGGCGATGAGGGTTGTACAGTAACTCCCATAGCTGAATCTTGGAAGGTGACCAAGGGAGCACTTGTATTGGCCAAAGGTAAGAGAGTAGGTACTCTCTATTTATGTAATTGTGTTACTAACAATTCTCCTTCTGTATTATCTACTTCAGATGTGGATGCAAAATTGTGGCACTCTAGGCTCGGCCACATGAGTGAGAAGGGAATGTCAATTCTTAAGTCAAGAGGTAAGCTTTCAGATTTGAAAAGCATAGATCTAGATTTTTGTGAGCATTGTGTTTTTGGAAAATAGAAGAGAGTGATTTTTCTCAAGACTGGGTCAATAAAAAAGAAGCATAAGTTACAGCTTGTTCACACAGACGTGTGGGGACCGGCTCAAGTTGCTTCTATTGGAGGATCACAGTACTATGTTTCATTCATAGATGATGCTACAAGAAAGGTATGTGTATTGTATTAAGAAGAAATCTGATGGATTTGAGACTTTTAAGATTTGGAAAGCTATGGTTGAGAATGAAACATGCAGAAGATTGAAGTGCCTGAGATCTAACAATGGTGGTGAGTTCTACAGCTATAAGTTTAACTAGTATTGTTATATACATGGAATCCATAGGCAAAGGATGGTTCTAAGGACACCTCAGCAAAATGGAGTTGCTAAAATGATGAACAGAATAATAATGGAGCGTGCAAGATGCATGAGATTACATGCTGGTTTGCCCTTAGAGTTTTGGGTAGAAGCTGTTGACATTACAGTGTACCTGATTAACAAAGGACCCTCTATAGCTCTGGATGGTGGAATTCTAGAAGAGGCATGGATAGGTAAAAAGGTAGATCTCTCATTTCTCAAAGTTTTTGGTTGTGAAGCCTTTGTGCACATTGATAAGGAAAATAGAAAGAAGCTATATGCTAAGTCTATGAGGTGCACATTTATTGGCTATGGCTCTGATGATTTTGGATTTAGGTTTTGGAATCTAGGAACTAACAAGATAATTAGAATCCATGATGTTTTTTTCAATGAAAAAGTGATGTATAGTGATCAGCTCAAGAAGCTAAATCAATCTAGGTAGAGCAATGGAGAATTGGATGAGGTGATGGTCCAAAATGAGCTCGCGAGAAAAAATAATCACAAATAGGAAAACACAGAGACCAACATTGGCCAAGCAAGAACCGATGTCAATAGGACAAAAATTGATGTTTGTCATATAGTGACCGACGTCAGCCAAGAAGGAACCAACGTCGGTCAGGGAGAACCGACGTTGGCCAGTAACAGGCTTAGAAGTGACTGAGGTCGGTCACTGTTAGAGAATTTGGGTGGACAACATGTTGTGAATGAGTCTCAGACACCCATCAAGAGGTCAAAAAGGGTAAGTAAACCTCCAATTTGATATTACCCTTCATTATTCTATTTATTACTAACTAATGGTGGAGAACCAGAGAGTTTTGATGAAGCAATACAGGTAGAATCCAAGAATCAGTGGGAGCATGGCATGGCTGAGAAAATGGAGTCCTTGAAAGAGCACCAAACATGGGATTTGGTTGAGTTGCTAGCAGGTAAGAAGATACTAAATAATAGATGGACCTACAGATTGAAAGAAGGTGAGAATGGATAGATGAGATATAAGGCGAGGTTGGTAGTGAAAGGATTTGCACAAAAACTAGGTATTGATTTTGGTGAGTTTTTTTCTCCTATTGTTAAAATGACTTCTATACAGACTGTACTATCTTTAGTTACTATTGAGGATTTGTATCTTGAGCAGCTTGATGTTAAAACAACATTTCTTTATGGAGATTTGGATGAAGAAATATATATGGAATAGCTAGAATGATTTGAGATCAAAGGTAAGGAGAAGTTAGTGTGCAGATTGAAGAAAAGCTTGTATGGCCTCAAGCAAGCTCCTAGACAGTGGTATTTGAGATTTGATAGGTTTATGACTGAGCATGGCTACAATAGGTGTCAATCCAACCATTGTGTGTATTTTAAGAGATTAGATAATGGTAGATATATTATTTCATTGTTGTATGTAGATGATATGATGGTTGTAGGATCACACATGCAGGATATCTCTAAGCTTAAGGTGAAATTAGCTCACACGTTTGCCATGAAGGATTTGGGAGTAGCAAAGAAAATCCTTGGCATGTGCATTAGGAGAGACAGGAAAAATCACAAGTTGATTTTGTCTCAAGAAGATTATGTGAACAAGGTGTTGAAACGGTTCAATATGCAGGATGCAAAACTGATAAGCACACCTTTGGCTGGACATTTTAAGTTGAGTAAAGAACAATGTCCTAATTCACATGATGAGGTAGAGTACATGAGTAGAGTTCCATATTCTTTCATAGTAGGGAGTTTAATGTATGCAATGGTGTGTACTAGACCGGATATTGCCCAAGCAGTAGGAGTTGTAAGTATATGGCCAATCTAGGGAAGGTGCACTAGAAAGTAGTTCAGTGGATCCTTAGATATCTGAGAGGAACCAGTAGTAGGAATTTGTGCTATGGAGCTTCAGATACTTCTCTACATGGTTATGTAGATTCATATATGGTAGGTGATTTAGATGGCAGAAGGAGCACCATAGGGTATGTTTTCACTATTGGTGGAACGGTGGTTAGTTGGATATCAAAGTTGTAGAAGGTTGTTGCCTTGTTAACTACAGAAGCAAAATATATTGCAGTCACAGAGGCTAGCAAAGAGATGATATGGATGACACGATTCATGGAAGAGCTTAGAAAGGAGCAAGAGAGTTGTAGATTATATAGTGATAGAGTGCAATTCATTTGGCTAAGAATTCAGCCTTTCATTCAAGAACAAAGCATATACAGCTTAGGTTCCACTTCATAAGATAGGTATTGGAGGATGGTGAGTTGAAGCTAGAGAATATCCATACAGATAAGAATCCTACTGATATGTTAACCAAGCCAGTAACAAAGGAGAAGTTGAATATTCATTCAACTTCTGTTGGTCTTCATGATTAAGTTGAAGATGGAGGAGCTAGAAGATGTTGTTGTATAGGTACTGGTGTAGTTGTTTATCTCCAAGTGGGAGATTGTTAAGGTGTGGAGCTAAAAGCTTCACCAAGTGAGTGGATTGTAGAAGTTGTAAGTTTACACAGTCACCAACATCAGTCAGGAGTGACCGACGTCGGTTAGGAGTAGACTAAGAGATGCCAGCATCGATAGAAATCAGCTGATGTCTGTCACAGCAAACAGGTAGGCACTGACGTCAGTTACCTGTGCATCTAGAAAGCTATTTCTATGGATAGAACAGAGTGTTTACATGTTAGGATTTAGTGATAGTCTTAAGTTCGTATCTCTATTATTAGTAAGAATATTTAGATCCCTTGATTAGGAGGTGCATTTGATGACTATAGTTGTATTTTCATGTTTCTTAATTATTATATAATAGGATAGATATTCTTAGCTTATTGTATGAGTAATGTTGAATTGAATAGTACAGAATTGTATATGTGAATCATTCCAGGTTGTTGGAGTTTATTGTAATTGAGAGAGAGAGAGATCTTGAGGGAAAGAGATCTAGAGAGAGATCTGTACATCTGAGAGAGGTGTGGAAGAAAAGAAGTTTCTTCAATTGTATTCCTTCTGTAAAGAGTTTAATATAAGTTTTCAAGGTGGTTTCTTGTATCTCTTGTTCTTTGCTATTTATGATTCTAGTTACTAATCTTTTTGGTTTAATTCCACATTTTATTGCTTTCATAAGTGTAATCAACATTGTTGGTTGATCCCCAACAATCTTCAAATGATTCTATTAAATCCTAGGATCTCTGCTTGAAATTCTTCAAATATGATAGCTTACACTAGTATTTATTCATTACCTAGTTTACCATAATTTCAAAATCTCCATATACCAATAATTCATTGACATTATTCCTAAAGGTAAACTATACTCCTTGAATCAAGGCTTTGTATTCTACTCTTCTATTGGTGGATTAGAATTAGAGAATGTATATTACCAATAGTTTCTTTCCTTGTGGATTGATCAATTCAATACCAACACCTGATCCTTCCTTAGATCTAGCTCCATCAAAATAGAGGGTCAATAACTAAAGGGTCTAGAATTTATTTTAATGCTTAATGATTTGTGGAAAATGTATAAGTCCCAAGGCTAGGATATTTATAACTTACCTCCTTTGGTCTTGAAGGAGCAGAATAACATGTTATGCTCTATACCTAAGGAAGAGGAAATCTTCAAATTAGTTAGTTCTTTAGGAGGAGATAAAGCACCTGAACCAGATGGATTTCCCATGTTCTTTTTTCAAAAGCTATGGAAACTTGTTCGCAAAGATGTAAGTAATGTGGTGAAGGAAGTCTTTAGAGCCAAATAGATGCTGAAGGAAGTTAATGCCACTTTTCTGTGTCTGATTCCAAAAAATATCGGAGCTGACTCTCCTGATCAGTTTAGACTGATTAGTCTGTGCAATTCCTTCTATAAGATTATATCCAAAGTTTTTACATCCAAACTAATTCAAGTGATCCCTTCGATTATTACTGATCAACAAAATGGATTCATCCCAGGAAGACAAATCCTCAATTTTGTAATTACTACTCATGAGAATATTCATTCGTTGTTCAGCTCTAACAATGAGGGGTTCATAATGAAAGTTGATATTGCAAAAGCATATGATAGGGTGGACTGGTTATTCCTTTCAAATAGTCTTATTGCCTCTGGCTTTGAACAAAGAGTGGTTGATATTATTAAGTAGTTGATATCTACTACTTCTATTGCAGTGCTGGTAAATGGGAGTTCATCTTGCTTCTTTAAACCATCAAGGGGATTGAGACAAGGGGATCCTATATCCCCTATTCTATTTATAATTATGGTTGATAGTATGGGATGATATATAGGGGACTTAGTCTTTAAAGGTTTATTTAAGGGTTTGAAACCCTCTTCACATCCTTTAATATGCTCCCATGGTCAATTTGTTGATGATATTATTTTCATGGGGCAATTTGAATTCACAGAAGCAAGAACTTTGAAGAAAGATATAGATTTATATTTAGTTGCCTCAGGACAACTAATTAATTGGAACAAAAGTGTAGTGTTCTTCACTAATACCCCAAGTCATAGACAGAAAAAAAATAGCTAAAATCCTTGAATGCTCCATAAGATCTTTCCCCTCCTCTTACTTGGGTCTCCCTCTTGGGATGAAAGTTCTTGAAGCTTTTTGGGAAGGACTTATTAACAAATTTAGCAAGAAACTTGTGGGATGGAAAAGTAATTTTCTAAGTTAGGTTGGAAAGCTTACCCTCTTCAAAGCAAGTCTTCAAAGCATACCCACTTATGCTTTGAGTCTTTTTAGAATTCCCACCAAATTTGCAGAAGCTATTGAAAAAATTCAGAGAAACTTTCTTTGGACAGGTACTGAGGAGAAAAGGAGAATGCCTTTAATTGCATGGGATAACATTTGTAAACCTTTTAGGGAAGGAGGACTAGGAATAAGGAAAATTATAAGTATGAACACATCTCTCTTAGCCAAGTAGGGATGGAGGGTTTATCAGGAAAACAAAGAATGGAGCAAAATATGGAAGCATAAGTATTTATTCAAGGCAAAGTCCCTCTCTGATTTCTTTTCTTACTCTGACCTCTCCCATCCATCTGCCATATGGGTGGCAGTTTAGGGTACTAAATAAGTTTTAGAAGAAGGAAGATCTTGGAAAGTTGGCAATGGAAAAAAGGTGAAATTTTGGGAGGATGTTTGGTTAAAAGGAAAACCTTTGATAGATGAAATCCAAGATAAAGAAGCAACAGACCGATGTAAGCAAAGATTGGGAATAATGGTTAACCAATACTGGAAGAACAACTCTTGGGTGAACCTTACTGATCTTGATCAAGATTTCAAGGATATACAACTATCCCTAAATGCTATATCTCTCTACCCTAATCTTGAAGATAAGATTTTTTGGCATAATGAGCCTAGTGGACAGTTTAAAGTTTCTTCAATTTTCACTTCAAAGGGAAATGGCAACAAACCTCTGTGGATGAAGGCTTGGATAAAGGGGCTCATCCCTAAAATCAAAATCTTCTTTTGGACCCTCCTCTAAAATAAAATATTGACTCTAGACAATTTACAGAAAAGAGGAATATATATTGTGAACAGGTGTATTCTTTGTAAGAAGGGCTTTGAAGATAGAGATCACTTGTTTGTGAACTATTCTTTTACGCATCAAGTTTGGAAAGAAATCCTCAATCTGTGGGGTATTGCTTGGATTCACCACAAAAATGTGGAATTATCTCTTAAAAGTTGGTATTGTACCTCTAAGAATCCTGAAGTTATATTTTTATGGAAACTAACTCCTCCCCATATTTGGTGGGGAATATGGAAGGAAAGAAATAACCAAATTTTTAGAAGTAAAGAACTTCTCGGATGGATGGTGGGGTAGAACATCATTAGAGCTATTAAGGAGAATTTTTCATCACAAAGGAATCCAAACCCAAACTTTCAAGTGGATAATCCCTTAAGAATGGAAAATTCTAATGGTAAACCTGAAAATCCTAGATTAGGTGTTATTTGGAATGTCCCCCCTCAAGGGCGGATTAAAGGAAACTTTGATGGAGTTACTAAAGGGAATTGAAGGAATGCAGGATGCGGAGGAGTCTTGAGAAACCATACGAGAAATGTAATCGATGCTATTGCAATCCCCATTGGAAAGCCGAATTGTCATATTGTCGAAGCTTCTGCTGCCCTTCAAACCATCAAACTAGCTGTAGATTCAGGATATTCTAAATTATGGCTGGAAGGGGACTCATTGAATATCATAAATATTCTAAACAATAAAAATTTTATATCATGGACTATAGAGGCTATGGTGATGGAGATGAAAAATTTAATCAAAAAATTTGAAAAAGTAACAATTACCCACACCTACCGTGAAGCCAATGGAGTTGCAAATTGGTTAGCAAATTATGCAGTCTGAACAAGACACAAAGTGAGGTGGCAAGAAACATTAGAAAAGAATTTGGATCTTAGAGCGCTCTTTCGTCATGATGCGACTCATGTAAAGGAGGGAAATATTAGCTTGTAATAGAAAACTAATGAGTTGTAAGAGTGGCTTCATGGAGAAAGGTTTACAATCATTAAAAAGGAAGGCCCTCGAGAATGAGAAGTGGATCCTGAATGTGCCTAAAAAAAGGCAAGCTTTGAACCAAATTGGTAGCAGGTGGGATCATTGTATAGTTTACAGTGATTGGGTATCAAAGGAAATCTACATGGCTCGCGTAAGGAAAGGAGAACCAAGGAAGCAGGAACCCAAAAATTGTGAAGAGTGGAGAGCGAAACAAGATGTCTAGAGAATCCTATAGAGAGGGAAGGTTGTGAACTATATGAAAAGGCTCCATGGTTCAAAACCTCATATTACAATTACTTTTTTCAAAAATTGGATTGATGATAGGGTCACTCTGCATGGCATCACAGTGAATCTAACAAAGGAATTTATAGCAGAGGTTACAGGGCTGCCTACGGAAGGAATAAAATTCTCCAAGTAGACTAGCATTTCAAATGAGGCCTTTTGCAAATTCCCTAAGATGGACGTTGAAGAGCAAAAGCTGGAAAAGAACAGGGATTTCTTTGAACTAGAACAAACTAAGGGCATTTGGAGGGATGTCTTCTATTGTATTCAAGAGTACTTCATCCTTGATGGAAGAAGCAAGAGAGTCCACAAATTCCACTTTGTATTCCTAAATCATTTCAGAAACAAAGTAAGACTTTCCTTTCCCTTTTATCTGTGTTTCTCTTTAGTCCAAAGTTTATTCGCTCACAAGAAGAAGGAAACATGTCCTATTCTACATGAAGGATTAATTCTAATAATTGAAGGCTATTGCAAGAATAAGGCCATGGTTATGAACGCTTATCTGGGGAAAAACAAGGATTCACAGCGTAACAAGAGTGAAATTGTTAAAGGGAAAGATAAAATCAAAATCAAGCCCCCTAGTGTCAAGAATCAGAATGTTGACGAGGACACAGAGTGGGAGAGAATTGATAAGTCTAGGGAGGAAATCTTGGAGGAAGAGGGAGGAATAGAAAGCAAGAATACAAGTTCCAATGAGGAAGAAGAAGTTCAAGAGAAGAATGAGAAAGAAGGAGTCAACATAGAGGAGGAGTCTAAAAATAGTGAAGATGACTCTGAGGAAAACCAACAAGTGTTTGAGGATGATAAAGTCCTGGATGACCCTGTTGAGGACCCTATTTTGATAAATGAGAGGGAAAACACAATTCAGGCCAACAACCAAGAAACGGACCTAGAAGTTCAAGCTAAAACTAAGGAACAGAATCAAAGGGGAAGAGAGGATCACATTAAAGAAGGCAGGAACAGTCCTAATAAGAACATAGAAGAGTGGAGTGATAAAAGGCAGAATGATGGAAGGCACACACCTATGAGATGGGTTAATTTCAAAGTAGAGGCTATCCTCCAACTTGATTCATGGATGTTTAAGGAGATAATGGATCTCAAAAGGAAAATGGAAATTATGGAAGACAACCAAAAGGCAGTTTGGAACAAAATCAATAACATGGAAAAATAGATGAGAGACATCCCCATCAAGCTCAAAGACTATGAGAACAACCTAAGGGAACTCATCAAGGAGAGCAAAATGAAAATGGAGGAAGTTACATCTAACATATGTGCTGCAACTATTAATATTGGAAAAAGAGCTAATGAGGAGATCAAATCCTTAGAGGGGCCTAGAAAGAGGATGAGACAGAGCTCAAGAAAGAAAGCTATGCAAGAGGGAGCCATGTCAGTGGCTACTACCATTCAAGATACTGTTGTGAAAGGTAAGGAAGTAGTGAAAATGATTTTGGAACTGGAAGAATAGCTTGGTTATTCTAGTTGGTTGTGTTATCTGGTCTTATTTCCTAGTTTTTTTAATCTTTTGACTATGGTGTAGCCAGGTCTATGTAAAACTTGGGTTTTGACTTGTGGTCTTTCAGGTGGTTTGAGGTCCATATAAAACCTGTTTATGCTACTTCTCTGTAGTAGGTTTTAGGTTTTGCCTGTGGTCATAAGTGCTTCATCTTTCTATCTTTGTATCAGGGTTTTGGGGTCCCTTTAAAACCTGTTTTTACCTTAATCTAAAACTTACCTCCTCATTGTAAGTATTATATTTTATAATAGGATGTTTCATTCTTAGCTCCTGATCTAGTTAGATACACCTCTTCATGGCAGCCAAATATGTGAAAATTCCATGGAAAGATATCAACTTATCATTTTGACCAATCTTTGCTTAATAACAATCCATATTCTTCAAGAATGTCCACTAGTAAGATTTTGATAGTCATTTACACTCTTGGTTTTGATGCAACTTGAATCCTCACATCATTTATCTCTCCCAACATGGGAACCACTATGTTATCAAGTTGTGACACAATTCTCTTAGATGGATTTAGTGTTAGACCAAGATTTTGATAGATAGAATTTTGCATCACTGTTGTTGATGCTCCTAAATATAATAATAAATTATTTATATTCTTGATAAATACTTGAATAGTCAGCAAGAAAGGGGAATGTTTTGGCTTGCTTTTATATATGACATTTGTGTTAGCTATCTTAGACTTTTCTATAACCAATTTTATTGTGATGGACTTCCATAAGAGCTCCTTTTGCTCTATGATCTATGCTAGTTGGTGAAGAGTAATGATGGATTTTATTCTCTTCATATACTTAATATTATTTTATTCCCATTTATTCTATTCTTATTTATATTAAGGCTGATCATTCCATTTAGGGGGAGGAGGATTGTTATCAGCCTTGGGATTTGGAGGCATAATTGTATTATTAGGAGGATTAGAACTAGTAAATGTTTGTCTATTACTCAAACTATTATTGTTCTAGTTGAATTATTTGAATGATTTTATTTCATCAAAATTATCTTCTAGGACATTATCATCTTCACTAGGGAAGGGATACTCAAAAGTTTCAAATACCATAGATGAACTAGAAGGGATACATTTATGAGGCAAATTTTGAGGATTCATTATTTGATCTCTCCTCATCATTTACCTATGAAATATTTTGAAGGTTGTAAAGAATTATATATAGTATATCTCTCCACACTAAGACATATTTTATACCCTACACTAATTTGAAAGAGCCATTTCCATAATATTGATATCTGATAGCTTATTAGATTGT
Source organism: Torreya grandis (assembly GCA_037957365.1). Classification (NCBI taxonomy): domain Eukaryota; kingdom Viridiplantae; phylum Streptophyta; class Pinopsida; order Cupressales; family Taxaceae; genus Torreya; species Torreya grandis. The sequence goes on from JARHVA010002047.1 coordinate 1,512,717, forward strand.
TATTATTCCACATTGTTAGTGGACCTATTGAAAGGCATGTTGTATCTTGGAAAGGAAGAATTCTAATTGTAAATTTTAGTATCACTATTTCCCATCCTCTTCTGCATATTCATAAAACTATTATTTAGCTTTTGGACCATTCTCTATATAGAATCCAATTTAGCTTTATTGGAATCAAAACCTTGAGTGAATGTTGTGTTAGTATGAGCTTGATGTTGATTCTACTAATGATAATTTATTTATTTATGATTAAAAAATAAATTATAGTTCTGATTGATTATTTATTACATCATGGGTGGCAAATTATATAGCCGATTATGATTGAATACGAGAGCATTCTAGTTTGCATGTAGAATTGTGTTTAAAGATGGCAATCCATTATTAAATGCTTAACTTCTTAGATTATATGAAATAATCTATGTATTAATCTTCTTATCAATATTGGTATCTTCTTGGGATGCCAAAGTGAGTGTATTGGTAACAACACCACTTCATAAGAATACAATGGTAATAGGATCTAAGGAATTTTTGTATATTTCAAGCATGATATTCTCATCATGCTTATAGGTAGTATTCAAATGTGTGTGAATCTCCTATAATATTGCAAAGAAGGCTCAAATATATTCATTGGAATCCCTTTTCATGTTGGTGAAGAGATGATATACAAGAATTGGATTAGTTACCTATCCAAATTGCATAAATAAATTACCTTGACACTCATCCCATGAGGTGATGAATTTTTTCTTAAAATTGAGATAGCAATCATAAGAAGCACCATGCAAATTAAATTGAAATAGTATACATGCAACATCCTCATAGATAACATTCATTAATATCAAGGAAATATTAAAATATTTGATGTGTTTTTTAGCCAATCTCCCATTTGAAGGGGAGAAATTAGGTAGATACTTCTTTAGGTTATTTGATAAGTTATGTCAGTCACTAGGGATGGAAATGGTATATTTGATTAACCAAGGTTGGGTCATAAGAATATTGATAGGTGGGACATTTCTTATAGGGGAAGGTGTTTGGGCTCTATTTACCTTAGGGATTGAAGACATAAGTCTATGCCTCCTAGAGTGTGATCATGGTGAAATTACAAGACTAGCTTGGGCCTTAGACCTTATTAACCTCTTAGGTGTCTTTGTAATGATGGTTTCACTATTTATTGGGAAATCACACAAGTGGACCCTCCTTATAGCACCAATTTTTTTCTCTTCTATTGATGTGGGATTTATGCACACTTTAGAGTGTTTTAAATGAAGAAACCTTTATCATTTTGGGATCAATGTAGAACTAAGTTACACTATGGTGCACAAGTTACAAGTATGTGGTTGGAACAAAAAAGTGGTGGAATATTAGGATTATCCTATGGGTTGTTCAACAAAGTTTCTGGGAGGATGTGTTGTTTATAATCAAAATAAAAATCACTATATGAGTTAGATGGAAAAATGACTAATACATTATGGGTAGATCTCAAAAATACTTCAAAAATAAAGAAGGGTGAGGTAGAAAATAAGGATTCTATGCTTTCTAAGCAAGAACTTCCTAATGTGTCTCTTTAGTGGAAAAGTATTTCAAGGACCAATGTTTTCTATTTTTGTTTTTTGCTCATTTATAAACAAACATGGTTGGGAGTCTGCAAAATCAGATATAGGGTGCTTATTGGTCTTAATTGAAGGTTGCTCATTTCAAGGTTATTGGTACATAGCTTTATACAAGAGATTATAGTTTGGGCCAGGAAGTGATCTAAAGAAGCTATTGCTCACTCCTAGAATACTATATCAACTAAGACACTTCTACACACTTCAGAATAATGATTCAACTTGTACTTGTAAACACCTAAAAGTGGCCACTAATGGCTTCATAATAGACTTTAGACTAATTTTGACCAACCTTTACTAATCCAATCTAATAATATCTAAAATTATCAAATTTGGATTCATAAAATACAATTTGGCTTATAAACATATTAAATGGGACAAATGCACACATTTATTAATTCATATCTTTCAAAATGTCAAAAATCCTAAACAAAATTAAATACAATGTAATACCAAGCCAAATGCCTAAATTGAATTAACCAAGAGAAATTAGATGAATTATCAAAAAAGGAAATTAAAAAATAAAAAAATATCCTAAGAATTCATAATTATGTAATTGTGGGTTATCATTTTTGGAAAATATCCTAAAATATCACACCTGTGCCTATTCATTAATAATCATGAGAATTTGACACCTTTTAGATTTACTAGGGTTAGTTAACTTACAAAGGTAAGGTTTGAACCCATTCTAAGCTCTAACTATACTTTAACTCACCTTGGCTGGGGGATAGTTACTAAACCTATAAATACAAGCCTAGACCTCTTCAGTTGGAGAGATTGAACTTAGTAATGTTATAATGCTTTATTTAGAGAAATATTGCATGACATTAGTTTTATGATTCCAAAATCACAAGCCAATCCATGAAGCTACATAAAGAAATCATGATCCAAACCATGGTTCCAAGGGGAGAAGGAGCCACACAACTTCATTTGCCAAAGATATATTGAGCACAAGCTGAGAAATCCTAATGGGGAATCTAGAACAACACACATGTTCAGATCCCACTTGTTAGGATCTTGCTCCTTAGAAAGAGCATAATATGATTACCAAATACAAGCAATTAAGCATGCAGAATTATCAAGAAGTAAAAAGTAACTAGAATTCACAAATAGCATAGAATATGAGAGACAATACACAATCTTGTATTAATACTCATCCAGAAAGAAAATACAATAAAGAAGATGCCACTTCTTCTCCACACCTCTCAAAAGCTTCCCACACCTCAAGTGTACATATTAATTTTCTTCAAGAGTTCACTCTCCTACCAAAAATGGTCCCAACACACAACTCACACACAGAATTGGTGTTCACCTCTTCAACCAGTCAGGTTTAACCCTGCTAGTACACAAGTACTCAAAGTACTTCAAGTCGATCTCCCATAAGCTTGCAACAACCTGCAACTCAAATGATCTTACTTACACATGTAGATCTTCAAACGTGGCCTTACACACCTGCTGACCAAGATCTTACAACTGGAAGAAATCCTTTTCTTGCCTTAAATTACAATACATGCCAATAGGTCTATAAATAGATCCCACACTTAAAAAATAAGTTAGACTTCTAATTTACAATAATTAGACTCACAACTCAAGACCAAAAATATCCTTTTACATGCAAACACTCGGTTCAATGAACTAACTGTTCATGCAACAAATAGTTTTGAAACCACATAGGCAACCGACGTTGGTCCCTACCTACCTAGAGATGACCGACAGTGGCTGACTCCTGCCAATGTCAGTTGCCCTTCTGTTCACCCCTGACTGACATCAGTTTGCCTAACCGATGTCGGTGACTATGATACTCAACAACTCCTCCATGTTTGCAAATAGTTGAAGCTTTTAGCTCCATAATCTAACAATCTCCCACTTGGAGATAAATAGCTATAACTATACCTATACCTATACATCATCTAGTTTGTTCCCTTGGCTTTGTATCCCTCTTCAATATTACCCTTGAAGACCAACCACCACAAATCTTGTGGTGCACCTCCTATCATCCAAATTACCTACCACATCCACATCTACAAACCATGTAGAAAAGAACTTGACCCTGCATAGCATGTCGACCTACTGTTGGTCCCTCTCAGATACCTGAGACTCCACTGAACTACCCTCTAGTGCTTCTTTCTTGGATTGGCTCCAAACTTTCTGACAGCTCCCACTACTTGGGAAAACTCAGGTCTAGTACATACCATGCACTTAAGCTCATTATGTGAATCAAGACACTGTTCATAAAACTATCCAACCATCGACATGCTAATCGGTCTCACACAATCATCCTGAAACAAAGTCAACTTGTGACATTCCATGTCCCTAGAACACACTCATGCCAAATAATCTTGATGCTCCTAGATTCCTCATGACACACCTCTGAACTAGCTTTACCTTTAGTTCAGCAACTACCAACATATGTGACTCTGCTACAAGCACAACATACAGAAACAAGATAATGTAGCTAATATTATCCAACCTGGTAAAGAGAAACACAATGGTCAAACCTCCATTGCCCTACAGCTTACACAAGACCATATACCCTAGCCTTCCATCTCACATGTCCATTCCCACTCTTATTTATCCTGAACATCCATTCATCTCTCAGTGCTTTTTTCTAGCTGGCAACTCCATAAAAAAATTGCCATTTGGTTCTTCTCCAAGGAATCACATCCTTCATCCATGCCAAGCTCCCATTGTTTCCTGGATCTACTTCCTCTACTTCTTTAATAACTTCCTGGTTCTTGACCGTCAGTGAGCAAAAAGTAGTGTAAATAAGGGAAATGATGAATTTGAGGCTTACTTACCCTTTAAGTCATCCATATGGGCACTTGAGACTCCTTGACAGCTTGTTGTCCGCCCAAAATCCATCTCAATGACTAATGTCGATCACATCTCAGTCTGCACCTGACTGATGTCAGTTCCATGCAACTTCCTCATCATCGATGTTGGTTCGCCCTGACCGACACTAGTGTTTATTTGTCCCTAAGTCATCGATGTTGGTTTGCACATAGCCGACATCGGTCCCTTTATGGATGCCGACATCAGTTTTCTAACCTATGTCGGTCTCTATGTTTTTCTTGTGAGAAAAAACTTCTACCTCGAGCTCCTTTTGGATCAAACCCTTGTCTAAATCACCCTTGCTCTGCTCAAAATTCTTCAGCCCCTTCCACTGATCTCTATCTGTCACCTTCTCCTTGAAAACCAAGACTTTCCTATTCTTGTCACGAACATCGAATTCCTCAAGAAACGTTACCTTCTTCTTCTACATACAGAAATCTTGATTCATGCTTTTCAAATCTGAAAGCATACCCTTTGACTCAAGAACATGCATCTCCTTCTTATTCATGTGACCAAGCCTATTAAGCCACATCTTCAAATCTACAGTTGAAGTAGATAACCTAGAAAGAGAATCAGTAATACAAGTAGATAGATAAAGCGTACCTACTTTCTTACCTCTTGCTACAACAAGTGCACCCTTGGTAACCTTCCAAGAGTCTACTGTGAGAGTTATTGTGCACCCCTCATTACCCAAACTTCTTATAGAAGTCAAATTCCACTCTAGAACTAGGACATACATGACCTCCTTCAACACCCATGTGTTACTTGTCTACAATTTCAGCTTCACTTTCCCTTTGCCAACCATCTAACAAGGCTTACCATCCCCTAAAAAAATTTCTCCAAAGTCTCCCTAGACATACTCATGAAAAAATTCCCTATTTGGGGATGCATGAAAAGAGGCACCAAAATCTAAAACCCAAGATTCTACTTTATTGAAAGAACATACCAGAGCATCATGTATAACGAACTCTGTAACATCTACTTCTTCTTCATGTCCTTCATGCTGATCTTCATTCAACCAACAATCTCTCTTTAAGTGCCCTTGCTTTCCACACTTTCAGCAGGTTATTCTACCATACCTGGACTTGAATCTCCTGCCTATCTTTGACCTTGATCTCCCATGCTCAATCTTCTCTCTTTGCCTTCCCTTGCTTTCCACACTCAAAGCATTTCCTGATGATTCACTTGTGCTTTTCCTGCAAATTTTTTCATTCAAGATTACACTCACAACATCATCCACTTTTAAGATTTTTGAAGTAGACACAATATTGCTAATTGCCATTACCGAATTCTCCCAACTTTTAGGTAATGAGCATAAGATTAAGAGAGCCTTAATTTCATCATCAAAAATAATATTGACTAAATTTAACTGGTTTACCAAACCATGGAAATCACTAAGATGACTATGTACAGATCCACCTTCCAACATTTGCAAATTAAATAATTGCTTCATAAGAAATACCTTATTCAAAGCCTAGGGTTTTTCATATAAATTTGTCAAAGATTTCATCAACTCTACCATTGTCTTAACCTGTGATAAGTTGGAAAACACAGATGATGCAAGACTCAACCTTATAGATCCCAGAGCCTTCTGATCAAGAACCTCCCATTCTTCATCCTTCATATCTCCGGGCTTGCAATCAACCCCACCCAATGGTAAGTACAAATCTTTCTGATACAGATAATCTTTAATCTGCATCCTCCATAATTGATAGTTCTTGCCATTAAACTTATCCATTTGTAGCTTACTTTATTTTGCCATTGCTATACTCCCACTCAAACAGAAACCCCTGTGAGTAACCTGTAATCAACACATAGTAACCAGATCTAATACAACCTGTTAGTATCCCAACCAAAAGCTTTGATACTAGTTGATGGGGAATCTAGAACAACACACCTATTTTGATCCCACTTGTTAGGATCTTGCTCCTCAGAAAGAGCACAATATGATTACCAAATATAATCAATTAAACATGTGGAATTATCCAAAAGTAACAAGTAACTAGAATTCACAAATAGCACATAATATGAGAGATAATACACAATCATGTATTAATACTCATCCAAAAAGAAAATACAAATAAATAAGATGCCACTTCTTCTCGACACCTCTCAGAAGCTTCCCACACCTCAAGTGTACACAGTAATTTTCTTCAAGAGTTCACTCACCTACCAAAAATGGTCCCAACACACAACTCACACATAGAATTGGTATTCACCTCTTCAACCAGCCAGTAATAACCCTGTTAGTACACAAGTACTCAAAGTACTTCAAGTAGATCTCCCATAAGCTTGCAACAACTTATAACTCAAATGATCTTACTTACACATGTATATCTTCAAACATGGCCTTGCACACCTGCTGACCAAGATCCTACAACTGGAAGAAATCTTTTTCTTGTCCTAAATTACAATACATGCCAATAGGTCTATAAATAGATCCCACACTTAAACAATAACTTAGACTTCTAATTTACAATAATTAGACTCGCAACTCAAGACCAAAAATAGCCTTTTACATGCAAACACTCAGTTCAATGAACTAAATATTCATGTAACAAACAATTTTGGAACCACACAGGCGACCGGTGTTGGTCCCTACCTGCTTGGAGATTACCGATGTCGGCCGACTCCTGCCGATGTCGGTTGCCCTTCTGTTCACCCCTGACCGATGTCGGTCTGCCTAACTGACGTTGGTGACTATGATACTTAGTAACTCCTCCATGTTTGCAAATAGTTGAAGCTTTTAGCTCCACAACCTAACAATCTCCCACTTTGAGATAAATATCTGCAATTGTACCTATACCTATACATCATCTAGTTTGTTCCCTTGGCTTTGTATCCCTCTTCAATATCACCCTTGAAGACCAACCACCACAAATCTTGTGGTGCACCACCTATCATCCAAATCCCCTGCCACATCCACATCTACAAACCATGTAGAAAAGAACTTGACCCTGCATAGCATGTCGACCTGTTGCTGGTCCCTCTCAGATACTTGAGACTCCACTGAACTACCCTCCAGTGCTTCTTTCCCAGATTGGCTCCAAACTTTTTGACTTCTCCCACTACTTGGGAAAACTCAGGTCTAGTACATACCATGCACTTAACCTCATTATGTGAATCAAGACACTGTTCATAAAACTGTCCAACCATCGATGTGTTAACCGGTCTCACACAATCATCTTGAAACAAAGTCAACCTGTGACCTTCCATGTCCCTAGAACACACTCATGCCAAAGAATCTTACTACTCCTAGATTCCTCATGACATACCTCTGAACTAGCTTTACCTTTAGTTTAGCAACTACCTGCATATGTGACCCTGCTACAAGCACAACATACCGAAATAGGATAATGTAGCTAATATTATCCAACTTGGTAAAGAGAAACACAATGGTCAAACCTCCATTGCCCTGCAGCTTACACAAGACCATATACCCTAGCCTTCCGTCTCACATGTCCATTCCCACTCTTCTTTATGCTGAACATCCATTCATCTCTTAGTGCTTTCTTCCAGCTGGCAACTCCACTAAAAAAAACTCCCATTTGGTTCTTCTCCAAGGAATCACATCCTTCATCCATGCCAAGCTCCCACTATTTCCTAGATCTACTTGCTCTACTTCTTTAATAATTTCCTGGTTCTTGATCATCAGTGAGCAACAAGTAGTGTAAAGAAGGGAAATGACAAATTTGAGGCTTACTTACCCTTTAAGTCCTCCATATGGGCACTTGAGACTCCTTGACAGCTTATTGTCCACCCAAAATCCATCTCAGTGACTCGATGCCAGTCACATCTCAGTCTGCACCCAACTGATGTCAGTTCCATGTGACTGCCTCATCACCGACGTTGGTTCCCCCTGATTGACGCCAGTGTTTATCTATCCCTGAGTCATTGACATCAGTTTGCACATAGCTAACATTGGTCCCTGTATGGACACTGACATCAGTTTTCTAACCGACGTCGGTCTCTATATTTTTCTTGTGAGAAATGACTTCTACCTGTGAGCTCCTTTTGGATCAAACCCTTGTCCAAATCACCCCTGCTCTGCTCAGAATTATTTAGCCCCTTCTGTTGATCTCTATCACCTTCTCCTTAAAAATAAAGACTTTCTTGTTCTTGTCATGAACATCAGATTCCTCAAGGAACGTTACCTTTTTCTTCTACATACAAAAATCTCGATTCATGCTTTTCAAATTTGAAAGCATACCCTTTGACTCAAGAACATACATCTCTTTCTTATTCATGTGACCAAGCCTATTAAACCACATCTTCAAATCTATAGCTGAAGTATATAACCCAGAAAGAGAATCAGTAATACAAGTAGATAGATAAAGTGTACCTACTTTCTTACCTCTTGCTACAACAAGTGCACCCTTGGTAACCTTCCAAGAGTCCACTGTGAGAGTTACTGTGCAACCCTCATCACCCAAACTTCTTAAAGAAATCAAATTTCACTCCAAAACTGGGACATGCATGACCTCCTTCAACACCCATGTGTTACCTGTCTACAATTTTAGCTTCACTTTCCCTTTGCCAACCATCTGACAAGGCTTACCATCCCCTAAACAAATTTCTCCAAAGTCTCCCTAGAAATACTCATGAAAAAATTCCCTATTTGGGGATGCATGAAAAGAGGCACCAAAATCTAAAACCCAAGATTTTACTTTATCCAAAGGACATACCAGAGCATCATGTGCAACGAACTCTGCAACATCTGCTTCTTCTTCATGTCCTTCATGTTGATATTCATTCAACCAACAATCTCTCTTTAAGTGCCCTTGCTTTCCACACTTCCAGCAGGTTATTCTACCATACCTGGACTTGGATCTCCTGCCTATCTTTGACCTTGATCTCCCATGCTCGATCTTATCTCTTTGCCTTCCCCTACTTTCCACACTCAAAGCATTTCCTGATGATTCACCTGTGTTTTTCCTATGAATTTCTTTATTCAAGATTACACTCACAACATCATCCACTTTTAAGATTTGTGAAGCAGACACAATATTGCTAACTACCATTACCAAATTCTCCCAACTTTTAGGTAATAAGCATAAGATTAAGAGAGCCTTAATTTCATCATCAAAAATAATATTGACTAAATTTAACTGGTTTACCAAACCATGGAAATCACTAAGATGACTATGTACAGATCCACCTTCCAACATTTGCAAATTAAATAATTGCTTCATAAGAAATACCTTATTCAAAGCCTAGGGTTTTTCATATAAATTTGCCTAAGATTCCATCAACTCTACCATTGTCTTAACCTGTGATAAGTTGGAAATCACAGACAATGCAAGACTCAACCTTATAGATCCCAGAGCCTTCCGATCAAGAACCTCCCATTCTTCATCCTTCATATCTCAGGGCTTGCAATCAACCCCACCCAATGGTAAGTACAAATCTTTTTGATACAAATAATCTTCAATCTGCATCCTCCATAATTGATAGTTCTTTCCATTAAACTTCTCCATTTGTAGCTTACTTTCTTATGCCATTGCTATACTCCCACTCAAATAGAAACCCCTATGAGTAACCTGTAATCAACACACACTAACTAGATCTAATACAACTTGTTAGTATCCCAACTAAAAGCTCTGATACTAGTTGATGGGGAATCCATAATAACACACCTATTTTGATCCCACTTGTTAGGATCTTACTCCTCAAAAAGAGCACAATATGATTACCAAATACAAGCAATTAAACATGCGGAATTATCCAAAAGTAACAAGTAACTAGAATTCACAAATAACATAGAATATGAGAGACAATACACAATCATGTATTAATACTCATCCAGAAAGAAAATACAATAAAGAAGATGGCACTTCTCCACACCTCTCAGAAGCTTCCCACACCTCAAGTGTACACAGTAATTTTTTTCAAGAGTTCACTCTCCTACCAAAAATGGTCCCAACACATAACTCACACACAGAATTGGTGTTCACCTCTTCAAGTAGTCAGTTATAACCCTGCTAGTACACAAGTACTCAAAGTACTTTAAGTAGATCTCCCATAAGCTTGCAACAACCTGTAACTCAAATGATCTTACTTACACATGTAGATCTTCAAATGTGGTCTTGCACACCTGCTGACCAAGATCCTACAACTGAAAGAAATCCTTTTCTTGCCTTAAATTACAATACATGCCAATAGGTCTATAAATAGATCCCACACTTAAACAATAACTTAGACTTCTAATTTACAATAATTAGACTCGCAACTCAAGACCAAAAATAGCCTTTTACATGCAAACACTAGGTTCAACGAACTAACTATTCATGCAACGAACAGTTCTAGAACCACACAGGTGATCGACGTCTGTCCCTGCCTACTTGGAGATGATTGACATCGGCTGATTCCTATCGATGTTGGTTGCCCTTCTATTCACCCCTGACTGATGTCAGTCTGCCTAATCGATACCGGTGATTGTGATACTTATCAACTCCTCCATGTCTGCAAATAGTTGAAGATTTTAGCTCCACAACCTAACAAATCCAATGAAGAAATCACTTGGAGCATTCATGGAAGGTAAGAAAAGATTATTTTTCTTGCATTTTACTTTTGCTTTATCCATTGGGTTTTCTTCACTAAGCTACCCCCTTTGATCTAGGCAAGATAGTTTTATGCATATTAGTGTGTTTCTTTTCATTTTGATTTCCATTGTGAAAACTAACATATGATCTAACCACCCTTATTGGATTCCTTAATCACAAATGGCATGCCTAATGGCACAATAATCATCCCACATAATAAGGAGATGAATACGTAACTCAAAAATTGATAAAAGAATGATTGAATTCCTTCAAATTTGTAATCTAGCTTTGATTTTGCCATATTTCTAATTCTTGAATTATCTCAGATCTGCACAAAGATTGACATTGGTTAGGGCAAACTGATATCAGTTTTGAGTGACCATCATTAGTTCTATCCAAAAAAGATTAGTTCTATGTGATCATCATTACTTGGTATGTAGGATAAAACCCAATTTATAAAGATTGTATTTTAAATCTTTCTAACATCCCTTATTATCATTTCTTGGTTCTAGTATCATTTATAATCTCTGTATAATCCCTATGTTGTATTTTTTTAGGAAATTTTAACTATTTTTGGACTAATCTAACGTGTTCATCTTTTGTGGTTTTGCCTTCGAGTCCATAGGTGACCGAAATCAATATTATTCAACTGGTATCAATTTCTTACTATCACCATCTATTCTCTTTGAGACTGACTAACATCAATTAGCTTGAACTGGCATCAGTTAGTTCTGACTGAGCATGGTCACTATGTTTTCAAAAATAAAAACCTGAGAGCTACTTTTACAAATTTCATTTTATTAATATAAAAAGTGCTTCTAAGAGGAGGATCCTAACTAATAATTAAAATTCCAGGACATGATTTGAACACAAATTTTCATGTTTTAGCTAATACACATTTCATTTTGGGCTTTTAAAAGGAATCTATGTAAATCACTCACACTTCAGTTTGGTGTTGAAAATGAATATGTTAGCTCTTGAAAATTTGGTACTTAGTGTTTAAATGGAATTAGGATTATTAATATTTTCAAACACTTCATTATTGGTGCTTAAAATCAATGTTTAAGTATTGAAAACTTATGTTTGGTACTTAAAAATGAACTTAGGCTAAATTGTGAACATTTGGGTTTTGGGCTAAAACTGAACATAGATGATTTCTTCTTAAGTTATGTTGTGTAATTATTTCAATATTTTGCACTTAAACCAAGGGGCCAAGTAAAGAACATCACATTTCAATTTGGTGCCTAAAATCAAATTTTAATCACAATTAATTGTAAATTATTTGTTGATTATTTGTTTTCACAAAAATAATAGCATGGGTATGCTCTCCCCCCATCCCTAATAAGGAATTCAGGTGATCAAAAACACCTTTTCATTGCATTTATGCCTAAGTCCAAGTTGTAGAAATAAATTTTCTTAGGCTCTCCCAAAAACTTGTTTGGTATTGGGTGATATGAAATTAACCCTAAAGTCTTTCTACTAGTCTTTTCTTTTCATGTAATTTGGCTTATGAAGGGGATTTCATTACCTCTCATGAGTTCTCTATAGAATCATTGACCAGGGCTTCATATCTTTGTATGTTTCAACCACACTCCTCTATGAGATATAAAAATTAGGGTACACATACTTCTATAGCTAGGGGTTGAGTGTCTAACCTCTCCTTTAATAATAAAGTCCCAAGTCAGGTCTAGTTAACCAAGGTATTTCACTAAGCAGTACATAGATAGAATTATCATGTAAAAGAATAGACACTTACATGATAAGTTGATCTATATGAATTTAATTGATGTGATGCTTCTCTTATGTTAGTCACTCTTGGAATCAATCTATATGGTCTTGAATTATAAGTTTTAGTCAACCCCACTTGCCATACCTTGTTAGGATCTAAGATGATATACATAATTGTATTTCTATCATTTATTATTTTATTACTTGGTTTTTTGTCACTAGAACTATATTTATTACACCAAATCATAAATGACTTTGTTTATCTACACTACTATGTTGTTTGAGGAGGCATTATGCCATTTGTTTGACACCTTATTTTCACTTAGAAGACTTTTTGTATCAAAAATGTTGTGTGTCACTTGATTGAAATGGGTAATGTTATGCTACCCAAATAAATTAAAGTTTTGAACCTTATGTATTTTATATAAAACATTGTTTACATATTTTGAGAGTGGTAATGCCATTACACTACTTGAATTGTTTGAATATACTTGTCTTATTTTGTGCCCGAATTGTCAATATTTAAACCAATCACATGTGCCTTGTTGGATTTTTGTTTTAGTAAAATCTATTGGAAATATTTTCATTGATGTCAAAGATTTAGTATTATTGGTGATAAAGGCCCCATTACATTTAATGTTATTTATCTTGGCCAATATGAGTCAATATTTATTTAATATTAATGAATATATTTTTGGTTGCATATGAGACAAAATAAGGGCCCATGGAGAAGTCGAAGAGTCATGAGATAAAGACAAAAGAAGGATGGGACGCATTTTCCCATGAAGAGTCATCTTAGGGAATACCAAGAGTCACCAAGTGAAGACAAAAGAGTAAAGGGCTAATTTCTCATGAAGGGACACTTAAAGGAATATGAAAAGTCACCAAAGATAAGGACAAAAGTGGGAAAGACGTTTTTGGTCGTGAAGGGTCACCACAGTTCTTTTCAAATGCTTGGATATGAAGGGTCATCCAAGATTGGAACCATTTTCCACGAGGATTGAAAGGTCACAAAGGGGGAAGGCCAAAGTTCATTTGGAAAGCTATAAATAAAGGCTTGAGTAGCCATTTGTAATGTGGAAGAGAGAGCTTGATTTGATATTGTAATATCTAGCTTAGAAGAGCAATTGTGAGAGATGATTTGTATTTGTTATATATAACTTAGAAAAGAAAAAGTGAGAGAGAGGAAGAAGATGTTGTATTGATCTATCATTTGTTGAGATAACAACATTGAGAGATAAGTGTGTGGTATACACAAAGGGGTTGGTGCTCCTGTGGGTTGGTGCTCATGAATTGTTGCTAAGTTGGTGCTTGGCAAAGAGGTTGGTGCTCCTGTGGGTTGGTGCTCATGAATTATTGCTGGGTTGGTGCTTGGCAAAGGGGTTAGTGCTACTGTGGGTTGGTGCTCATGAATAGGTGCTGGGTTGGTGCTCAACAAAGGGGTTTGAAGCTCCTGTGGGTTAGTGCTCATGAATTTTAGCTGAGGTTTGTACTTGGCAAAGGGGTATGGTGCTCCTGTGGGGTTGTTATCATGAATATATTTGAGATTTATTCTCTATGGTTTTTCCCACATTGGGTTTCCACATTATATCTGGTGTCTCTCTCTATCTTGTGTGGATGTTTATTGTTTGAGTTTTATTGCATATCTTGAATGTTTGATTAAGTGGAATTTGGTTAAAGGAAAGATTTATAAGATATATAATATACTGATTCACCCCCCCCTCTCACTTTATTCTATGCTTATCAAAATCATGTTGTTTAAATTTTCCTAGCTTATTGGTCATTAAAGCCTAAGTTTTCTTAAGTTAAATTTTACAAGTTTGGATCCAAAAATTGATTGAGTTCTGTTTAGGCCTCATCTCATAGGGGCTGATACATAGATATTTCTTTTTTGGGTTGTGTAACTTAGGTTAATTTTTGACCCAAAATTTAAAAACTATATTTTTTATGACTTAAGTTGTGAAATTCATTTTATCTCTAAATGAAAATTTTTTTAGTTCCTTATACGAATTTGGTCATGTTTATGTCTAGAATCAAGTGCCTTATTTATGCCAAAATGTTCCAAGTTTGTTAGATTAAAAACCATATTTCAAATATATCTTTTGACATCATCTTTAGCCAAAATTCCTAACACATGCCTTATTTTGAGCCTAGATTTTGATGTTGTGTTTATCTTAAAGACCTAAAAAAATTTCCCTTTCCTAGTTTAGAACTAGTTAAAATATCTTTGAATCTAGAATTTGGCATTTTGTTTTTAGTTCATTTTAATTAACCTTGTTTGTGTGAAACATTTAACATTAGACATTTGACATTATATTATTTTTACCAAATCTTAGCATCAAAATTTTAGAGATACAACTCCATATCTAGATCGATTTAGACCTACTTTTAACCACTTTTGTATTTTTAAACATAGTTTTTTAGAGTTTTTAAAACTCTAAGCCTCTCCTATCACTAACTATTCACCATTTGATTTAACCATGTCTCACTATACATGTAATGGAGCCATGTATAATCTAGGATATGGAAATATTGTCATGTAAGAAGACTTTTTTCAAGAGCATTATGGAGATGATGTTGTTTGGGAGACAAATTCTTATCCACCATAAAAAACTTAAATAATACTTTGGCTAGATATTTGGTTAGCACTCCTCCATACATGAAACAAGACCAAGAATATACAACCTAATATTTGGCTAGCATACCTTTGGTTGCAAAAAATGTTGAAAAATGGCCTTATTATGATACATTTCTATCAAACTATGATATATGGGTTCAATATTTGGTATACTTTCCCTATGAAAACTTGTCAAGTATAATAAGAGGACCTTATAACATGTCTTATAATCAAAATAATGAACATGCCTCTTCTAACAACCCTAATTCCATAATATTGATGCCATATCAAGATCCCATATGATTGTCACACAAATGGGATTCATGGAGGACCACTTAATTCAAATTTAGACATCATATCAAACATATTGAGATCTAACACATAAATTTAATCATATGGCCATGCCAAATGCACCTCTTATTTGGTTAACTCCTTCAATGGGAGTCTTATTTGAGTTGACAGGTCAAAAAAATTAGGGTTTTGACCTAATTATGCAAAACACTTGGCAGAGAACATGCTCAATACCCTAACCATTGAGGAAGTGTCTTTTCCTTCTATGCATGATAGTGATCCAAACATAGTGGAAAATACATAAGTAACACCCAATTTAAAACAAAGTGGTGTCTATGTATAAAAACATAGTCAACAATAAAATGTGCCTTTAAATAACACCATAAGTGGTCTAAAAATTTAGGGGGTAGGAGTTTTTACTTCCCAACCTCAACCAAATACCTCTAATCCTCAACTAGTTTCTTCTTCAAGCACCCAACATCAAGGATTAAGTAGTCAACCAATGACCAGTGCCATGCCAGAAAAAAATGTGATGAATATTACTCCACCCCAATAGGTGAAGAGTAATATTATACAATAACAAGTACCATCAAACATACCCATGTAGTAGACACAACACATCTTGACACATCAATAGGGGGAAACCAATGTTCCACCTCACTAGGTAGTAGCAAACATACCTCTTTAATTATAGACTAACATGTCGATTTAAAACCAAATGATGTCTAACCAACATCATAAAAATATTAGTCAATGATAGATACCAAATCTCCAACATGCATCCAATTCCCAATAGGAATTCATGCAACCAAGTGGTTTCAATGTTCCTCAAGTACCTATTAGGCAACAATTACCTTTCATCCAAAATGTGCCATAAATTTAAAGATATGGTTTTGTTTCATAAGTTCCCCTCTATCAATAAGGTATGACTAGGCAATAGCATGTCCCTATTAAACCTCAATAGGCATAGTACAACTATATTCCTCTATCATAGCCATATCGTTCCCAACATCATCACTACATACCCAATACCAGCTAGAATATCACACCATAATATGTAGAATTTTAGTAATTACACCCTAATCCACATATGCATATTCCTAGTCTATTCCCTAATCAATCCAACATTCCCTAACAAATACCTCCATTATTCCTTGGTCAAATTAATTCACTTTTGACCACTCAACCTCCACCTCAATAGGCCAATAATACCACTAGTTTCCTTACACAAGAACTACAATAAATGAAGGATGTAATTACTCTCATTCAAGTAGGGAAGCAAACCAAAATATTTAAGTTAGATGATGTGTGTTATTACCCTTTTAACATGGAATAATTATAAATACCACTTCTTCTAGGGTATGAACCACCAAAGTTTGACATATAAAAGGGTGAAGATGACCTCAAGGCCCATTTGATGGAACTCTTTATCACATGCCAATCAGTGACACATAGTGACATATACCTATTGTTGTTATTTCCATGAATCCTAGTAGGGAAAGCATTGGAATGGTTCCTAAAGTTTCTAGAGAATTAAATATCTAATTTTGAAAATATTTTAGACAAGTTCATACAACACTTTGCTAACAATATCAAGCATGAGATTTCATTGGTGGATTTGACATAAGCATAATAGAGGGTTAGAGAAAGCTGCACAAGCTATCTATAGT
>JARHVA010002047.1:1537500-1662500 GCA_037957365.1 Torreya grandis
CAAATATACTTTTGGATTGCATGAAGTTGAGTATCTTGGGCATATTGTTTCATCTCAAGGGGTTTAGGTGGATCCTAAAAAAATAACTACTATGACAAATTGGTTTCATCCTCAAACACTCAAGAATCTTCATGGTGTTTTGGGGCTCACTATACTATCACAAGTTTGTCAAGGATTACAAAAATATTGTAGCTCCATTAACAACAATACTAAAAAAGGATTATTTTACTTGGACACAGGTTATTGCGTGTGCATTTGAAGCATTGAAATAAGCTATGTGTACTACACCTATTTTAGCTATGCCAAATTTTGCCAAGACCTTCACTATTGAGAGTGATGCTTATGGTAATGGACTGGGTGTTGTTCTCCTCAAAGGAGGATGCCCCACTACATTTAATAGCAAAGGCCTCTCTGGTAATAATTTAGTGGTCTCTACTTATGAAAAGGAAATGATGGCCATTTTACATGTAGTACAAAAGTGGTGGCCATACCTATTGGGTAATCATTTTTACATCAAAAATTATCACCAAAGTCTGAAATATTTTTTAGAGCAATGGGTCTCTACCCCATCACAACAAAAATGGGTCAAAAAACTCATGGGTTATGACTATGAGATAACTTACAAGAAGGGCAAAGATAATATTGTGGTGGATGCTCTATCTCGCACATTTGTGGAGCAAACTTCCCTTTTAGCTATTTACATGCATATTATGCATTGGTTAGACACTGTACAACAAGGGTATGTCAATGAATCCTCATTATCTCAAATCATTCAATACTTGGACACTAACCCCTCAACTATACCACATTATTCTTGGGATGGTGATTCTTTATGATACAAGGGTCATCTAGTGCTTCCCTAGAACACATATCTATAACAAGATATATTCTATGAACTCCATGATTCTCCCTCTATAGGGAACTCAGGGTTTCTCAAAACTTATGAGTGGGTATGATACAAATTATTTTGGAAGGGAATGAAAAAGACAATTCAATAAATGATGGTTGAATGTGATACCTTCCAATGTAACAGGGGTGAAAAAACACTCATCCTTGGGTTAGTTGAAAGCTTCTCTATCCCTACCAAGATTTGGATAAATATTTATATGGATTTCATTGAGGGGGTCCCTAAATATGGAAGGAAAATAATGATTTTGGTTATGGTTGATCTCCTCTCCAAATATAGTCATTTTTTGCCCTCAACCACCCTTATACTACCTCCACAAATGCATAACTTTTCCTGGACCAGATTTTCCATCTTCATGGCATTCCATCATCCATTGTCTTAGATCATGATACAACTTTCACCAACCATTTTTGGATATAACTATTTTTATGGATTGACACTCAGTTGAAAATGAGTTCTAGGTATCATCCATAAATAGATGGCAAGATTGAAATT
Source organism: Torreya grandis (assembly GCA_037957365.1). Classification (NCBI taxonomy): domain Eukaryota; kingdom Viridiplantae; phylum Streptophyta; class Pinopsida; order Cupressales; family Taxaceae; genus Torreya; species Torreya grandis. The sequence goes on from JARHVA010002047.1 coordinate 1,538,903, forward strand.
GTTAACAAATACTTGGAAACTTTCCTCTATTACTTCACCTTAAAATAACAACATCAATGGGTAAAGTGGATCCCTCTCATTAAATGGTGGTACAATACCTCCTATCACAATTCAATAAAAATGAATCCATATGAAGTAGTATATGGTTAAGCACCACTAGTGCTCCTTCCATATAACCCCAATAGTTCATCAGTTCAAGTGGTTCACATAATCTTCCAAACCCAAGATTGGATCCTCAATACCCTATGGGAAATTCTTCATATGGCACAAAATCAAATGAAACAATAGGAAGATTAGCACTATTTCGAGTGAACTTTTCAAGTAGGTGATATGGGTTTTGTTCACCTGCATCCATACAAGCAATCCTCCCCAAAACTCAAAAGGTGTCATAAACTAGCACCCAAGTTTTATGGGCCTTATAAAGTTATTCAAAATATTGGGCCAATTGCTTATAAGTTAGAGATCCCACCTTCTTCTTGAGTTCACCCCATATTTCATGTTTTTTATCTAGATAAAGTTCTTGGCATAAACACCAAATTGTAGACTATTCTACCCAAACTTGATAATTAAGGATCCATTCTTCTTGAGCTGGGGGAAATCTTGGATAGGTGCATACATCAACTTCACTCCCATTCCATCACTGAGGTTTTAATTTAGTGGCATGAAATGCAACTATAGGATGCAACATGGGAACCACTATTTCAGATTCAACACCAATTCCCACATTTGAAGCTTTGCAGACAAGGATTTTTCTAAGATGGAGGGGATGTTATGAAACTGTGATATCTCTTATTTTTACCTTGTTCATTTAGAAGTTTCTATGGATGCATATGCTTTTTAATTCATCCCATGAGCATTTTTTTTATGCCACATTCATGGGAAGTAGTAGTTTCCTAGATTAGAATTCATATATAAGTAAGTGTTAAGGCCATTGAAGGCATCCACAAAATGTATTGAATTGAGCTTACTCAAAGGAGGTTTCCCCTTTGAAGAGGCTAGTGATTCTATAATTTTTTTATTTTGATTCATTTCTATTTGTTTCATTTAATATATTTCTAGTTTTTCATATTTTATTTCATGTATTTGTAATTATATACTAATACATTTAGGAATGATCCTCTCACATCCCTTGGCTTGATGCATAACAATCCATTGTACATCAAGGTTTACATAATGTGGTATAAATTGAAGCATGTCCTCATAGACAATGGATCATGTTTGAATATTTAGTCTCTAAAGCTCATCAAGATTCTTGGGTACACAATAGCATATCTCCAAGCATAAACAATCACCATCAAAGCCTAAAAAAATGAAGAATGAGAATCATAAGGCACCATTATCATACCAATTATCATTAGGTCCTTGACCCATGATACACAATGCCATGTGTTAGATCTTGATTTTTTAGATAACATGATTTTGGGTAGACCTTAGATATATGAGATTTGTACAATCCCATTGACATTATACCAATGTATCAAATTCTCCTATTTAGGAATGGAGTTGACTATTCCAAGAGATTTGCATTTGTATAAGCATTGTAAGCATTTAGAATCTAAGTTCAAAACCTATAATTACTATTTCACATGAATCTAGTTTCCAAGTAGGATAAGGGAAATGACATACTTGTTAATTACTCAAATACTAATTGTAGTAACCTTGATAGCTTAGATTCCCTTTCCCACACACTACTTCCATAGATGTCCAATCATCATGTTGGATAATGGCCCAAGAGAATAATTGACCCATGACACCTTTCACATTACAAATTTTCCATATAATCCTAAGTCCTTTAAAAGACCAAAATATAAACTACTCATGCAATGGTAAAAAAAGGCAAATGCCAAATGCATATTCCAACATTTGTCACTTTCATTTTGGTCTCTGGCCAAGAAAATGATCCTCTTAAAGGATATGAATCATAGTTGTATAACAAAAAATTAGCTGATTGTTATAAGAACTCCAAATACCCCATTCCTAATCAGATCATGGAGAACCAGGACTATGAAGGAGGAGGCCTAGATCTAAATTAATAGGGAACACTTGAGCCAATTTCTATGACAAGGTATAAAGGAACTTATGGACCTAGATTTAAACAACCTGAGGGTGACCCCACATATCTTATTTGAGTTCCATCATAAATGACTAGTGATGAAGATGTTGGAATATATTATCCCCAACTAATAGACTTGGGATAACAAGAATCCAATGTACCATTTTACAAGTTGAAAAATGATGAGGCCTTCTATGATTTTTGAGGCCGTAGGGACAATGTTATATTAGGATATCACAAAAAAGGGTTCTCATTCAAGTTGGCTAATGAAACCTATTTTGGAGAGAAGGTGAACACCCTTAGCCAAAAATAAATAAATAAAACATTGAGTTCCCAAAGTGAAAACCTTTTTGGGATGATTTTGGACCAAAAAAAGGGTAAAGATAAAGGCCAATATAGTGGTGAAAACCTATTTTAGGCACTATTAGATAGTGGTGTTCAACCTTCTCCAAATATAGACAAAGAGACCACTAATGATGAACTTATCTATGGGTCCAATTTTAGTCTTGAATAAGAACAAGCTTTTGATCAAATCATCTAGGATACCAATGACTTACCATATACAATTTTGTATCTATGATTTCGACTTACCATAAATAATTTTGACTTTTTGGAAGTGATTTTGAATTAACATTGACTATGTATCTATGATTTTGCTTACTATAGTAGTGATTTTGCATTCATTTTTTCCTTCAAATTGTATTTTTTTAGTATATTTTTAGGATCATTTTTAATGAATTTTATGTCATTCCAAGGGTCTCACAAGTCCCAAATTATTTACCCTAGACCCCACAAGGGGTACTTCCCCTTAACCCTATAAGGGGTGCTTCTCATTAATCCTATAAGGGGAACTTACCCTTGACCCCATTTGGGGATACCACCCCTAGAAACCCATGTCATGGGCCTTATTTCAAAAAAAATTCATAGTGTAAAACCCATTATTTTTTTAGTGTTTTTATTAAGGATTATTGGACTAACATTTTGTTTGGATTTTCATAGGGGTAAATTTGGTGGAAATTTTTTCTCACTTGATTTTATCTATCAATTTACTAACTAAATGTCTTGTGGATCATATTTTGACACATATTTGTCTTGTCTAATGTCTTATCTTGTAGGTTACCCCTCAAGATTTCCAATTTAAAACTACTAATTGCTTGCTTTACAGGCCACCTATCAAATATTTTAGAATTTTGAAAACCATATTATACATATATTTGTATTTATCACACTTAATTAATTGGTTAATAAATATTTTTAATTTATTGAGTGTCACCTAAGGGTTATAGTGGTGTATGTTCTCCTCCCTATATCCTATCGATGAGTCTTAGAGGATCAAAAACCACTAAAAAAACCTCCCATTTTTATTTTTTAGGGGAAACATGACATGGAAGTGATACCCACACATTTTTCATAGTCCTAGGGGGATTATGACAATGGATTTCACCATCAAACACAAATCCACACTTTGCATTTTGACATAGTCTAAATACGAGGGAATGATATCATTAGGCCAAGTAAGATACTTCATACATGATCTTATGAAGGTGAGGAGTTAACTCCCTAACCCAAGCATTAGACATCACCCAATATGGATTTGGGTCCCACATACCTAGTATATATTAATACAGCCTTAGAGAGCATGTATAGCCAAGAATAAGACCACCAACTATAATAGGTGACTTAATATCATAGTTAGTATCAGATCCCAAGTTACCATTAAGTGCAAATAGGGTTGAGAGCATTTGGGATATATCTGTTAGATAGTGTAGTCATTAGTTACACTCCTACATCAATCATTAGTTATAGTATTATAGCTTGCTTGATTTTGGTGTGTGTTATGCTAGACTAGTGTTGTTTATGAGATGAGTCAGCCTATTACCTAAGCCTATACACACCTATATAGGACTCCTTTATTATCATCATATTGTATATGCTCATTTCATCATCATATCATCCTATACATCCTCTTGTGCATATTTTCTTTATATATTTATACATCATTTAAAACTTCAATCATCTTGTATCTTATTCTATCTCTCATCGACCCTCTCATCTTAGTCACATCCTAGTCTAATCTCATCAATATAGCACTAGTTATACCCCCATCACTTAAATAACTTAATCAAGTCTTTTCATCCATACATCACATCTTATCATAGTATAACCTCATTTTATTCACTTGGCCTTAGAATTAATCATCCCAAGTATTGAGACTAAAATCCACCTTATCCATAACAAAACTAAGTCACATCCTAATCATTTTTATCATCATTTGATCACATCACCTTGACTTACTTATCCTTAGAGTCATATTCCAAACCATATTACCTATCATAAAACCCACCTTACCTTAGTTGACAACCTATCACTTGTCTTGACCTTGTCTAGCTTAATCACCTTGTCCATAACTTTATCCCTTATAGCTTAACCTAATAATAGTCCAACTCATTCTTACCTTCTCATCCCCTATCTATACTAGTAATCCTATCAAGTTTGTATCCATATGTTATTCCTCATCTACATTGGTAAAACATTTTTTTTTACATATCAGGGTCCTCATCATTAGCTTGCTTATGTCTAATCAATTTTGAGTCATACACACCATCAAATCCCATCATCCTATCCTATAAACCAAGTCATCTCAATCAACTTAAGTTGATAATATTAACCTTAAACTAGTCTCAATCTTGTCATTCTTATTCAAAATCATGTCTCTTAGGTGAATCTAACCCCATGTCAAATCTTAGAGCTTTCCATAGTTCACCTAGTTGAATCTAGTCAAAATCATTGAAATATAGCTCATGTCCTAATTTGATATTATCTTACCTCATAAAACATCACCTCACATTGAATATCTAGTCAAAATTGAGATTAGACTATAATAAGCCTTTATCAAAATTTGTTCCACACATTCCTTCTTCATCCCTAAATCTTTCCATTTAATCCCCTATACCTACCAATTTGGAATGGAAAACCACATAATTTTTACTTTATCATATCTCAATCCATGGATTCTAAAGTAAATTTAGATTCCCTAATTGATAAATATCTCATAGCCAATAGGGATATACTCCTTTATCACCTCTTAAGATATAGGCACTATGTGTCTTATAGACTTTGACCCCATCCACACAACATTACCTCTAGTTTAGACCCATCCACATCAGTCTTCACCTATCCCCCATCCAAACCTATCATATTTAATCTTTTTATCTACAAATCATATCTAGTTATCTACCCCTTTCTCTATTAGCAAAGGGAATCTAATCCTAGATGTCTCATCTACTACTAGTCTACCCACCCAGTCATGTCAACACCCATATGATCTAATGTCCAATGATTCCACATCCAAACCACAAAGTGAAGAGAGGCCATATACTCCTCTTTATCCATAGAATCTCTCTTTCACCAACTTATTTCTAATGACATGATAGTCTATCCACCTATATGACATCTTGATCCTACCAAGCCTAATCAATCTTAGTATAAATCCAACCACTACTATATATATATCACCAAACCTAGGCGATACCATTAATCGATGTTAAAATTTATAAAAATATGTTCAATACCTCATTGACTATGGTGACATCAAAATTGATAATGAATTAGATGGGTCTACATCTAAGGGTGAATAAGAAGAGGAGTTCCAATATTCAATTCCAAATCATGATCAAGCCCTTCCCTTTAAAATCTAAGGTCAAGACACCACATCCATATTCCATGGTCCCCACATAATAAATAAATCCTCCATTAAATATGAGTCTATTCCCCATGAGCTTAGTCCTCCCTTCTATCATGATTCAATATTCCATGGGGCCTATCTTTGGAAAATCCATTGTTACTCCATCATCTTCCTCTCATATATCATATCAAATACCCCACATTGAGAGTTCACTTATGGATACTAAATCCTATATTATAATCATTACATCTTATACATTAGATTTAGTAGTAGAGTCAACACTAGTGTTATCTACATTAGGGTCATGTTCAACACTATTATTTGAATCATATACCTTGTTAGAAACATTATCCTTCATAGATATTATGTTAGATGATGACTAAGATTATATTTTTGAAGATACCTCCAATTAAAATCTCAAAAAATATTAATGCATATGTTTTGATCATGTTCAATATAATTAAGTCATAACAGAATTATTACAAGCTTTATCTATTGAAGATTTCCTAAGTGAATTTGATGTTACCTTAGATGTGTGTATTATATCTAGTCCTAGTAATATTTTTGTTTATCTTGAGGATATTTTATTTGATGTTGAAACTGGGTCTCCTAGGAACCCCTCTAAGTACCATGGTACCCCATCGCCACTCATTGACCTCATACTACCATCTCCTCTACCTTCATCCATCATAGATCATTTTCTTCCCATCAATAATCATTTAATCACTTTCCTCCAAAGGGATGAACATGAACATACATCATTTTAATATTCCTCACATAACATAATATGTGCCACAAATACAAAGGTTAAAAACCATATTCAAAAAGTCATAAATGATTATCAAAGCACCTTTGATCCAATAAGTCAAAATCAAGAAATGTTGAATCATCATCCAAATCAAAAAGTGTATTCCTATAGTGAAACCCTCTTTAAGGCACTATGGGACCATCAAAGTCAAAATAAGCATCTATAAATTCAAAAATCAATATCCTTTAGTGAATCCCAATGTCAGGCACTAAGACAAATCCAATCAACAAATCATAATAATGATAAAATCAATATCAATATGGCTAATAATCCTTCAAATAATTAAATAAAAGATAGATTATAAAGCTAAAGTGTCTTGGGTCTCTTAAAATATTTTATCAAATGTCACAAATAAAATGTGGAACATCTTACATGTCTAATGATGCATGTGAAATCTATTCTCACTTCCCAATCACCCATCGTACCTCCATATCATGATCCTATCATCCATTCAAGTCTTATGCATCATCATCAAATCTGAACCCTAAACCTATCAATTCCACCCCTCAAAAACTTGAGAAAAAATTTCTCTTATAGGGGTGATGAAGACACATGGTCTATATGTCTGGAGGGTCTCAATTAAGAGTCAACAAAGGTCATAAGGACATTAATTAATCTAACCTCAATAATATGATCCTAGTAACACATCTACTTATAATAGGTGTTGGATAAAAATAAATAACTCATTTAAATCTTTCATTTCACACTCCTATACAGTAAATCAAGATGATAAAAGTCAAAATTCAAAAAAAAAATTATTTGTCCAAAGGTGAAAACTAATATTTTAATACCTCAGGTAAGTACCATGATGAAAACCAATTTCTAGAATCATGGTAAAATAATCTATTATATGTATTATACCTAAATAATTATGGGAAAATCCATCCACATAATATCCCTTATCAATCCCTTCCATATCAATCCTTGTCTATCTTATCCATCTATCCATTATTTGTACCCATCATCTACCATCATATTAAGCATCCTATTGTGTCCATCCTTTATTTGAGTATTAACCTTTGTAAGGGAATGGAATATGTCTTGAGAAATGCTATATAATCATCTTGGCATATCCTTTAATGGACAATTAATGAGTTAGATATATGGTTCCTTCATGATGTGGTAATTAGTGATCCCCTAGTCCATTCTTCTTGGGTCCTCATCCACTTTTTTGCATTTCTCTCATCCTTTTGTCATCCCATCCATTATTTCATCAATATTTATCCTAGTTTCTAGGCTTGTTAGTCCCTTTTTTAGTAACCCCCATTTTGTATAGTGTATATACATATTCAAAAGACCTAAAAATTATAAATCCATAAAATGCCAAGACATCTAAGTTGTCTTATATTGTGTCATTTTGTCATATGTCCTATGTACCTCAGTCATCTTATCTTATGTCTTAAGCTATCCATATCATTATCATCCTATCTTGTCTTATGTCCTAATGGTCTTATCATTTTGTCATTGTACCTTATAAAATCATCCTAGTCATCTTATCTTACATCTTCTACAAACCTATCCCAATTATATCCCCTAATCTAACAAAATATATAACTATATCCAAATCCATATCCTTAATCTAAAATCAAATCATGATCATCACAATTGACTCGGTCCAAATCATCACCTGATCACTCATCCCATCGACTCTCATCAAGATAATTAGGCAAGATATAATGACACTACATTTAAATACTTGTGTGTTTTACTTGTCTTCTATTTGTTATTTTACTTGTTTACATGTATTTTATTATTTATATATTTACATATGTTTACTTTCTTATCTCTATTTTTCTTATTTTATTAATATTTTAATGAGTCTTGAATAATGTCTCTTTTTGTCTAATGATAAATAAACAAGGATGTTATGATGACAACAAAAGTTTTACAATGATGATTTTAGGTGTCCATGAAGATATAAAGTTAATTAGTTTCCCTTTTTATAATAATGCACTTTGGTAAAATATCCTCTTGGTCATACTTATATCATGGGGAATAATGCCTAGTGTTATATTCACATTAAATTTTATAGACTATCATGAGACTTATTACAACAATGATGGATTGACAATAGACCATACTCATCATTTATCTTGTGCTCTATCACCTATCTAATTATCTGAATTATCTAATCATCTTATCCCCATCCTCACATCAATCATATAAGTCCACTTATCTCATATCCAATCATTTATCCTAGTCATCTATCTTCATGTCTAGGATATGAGTCACATCCTCTATGCAATAACTAACATGTCTAACAGTCATTATAATCCTCCTTATCTAGTATATCGTGTCATCTATCATCTAGTCTAAACTACATATGACTTAGGTATTTTAAGACTATGTAGGTAGTGCTTAGTCACATAACATGTCTAAGGTCAATTTTCCACACTATCCTCTTTCCCAAACATTCATAGCATATATCTTGTCCTTCCTTATCCTAGCATCTTGAATTAATTAAATCCTTGAGATATAATATTAATCATTAATCAATCAGTCTATTGATTAATCACCATCTCCATAATAATCTCCTTAATATTCCCATTTAATCACTTTCACCTATCAATTGGGCCTGACAAGTCATAATTTTCATCCTTTCTTCACCAATGATCCATTACTACTGATTGATCAACTAATCATTTTAAATTTATTATTTCCTCCTTCGATTGGGACATGACTGAGACCATAAATTTATTATCATTTATCACTCCCTTATATATGTCCTTTTTAGGGGCATCATAAATATTAATCACATTATGGCTCATTAATTTGATACAATTCCATTCAATTCATCCCCTTTGTCCTTTTGATCACTAAATCATATCAATATTCTCTCTCATCCCCTTGACTATCACTCAACTTAAGCTACACTTGATGTTAATCTTATCCAATTAGTCTTATTTTGGATATATGCTCTCCCATGCATGTGTCTTTTCTTTAGATATATTGAAAACTCATGGCATTTTATCTCAATCATCTTGGTCTGTAGCTCTATTTGGCATGCATACTTACCTAGGATACAATGAAATATTATAACATTTTATCTTATCATCATGTTATGGTTATTTCCCCATGGGATATGTTAATAACCATGACACAGCCATTTCCACTCCCTATGCATATATATTTTCCGTGCGAATCATCAATTTTTATCTCAATACTTAGATCAATCCCATCTTTTCAATAATCTATCTCACATCATGCATCCCATTACCTGATCTATTCATACATCCTACCTCTCATTTCCTCTTTTGAGAGGACTTATGTCTCATTCTTCTCTACATGTCCCCTCAAGGGTGCATCATATCTAATAACATCATTTACTAACCTTCACCCATGAGTGTCTTTCTTCTTTGAAAGAACATTAATCATTCCACTTCATCCACTTGTAATTCCCTTTCAAAGAGGGTCAACATTTATACACATAAATTTTCTTTCATCATTAACATTGTTAATTTTGTCTATTTCCATCTAATTTATCCTAATATAATATTATCTTAGAGCTAGTCTAATATTTATAATATATTCCCATCCTACACTAAACTTTGTAACATTTCATGACTTATTAATTCTTATAATTAATCCCACTTATATCAAAATATTATGCTATCTAATATTTGGGAATTTAAAATTCCCTTCCAACTACCCTAGCCTATGATTAGCCACTCCTACTCCCCTATATTATTTATAACCCAAAATTATATGACTAATCATCCATTAATCATGAGTAAACATATAGAAATACTCTATAGGTTTCCATCTCTAGAACATTCCCTCCTCTAGAATCATCTAAGGAATTTTTGATTCCTTGAATAATTCTCCACCATTGATCTTCCTACACATAAATTTGAAATCTAGCCATTGATCTTCAACCCTTCTCTCTATAAATAATCAACCCATCCTCCATGCAAAGGCTAATGAGAAAACTCAATGAAAAATAATTCCATAATATCTTAATCATCCTAATCCATTGTCAATTTATTCTTCATTGATGCAACTTCAAGATCTGAGTCTACATCAAATAATCAGGCATAATCAATTTGAAGAAATATTGGGTCTAAGAGGTTATGATTTTGGTATAAATCTATTTTGAATTCTTTTTTTTTTTTCATTATGATATTTCTTGTTTCAAGTTTTTAATATTGGTGTTTTGATTAAATTTTGATACAATTTTCATATCTAAATTCCAATGCTCAAAATCTCCATCTTAAAGTATTTATAGATAATTATTTTATTTTTCACATTATGACTAACCCATGAAACATGTTTAGGCCAACCTAATAGAGACTTCCCAATTTGAATAATTCATGTTGAGTGTTCTTAGACACTATCTATAGAGGTAGACACTTATGATAAAATCAAGTATTTTATTTTTTCTAGTATTATCTTAAGATTTAACATTCGTGATTGGAGATATGGAAAATATTTTTTATGATTTAGGAAGGTTATTTCGTAGTGTAGGGTGATCCTACATATGTGTATCAGGTAAATTTGGTTTATGAACAAAAAACGTGGGTGGAAAAATAGGTAAAAGTATGCACAATATTCAAATGTGTATACAAGGTAAAAATAGGAAAAAATGTGGCAAAGATGATGTTTAAAAAGTTTATAAAACCAAACTTAGGTGTCTACAAATTCCCCCATTTTAGTCTAGTATTGAAAAATCTATAATAAAAAGATTAAAGAATAAATATATTACATGTGATTGGAAACATTAGTGTTGATATGTGTGCTCAAATTTACAACTTTATCCATGTAGAATCTATAAGGAAATTTTTATAGATCATTTCCATTTATAATACAAAATCTTAAATAATATAGATCATTGAATTATTTAAAATTGAAAATTCAAGGAACAAATACACCTAACGGTATGTGAAGTAAGTTACGATTTATTGAACCTAGTTGGATAATACAATGGAAAGATTATTTCATAAAGAGGAACAACTTTAAAACCATGAATTAAGGATTATATATTACTTAACCACTATTAGTGAAGCATAAGTGCTAGAAGTTTTGTATAATAGAAACTTCAACTGCACAACTTTGAATATCATTATAATTATTTGTTGGAATACTAAAAATAGGTTTTTATGTAAAGATGGAACCCCAAAATAGGATTTAATGTTAAAATGGAACTCTAGATCAACTATTGTAGATAAATTTTATATCTAAAGTGCTTATGTAGTACCATCATTCTCTATTTATCCAAAATATATAAATAGAAAAGTATTTTCGTGAACAACATTCATGCCCCAAATTTGATCCATGTGTGCCTCAAAGTGATATAAAATGTCATAATTCATATTTCATAATGTTATATAACATATCTTAACTTTTATATTTGATAAATCTACTTAATCCAACCAATATAGTATGTCTCAAAATATCATATAATATCCCAATTATCCCTCATAATTCTATAAATGCCCCACATATACCTCAAATATGTTTCAATATATCCAATATATCTTATTTGTCCCATATGACTCACATATTATGTTCTAAAATATGAAAGATATATCTTTCTTGGCATAAATCTCTACGAAAATCCTCCCAAATGTCTAAATTTAGATATGAGATCTGACTCTTACTAATCATTCATCTCAAAAGAAAGAGTTATTTGCACCATGTGTTATAATATGAAAATTATTTAATATAATTATTTATAAATAATGATAAAAAATTCCATCATATATATTTTTTTCATTAAAGCACATATGAAACATGTAATACAAGGAAATGGGCATACGAGTGTTAGGCAATGTAAACTTATGAATTATACATGTAATAATAAGTAGTACATGCATGATAGAAATCAAGGAATTTTACACAATATAAGAATGTGGGATAGAAATGAAAGAACCAAATTCAAAATAAATAATGTGTATCTATGCACATTCCATAAATATTATGACTATGAATCACACAAGCACTCAAGACACAACTACCCTCTAACCTGACATAGACACAACATAGAGATAGTTCATACTAGAGGATCCTTTGATACAACTGACAAATAGAATGATAAGACACAATAAATTAAATCATAAAATCACATAATATATCACACATTAATGATCACTCAATTTGATAATTTTCAACATCAATCACCCATAGAACAAGCAATTTTATTCTAATAATCAATTAATGTTATAAATATAAACTAGTGGTGCACAACATCCATAAGAGATAAAACTCTAGAAAGTATAATCAATAGAAATTAATGTATAAAAGTCTAAAATTATTAATGTAATAATGTATAAATATATAAACCAATGGAATCCACATATTTCATAATAATTAATGGTTGTACATAAAAAGTAGCATGAGAATGGTGGAGAGCAAACAATGTGAGAATGGTGGAGAGTGAGAAAAATAAATTTCAAATCTAGAATCTAAATGGGAAAAATGAAAAAGTGATGGGGATATGTCCATCACATAGGATAAAATATTTGATTCCCTTTAAGGGAATAAAATTCAAATAAATGGAATATTTTTATGGAGCCCTAGCATATTTGATAAGGAGAGCCTCAAAAAGGTGCTAGGTAAGTTTGTCTTATAGACCAAAATTGTTGGGTTTGATGGATAAGAAGGAAAATTTTCCCATTGAACTTTTCAATACTATCAAAGATTTCAAAAATATACATATCCAAGTCACACCCTCTCTCATAAGCTAAGCCTCATCCATAATGGAAAAGGTATTAATGGGCAAGTTTATGGGAGTTAGAACCAATATCAACACATTGAGAGCATGGGATAGATAAAAATAAAACCCCAAAGGTCATATGGAAATTATGGCAATGTTAAATGGTATTTTTATGATTATAATCAATAACCTAGAAGATGGTGTTAATATTTTAGAAGTGGGGCCCTAGTTTTTTGGAAAATTAGGACTTTAAAAAACAAATGCACCTAGGGTTTGATCCTAAGACAGAGAATAGTAATATTATGATGATATGGGTGTGTCTATCTAGATTACCCATATAATATTTGGATTAATATCTCTTTATAAACATTTCCAATACTTTTGGATATTTGATATTTTTTGATTTAGCCACCAAAGACAAATCTAGACTGGTTCATGTTAGATTCTATGTCAACACTTTTATGAATCAAGATATTCCTACTTCAATATTCTTACATACCCCCTATGGAATCAGAAATAAAAAAATTGAATTTGATATTTTTTATCTTTTTTGTGATTAGTGCCATAAATTGGGTCATTCTTCAAAAGTGTGCCCATTTTCATCTAAATTAGCATCGAACAAGCCCTCCTAGTAAAGGAAAGGTGGGGGGGTTATTTTAAGGAACTAGATCAACAATAAAATCAAATATTTTTAAAAAGGAGTTGGTAGTCATAGAGAATAGTTAAGTCAACATTCTAGTCAATCCAGCATTAGAAGACTTTAGAAAAGTCAAGCAAGAAAAGGTTTATTCTTCAAATAAACTAGAACTGATTAAGTCTAAAATGATGTCTAGTTAAGTCAATTAGTGACTTTTAGGTAAGGAGGAAGATGTTGTAATTTATCATATTGATAATAAGGAAATATAAAACTAAGAGTGTGTCATTCCTAAGTCTCTCAATTAGTTTTAAGTCTTGGTACAACTAGAAGATATGTAGTTTTAGGTCAACAACAAGATCTATTCAAAAAAATTAGATAAGTCTGATATTCTAAACCACCTAATTGATTTTTTCCTAAATATTCCCAAGAATAAGTCAAGGACTCCAAAAATATTCCATCCATGCTTAAAAATGGCACCAAATCAAAGTTTACATCTTTGGTTACTACCAAGAGGGGAATCAAATGTCCTGCATATAAGACACCCACCAAAGTTGGAAAATTTGCTATAAAAGAAATTTAAAAAAAAAACTTAAAGTGGTAGATATTATAAATGGGCTTCAAAAACCCCTTCTATTCAAGGGAGTTAATTCTTCACCATTTAGTTAATTATGTTTCTCTTTTCATGGAACATCAAAGGAATGCATAGTTACTCAAAAAAAATATATAGTATTTTAGGACTCATAAACTAGTTATCTTAGCTATTCAAGAATCCAAGTTAGAAGAAATTATTATTATGAATCATAAAAATTATTATTGGAATGAATATAGAGACTTTTTCTATTTATTTAAAAGCATTTGGAGGTCTCACTACATTTTTGGGATACTAAATTATTGATCCTCAAATACCAAAATCATGTGGCAATCAATCCTCTTCACAGATGAGATAGATAGTAAGCAATGGATATTTTCTAACATCTATGCACCAAATCATTCATTGTCTCATAGAAAATTCTAGGAAGATATTATAATTTTTATGAATACTTTCAAGGACCTCCCTTGGATCATGGCTATAAATGTTAATGTTCCCTTACATCTAGGGGATAACAAAGGAGGGAATCAATCATTTTTAGATAGCATAGAGGATTTATCTTCCCTAATTTTCTAATATAGTGTTGATAGATGTGGAATTAATAGGTTTTTAAATTCACATTGAGTAATAGGATATTGGATGATAACCTTATTCAATGTAGGTTGGACATAATTTTTATTTTTATGGATTGGTTAATGAACAAAGACTTGTATTTAAAGGCCCTCCCTTGGGATGGATCAGATCATAACCCCCTCTGTTTGAGTATTGTGTATCATTATATAAATGAAAATAGATATCCATTTAGGATGGAACACATGTGGTTCTCTTACCTAGACATTCATGATCAAATGTTAGAAAGGTTTCATCCTATTGTCAATGGTTTAGTTATGTTCAAATTGGCTGAAAAAATGGAAAAAAGTGTAAATAAAAAATAAAATAGTAGAATAAAATAGTTTTTTGTAATGTTATTCTACAAAATAAATATTTAAAATATAAAATCTCAAAGATTGAAGAAGATAATGAAATTAATAGGTATGATATTGAGAATTAGAATAAGGAAAAATGGCTCTTATGTGAATATCATACTATTACTACAAGGGATGAGACCCTTTGGAGATAAAAATCCATAAATATTTGTATCAAGGAAGGTGATATAAACACTCACTTTTTTTCATATTTCAACTTTACAATGCATAATTACATCAAATAAATTATTGATAGTGAAGGACATCTCATATCTTATTCATATTGTATTAATCAGGAGAGTGTTGTATGTAATTAAAAATGCATCATGTCTATAAATCAATATTGTCTTAAAGAAGATAGAGAATACATACACTTATGATTGGGAATATACTTTGTTAAATGGGAGCATGACCAATATGTGGATCTACTAAAATTGGTTAGGTGATCACTTGTTACAATACACCATGTTAGGAAGGGTTCCAAAGCCTATAGTCTAACATAATCATGAAATAAACCTAAAAGAGTCTTAGGTTTAATGTTCACTCTATTTTAATAAACAATAAATTAAATCTAATCTAGTGCACACCAAAGCTTGTGGCATAAAGTGGGGGTTCAAAATAAAACAAACTAAAATAAACATGCATAGAAAACGTAGACTCACATCAATGTATAAAACATCCTAATGTATGGGAGAGAAACACAACCACATTATCTATCTACTATAATTAAGAATAAATAAAGTTAGGAATACTTAACTTTGAAGACAAACTTGTCGAGCCTCAATCTCTCCCTTTACCAAGGTACTTTGCAAGAAATTGTTGTGGTATGTAAGGATAGCAAAGGCAAATCAACTTTAGGCTACACAACCTATCTATGCATCTAAAAGAATTCTCAATAAGACAAGATCCATATCTCCAGATAAATTATGGAACCCTAAGATTTATTCCTCAAGTGAAATGGTTAATAAGAAAATTTTCATTTGTACTTATTCTTATTCACTTCTCTTCTTATATATGGTTAGAAATGAACTTATATATATATATTTATATATATATATATATATATATATATATATATATATATAGGTAGATCTTTCTCTAAATCCTTCTAAATATGTTAGTTATATAGGTTTGACCTAGTCAACCCTATATTTTTTTGAAATATAATTCATTAGGTCCTGAGCTAGGTTGACCAATGGGATAACAAATCTCCTAATGAAAAATACCCCTAAATAATACAACGTCAACCCAGTCAACCCTGTACAATAGTAAAAGGCTAAAAAATATATAGGGTTGACCCAATTCACCTAATACATTCAATTAGTTGAAAGGGTGTCAAGGCAAGATCAAGGAGGATAAATCATGGAAAATGAATGAAATGGATAAGGTTGAGAAGAATAAGCTTAGGGTAAATGGCTTTAGGAGATGAGTGTGTAGATGGTAAGTGGAAAAAGGGACAATAATCTTACAAAGCACCAATGGTCTATCCACCCCTTTCCCAATGCACCCCTTAAGGATACAAAGTGTTAGTAATAAATAAAAATTAAAAATATTATGTGTATACATATTCCCCACTTGAAACTCATCACGTGTCACGTAAGTACAACCTAGGATGGTGCTTCAGGAAATAGAACATGATAACACAATGTTGATGCTAAGTAAAGTGTAGTAAGAAAAAAGTAAGATAAAAAAAAAAGAAAAAAATTGAAAAACACATACCTTTACTTACCTTAGTGTTGTAGATAAATAAGTAGACTACAACAAAAAGTGAAGGCAACTAATGTGAAGAACACTAGGTGAACCTATAGAAGTTAGTGCAAAAAAAACCATTTTTTTATAAAAAAAAATAGGCATATGATAGTAGAAATAATTCTCTATTTCATCATGAATCTCATGCATTTTATATCTTGAAAAATGGATAAATAGAAACAAAGATATAGGAAAAAGAAGGAATTTGTAGGAAAATAATTGAACAATTTGAAATTTAAAAAGGTGTTTTTAAATAGGGGAAAGAGAGGTCATTTTGTTATTTTGACTTGTGAAAGAGAGAAAAGAGATCAATATAAAACAAATAATCTAGGATGGTGAGGAGATGATAGGATAGATGAGGAGGGGATCTAGGAGTAGTAGTAAGTGCACTACAGGTATGCAACTATGAATCTTAAGCTAGTTTTTGAGTATTTTATTGAATTAAGTGTATTTTTAGAAAGAAAAAAATTAACATTTGTAGATGTTGAAATGAAGAAAAATTAGATTATATAAGTAGGAAAAACTAATTAGGCAAATGGGTTTGAAGGAATTAGGAATAATGCTATAAAAAGACACTTTTTGAGGAAAATGCAAGGGGTCAACAACTAAAAACAACTAGGCTGACCTAATTGACCAAACAGGCTAGAAATAGGAAAAATCATACTGCCGACCCAATAGATGTGTGTTGACCTTGTACAGTTTATAAATTTATGACCTAGTATAGTTTACCAATTGATCTAAAAAATATAAAATTATAACACAATACTAGTGAGGGGAAAATAAGAGGGTTGACTTAGATTTTTAAGCCAACCAAGCTAAAAATAAGGAAATTTTAGTCAAAATAGGTTGACCAAAGAACTAGAATGGTACAAAAATACATGTAAAAGGCTGAAAGAAGGCTATAATGGCTCAAAATGACCAAGTAATGGAAAAACTGATTGAATAGGCTAAAAATAGGTAAAAATGAATGAATTAAAGTAATTTAGGCTTATTTTTTATTAAAATTATAAAAATAATGTATTTTGACCATACATGACATTAAGGATCTAATACATCTTTTATTGTTTGTTGGTTGTAGGGATGACCCATATTCTAGAGATTGGTAGATGTATCTTGGATACCAAATCTATTGGAGCATCTAACCATAGGTGATAGAGCTAGGCTAATAGTTATAGGCCTAGGAGGGATAGATGACATGTGTTGGATTCCCTTAAGCATGGATTTATTAGCCATATTCCTTAGATGTTGGGAAAAATTTACTAATACCTTCATATGGGAGGTGGATGGGGATGTGGTAGAGGTAGCTATCATTCTAGAGGATGTACATACCATCCTATGGCTACTAGTAGTAGAAGCACCAGTGACTATAGTCATACTAAATAACTTGGAGGAGAGGAGAGCTTTAGCCATGTGGCATATAGGCTCAAATATGATATTAGTAGGTAGGCAAGGTAGTATCCTTGATGTATATGTATCATAGATTTTGGATATTTGGAAAGTTATGATAGGATTTGTGACATAGTGAAATCTATGTCATAAGTTAAATAGTAATGTACCATTGTTCATGGTAGCCTTGAACAATATGATTCTAGAGGAGGGATTACTATATGATCTTGACTCTATCATCTAGGTCTATCTTATACATGATCTAAATGAGGTGTTGGTCAGAGGGTAGAAGTCAATAAGTTTGATCATATTATTGACAACTTGGATCTATGACAAGTTTCCTATGTATTGATTAGTTGGGTTTCCCTATACAGTTGAGATAGGTCACCTTGAGTGTAGAGATAGAGATAAGACTAGGTAACATGGGTCATGCCTCGTGCTATAAATGGTGAGACATTTAGACATAGTGTCAAAGCCATATGGGCACAAAGTAACTAGATGGTTGAGTTGGTACATAGTTTCACCAACTATAGTGAGGATAAAGGTGATTGGATAGTATAATTAGTAGAGAGATCCACATACAGTGGCATGGGTGCTAGTATATATAGGATTACCTCATCCATTAGTATCAATATTGATGCCTGAGTAGTGGGCTCAGAATGTGAGAGTCATGGTGGAGGAGGGGATGAGGGTCCCTAGTGATGAGGCTGATGCTCAGACCACATCATGAGTGACCATGGACTAAATGAGCATGATAAGGAGTAGAGCAAGAGGAGAGGGATGAAAAAGTAGTGGCACTAGAGATGCCACCACCAATTCCATAGTGAGATGATTTATGACCACCAAAGACATGACATTGATATAAGTAGGAGTAGGAGAGAGTGGAGACTATCACCATTCCTAATGACCTATCATGTGAGCCAAAGGAGATTTAGATGATAGAGATGCCACTTAGGTGTAGGATGAGGTGGATATGACCCATGATAGCTAGATTTGAGATGAGGAGGTGACCTACAAAGGAGGTACTAGGAGGCCACATAGATGGAGAGCTTGTGTTAGGTAATCATGTAGATGGTGGGACCATAGTGGCTGAAACACAAATAAGTAAGAAATATGGGTAACTTATTACTTAAGTTTTTTTTATTTTGAAATAGAGATTAGATGTAGATATATATTATAAAATATGATAGTGAACTAATATCTATTTAGATGTGATTTTATAGGCATAACTGAGGATAAGGAGGAGAAATTGGGGTCAAATGAGACTCTGTAGCCATATGACCCTACTACATTAGAGGAACCTAGTGTACCATCTACCCCAAATCAAGTGAGCTAGATCAAATTAGATGCAGAGGTAGTGAGGTAGATATATGCATAGAGGGAGAGGATGTAGCCACCAGTAGAGATAGGTGTAGATGAGATATAGACATGGTAGTCCCTATTAGAGGAGATAGTTTTACATCTAGATATAGTGATGTAGATGACATAGGCAAATACAACAATGTAGATCCAATTGACATAGGCACATGCAGTGATCTAGACTAAGTTGGTATAAATGTAAGTGTAGATAGTGCACCTATAGGGACAAGTAGAGGGATTAAGATCTTAGATGACCTATTTATGACATATTATTAAAAGGATTTAGACATAGACCTTAATAGGAAACATGGTTAGGCCATAAGATAGATAGGATGGAGCCCAACCATAGAGCTGGAGGATTCTATATATAGTTGTACTTGTTATTATATCAAAACTCATGATATATATATGTTATATCATTTTGGTATATTGATGTTGATTATGTATGTTGCCATCATTATGGTTATGGTTATGGATGCTTTGGATATATTTCTTTCTTTCACATGTATTTATATTTTGTTGTATATTTTATAGGAAATATATGAGACGTGGTTTATTTTCTATCAATATGTAAAACACATGCATGGTTAAAAATAAATAGGCAAAAAGGACTTAGAAAAATATAATCAATCAAAATGTACTACACAATATGTCAAGTTGGGAAATGTGTAATAACAAGAAAATGACTAAGTATAAAGAACCAAGGGATGATAAAACAAGATGGTAAAAATTAATTTTTTTAAAACCAAAGTGAAAGATTTTTTCACCAGACTAAAATAAGTGAAATCATACTAAATCTCATTAAGAAGTATGAAAAGAATGTAATAACATGGAAGGTATGTAAAAGGGAATAAATGGTATTAAAAACAAATTAAATTAAGTCAATAAATTATACTAAATCATGTTTGGAAGTATAAGATAAAAATAAAATTGACAAAAGATTGGTCTTAAATTTATCACACTAATTCAACTGAGAAGTATGAAAAATTCAAGAAATGGTTGGATTCTTACATACACTTGAAAAATAAGAAGATAAAAGTGAAAGAGAATTTAAGTAAGCATACAACATACTAAATCAAGCTGGGAAACATGTCAATGATGTGTAAATTCATAATCAATCACATTTTATCTCATATTTAAAACATGTAATTTTGTTTGTGACTTGTATTATTGGAAAATTTTGGGAGGAATGTCAGGTCTTATCCATATTATTACACTAAAACTCATAAAGAGAACATAACTAGGGTGGAAAAATCAAGACAAATTGGGTAAAAAATGATGTGGTTAATAGGAAGGAAAAAGGTGGTAATTTGTGAGGATGGTTGGGTCCTATTCATAGTCTTATAATACAAATCACAAATGAAATCCTAAGGGGAGTGATCAGTAGATAAAACAATAGTCAATAGTAAATATGAGGGATATAGGGAGTGTAAAAATCAAGACTTAAGTGTATTATGAGAATACCTTAGGAGACAAAAGGCATACGAAATACATGAGAAGACACTAAGTGACTAGTGACCATCAAAGTACAAAGGAAACCTATTCGCTACAGACACAAAGCTTTGTAGGCATATAAACATGCTAATAAGATCAACTCATGAAGGTATATTGGTACAAGAAAATAAAAATAGACCTACCTTCACATGATGTGTTCCCCATTATTTGGGAACCTATATAGAGCCATCAGACTACTATGAAGATTGGGTACTTGCATGATAAAGTAGGTAGCACTAAATTATTTTTTTATTCTCTTATTCTAATCTACTGGCCTACCATACCCCAAAGTAATTCATCTCTACCATGAGGCTAATTGTTGAGTTTGAGCTTTGAATAGTACCAGGAGATGTGATTTGACTTTTAAGAATATTTTTGCCTTTTATATCATTATCTTTTGTAAAATGATTTAGATTTTAACTTTTTGTCTTTTGAATATTATTCCTCCATATGTATTTGTAATTACCAAGCATGAGATATGTAGTGATACACATGAATGAGCTTTAGGCTAAGGATAAATGAAACTAAGTAAATAAAGACAAAGATTGACTAAGACACTTAGGCTTAATAATGGATTAGCATGTGATCTTAAATTTCAACCATGTATTACTTATTTTGTGAAAAAGGAAGAATGGAAAAATGAGATCCAAAGGTGGATTGGTAAAAGTAAAGTATAATGAGATACCTTGTCTTCTAACTAATCACATGGTAAAATAAGACAAGGACCAAAAGGAACAAGGTTTATATAACCAAGTCACAGTGACAATTATCTATGAAAAATAGAGATAAGAAAGCAAGAAATCATAGTGACACAAGAAGAGAGTTTTGATAAAAATAAATAAAGAAATAGAAATCAATGATAAATAAATATAAACATATGCAAATATAAATGATAATATAATATAGATAGAGTAACAAAAATTAAGATCACTATATAAGAAAAATATGAATTTAACACAACATCAAATGATATAATAGATAAATAAGAATGAAATTGTAGCACACATCCAATAAAAAATGTAAATGTAAAGGCACCATGAATGTACTCATAAGTAATAATAAATCTATCTATACACATTATCCAGGACATCAGAATACTATCTAAGAAGCTGGATACAAAGTACTACTAATGTCTCATCAATATTCAATGAAAATTGGGAAAATACTTCTCTACTAATCTCCCCAATTGAAAAAGTAGGAATACTTGATAGATCATGGTAAGGAACATTAGGCAAGGGATGCTTCGGAGAATGCATGGGAGTAGCCTTTATGGGATATGTAAGGATCACTGGTGGAGAAGGATCCATTGGTCAAAGACTCATAGGTGGATAATATCCATAGGAGAGGGAAGGTTCATAGGTGAAGGAATCATGGGTAGAGGCATAAAAGGTGACAAAGGGACCATATGAAGGGATGGAACCATAGGATGTGGATCCATGGGAGAATAAGGAGGATGCTTCTTATGGGAACAACTTGTGGGAGTAATGCAATAAGGTCCAAGAATAAATATAAAGTGATCTTTAAGGTGTTGTTTAAGGATGTGATAATGATCAGTGTGATTGGTGCCATAGACAATATACCTCACCATACTTAGGTATATATTTAGGTCTAACCTTTGGGGGAGACATGGATTTATTTGAGCCAAGAGAGAAATGATGCAAAGTATTAATCTATTGTCATAACTTATGATAATGGGTATAATAATGATTATCTATCCCATGGAATCAACATATACACTTGTGAGTGATTATAGGAGAAGCACTCATATAAGGAGGTATAATAGGAGTGGAAGAAGCTATAGAGGACTTGTCATCCCATTTAGTGGGAAATGGAGTCATCTTAGGTAAAGGAAGCAAACCATCACCAAGGAAAGGTGGTGATGGAGGAGGACTATAATTAGGCTTAATAGAAAGAGCAATGGGATGAGAAGCAAGGGTAGGTTTAGAAACAACAAGAATGGTAATAAGATCAACTATAATAGGAGCAAAAATGAGATCAACTATAACAAGAGTGTGAATAGGCTCTGATAAGGGATCTACTGAGGGAGGAGTGAGATATATATATAATTAATAAGAAGGATACCACTAATCATAGGAGTAAACCAACTACAATGAGTAGGGTACCTAGAAAAATGGTAAGGTCTACTCATAGCATAATCCATGAGCATACTCATATGAGGCTCCTCAAAAATTGGAGGTGATGACACCATCTCTACCCTATGATAAATAGGAAAATTACTAAGATTAAGAACAATAAATTAAGGAATATAGGAAGATAAATTAAAAGAGTCAAGTAAATAAGAATGATAATGGATAATTTTAACATCACAGGCCTATACAAGACTACTTAAGAATGGATCATCTAAAGAATAACCATCATCATAATTTGGGGTATGAAGATCAATGACAAAATTAGGGATAACTTTGTCATCTGAGAAAGTGTGGTGAATAGAATGCTAGGTCTTGGTTAAGACTAAGGGAATATCATCACAAAGAAACTTGTACGAATAAGGCTACAAGGAAGCAAGAAACTAAAAGATGAGGTGAGGTAAGAGATCAAAAGTTTTGATTTTGAGGTTAATCTCATTAGGCTCATCATCATCAGAATCTAAGAGGTTAGGAGGAATGTTCCCAATGAGTTTGGGATGTCCATTGTAACCTCAATTGTAAGTAATGGGAAAATTAAGATGCTACAAATCATAAAATGGAATGTTGGGAAAAGCTTCAAGAGTAGGAATCTTTAAGGCACCATGGTCTTGGAATTATTTGAAATTTCAAGGGTTAGTATCACCCTAAATCCTATAAATGGATCCATTATGAGGGACTTTAACACATTGTTAGGTGGAATAAACAATGTCTCTAATATGGTTATTTTATGGACTACCAAGTAAGATGTTATAAGAAAGGGGAAAGTTAAATATCATCACATTCACATGAATGGTATAGGTGGGATGGTAATGGGAAGCCACACACAACCTAGAGGAGGCATTTTAATTCTATCATATCCTTGACATGTGCTACATGTAGACTTGAGATTTCATTATAAATATCTAAGGGTCTTAATTAGGTCAAGAGAAGAAACATAGGTGTTAGAACCCTCATCAATAAATGCATACTTAACTTAGATATCACCTATTTAAACACAAATGAATATGGGAGGATCATCTGCATGAAGCAAAATCTCATTAGGAATCATAGAAGATAAAGGAAACTTTAAGGAAAGAGAAGTGTTCATAGTTTCATCAACATTGATAGACATCTCTTTACATTTTTGTAATATACTATCCGTATATTTAGATAAGACTACCTCCCATCCTATTAGGGAGGATGAGGGACATTCATCTTGAATAATAGTTACATAAGACAATTTATATGATGTGGATAAGTCCTCATAATCCCAAAGAATATAATATGGGATGAGAAATTAGTGAGTTTTGTGATACAATCCCACTCCTCATAACCCATAATAAGGTTATTAGATAGAGACGAATAATGATTAAGAAGGTCATTGGAAGGAGGAGCCAAAATACATTGGAATTTTTTTTTGATAAAAGAAGGTTATTAATCATGTTGTGACGATGAAGTAGTTGGGTCAAGCTAATTTTGAGAATTGGTAAAATAAGTTTTAGTATAAATTTAAGTATCATTAGTGTTATAAGATGATGGAAAAGTGGTAGATATGGAAAAGGAAGTGTTATCCAAAGGAGAATCAGAAATTAGATCATCAAAAGTAATAAGGTCATATTACCCTAACTCATTTAAATGAGTTGGAGAAGAATCCTAGATAACATGATATGTTCTAGATGAAGGATGAGTGTAGATAGGATGTGAATAGATAAAAGAAACCACCCTTCACATATTATTCATGCTAACCACATTCTCTTTGGAAGTGGTTTCAATAAGACTTTCTATATTATTGGTGTAAGGTGTCGCTTTGTCTTGATTGTCTTGAATAGGTTGATGATTAGGAAGAGGGTCTTTGTATCTAACTAAATGATCATTGGCTTGATTTAAGGCTTGAGTTTTATCATGTGATTTAAATTATTTAAAAGAAATTTCATAAGCTTGTTGATGTTGTAAATGATAGAATTATGATCAAAATCAGGACAAAGAATAAAATCTATAGCTAAATTACAAATTCGTCTATAGGTCTCATAAGAATGACCCTAACTAGCATGAAAGAGACAAAACTTGTTAGCATCATACTAGGATTTTGTAAGATGGGTAGGGTCAAGATCTTGTAGGAGAGGCCTAGGTAGATGCTTAAGCAATTCAACTAAGGATATAGGTTTATGAACATTGATGTTGTTTGGTGACAATAAGTGAGTATTGACATATTGTTAAGAAGGTGGAGTTGGTTTCGAAGAAGGGGTAAGAATGACATCTTGAACATTATGAAATGTGTTATCAGAATATATAACAACATAATCAATAATATTGTGATTTTTGTTCTTAAGAGACAAAGACCCATAGAAGGTTGGGGTGAATTGAATTGATGTATAAGGAAATCTTGTCATTTATCTTGGTCATAGCCTCTTCCAATGTACATGGAGAGAGAGTGCAAAATCGATATTGAAATTTAGGAAAAAGGGCATTGGTAAAGAGATGGAAAAGATTGTCATTAGCCATGTTATGTTCACATTTATTTGACAATTTTTTCCACCTTTTAACAAAGGCTTGAGCAATTTCGTTTTCAAGTTGTTTGTAGTTTATGAAGTGGGAGAAAGTGTTTTTGAGAAGATCACTAGTTTGGAATTCTTGAACTAAAGCATTCATTAAATCCTTCAAACTAGAAATGGAATGAGTTCTAAGTTGGTTGTACCAATCCAAGACATCAGTTGCAATATTTTTGGATAAAAATTTGGTTGTTGTAAAGGTGTTCAATTTGATCCAATCCTTAAAAAGAATTCCAAATGTTTTAGTATGAAGGGTGGGATCGATTAATCCATTATAAGAAATTATAGGTGTGATATGCCCAATATAAATGTTAGAAATTTGATTAGTGAGAGGTTTATTTTGGAGATGATTAATGGTTTTGTTTACCAAAGGAGGTTGAGGAATGAGATTGCCTTGAGAATATCAAAAATGAAGAGGGGAAACATTTTGATTATGTCTACCCCAAGTTGTTGGCTATAAATGAGACTAAAGATGAAGAAGGTGGTTTTGCATTTTCATCATTTGATTTGTGTTATGATCTTGAAAGGTATTCATTTTATTGAGTGTTTGTAATGATAGGAAGTGTGTTTTATTAACATTTTTAGAAGCATTAGAGTTGGTATTAGTGGCTTGGGTACCAATATAAGTGTTAATAATAATTTGAGAGGAATTATGAAAATGTGAGGCACTTGTGGAAATTTTTTCTTATGTATCAAAATATGGGCTAATTAATGGTTGGGAAGAAGAAGCACTAGTAGCATGATTACCTTGGGTAGTAAATGATGCACTAGTGGAAGGATTAAGGATAGTGGATCTTATAATAGGCCCACTAGATGTAAAACATGGCATGTTAGTGGATATACTAGGCATGAAGGTGGAAGAAGTTAGATAAGAAGAGGTCATGATATGAAAAGGGGTCATAATAAAATGAAGAGGTTGAGAATCAAAGAAAGTGGTACCCCTAAATCCAATTGAGATTGTAGGAGTATGTGAATGAGGCTCTTCAACTTGACCACTAATCATAAGATTGTAAATGCTAAAATGATCTTTTCCTTGATGTTGAGGAAATTTAGAGATAAAGAAGATCATTTCAAGGGTATATTATAATTTGGGTTTGTATTCTAATCAGAAGAGAGGATCAAACTATGAAGAGGTATTAGGAGGGGTCCCATAGTTCTTTTTGCGAGTGGTAATATAAATATTAATAGCATCCAAGAGAGGAGCCCTACTTTGTCTATGGGAGACCCTATGAGGATTGGTAAAATTCATCATGTTTGTTGACTAAAAATTAGTATTATCATCAAACAAAAATTCCATGATGAAGGGAAAGAAAGAGAGATGAGAAAGAAAGAAAATAAGAAAATGATGTTGACCTAAGACAAAAATAGGGTCTATAAACTATACAGGGTTGATTGGGTTGATCTAGTACAATGAATAGAACTAGAAAAAGAAGAAATAGTTTCTACATACTATACATGGTTGATTAAGTCAATCTATTATAGTGAATAAAGGCTAGAAAAAGGTACAAGGTTGACTAGGTCAATCTAATAAAATAGATGGGGAGATTTAAGAAACTTATGACATATTTATGGAATAAAATAAGATAAATTTCATAAGTAATTTTTAAAAAATGATAGAAAGGAAATATATAATCAATTATATTAATGCTAGCCAATCCAATTGAGGCACACAACACAAAACCTTGTACCAACGTTGTATAATGCAAGTTTTTGCAATATAAAATATAATTGAGAAAAGAGAAATCAAGAAACTTGGAAAGTAAAGAGCTAACTAATTGGCCAAATTGAATATTTATTAGAATATTAAGATATGATTTTAAATGTGATGGAAAGTTGGTTATAAACAAGGAACTAGAATGGTAATTTAAGGATGGTTTCAAGTAGTTTGGGTTGAAAATGACTATATTGAAAATGATACAGGCTTGGTATTGGGGCCCACCTTCTCACTTCACACACCACAAAAATAAGGGTGGTAGGTGCTTATATATAATATACCATTAACCATGATTTATACTTGACCAAAGTATCAAGTCAACTTCCCCCTTAGTGATGAAATCTAAGTAGGTTGGCCTTGGCTAGAAAAACTATAAAATTATTATTTAAATTTTGTGATTTGGTTGTGTGTGCATAAAATATAAAAATAGTGAAACTACATGATTAATTGAAAACCACCTAATTAATCTATGTGATATATTTTAAGCATGAAAGTAACAAGAAAAAAAAGTGTGAACTAATTACTAGCATATAACGTTAATTCTAACTTTGAAACAAGGTAAAATGTTGATATAGTTAATAGTGTATGCAAAAAATATAGAACAAGATTGTTAGGGTTGAACTTGTACTATGGAAGTAAGGTCTAAAAATGAACAGTGTAGGTAGAGTCAACCCAATTATCCAAACAACACATAGAACATATAACTAGGTTGGCAAGGTCAATCCAGTTGACTATGCAAGGAAAGTTTTGAAGACTTCAAAATATGAAAGGAAAGACTATAAAGAAAGAGATAAAGAGATATAAAGTAACCTTTGTGGATCAAAGATGAAGATAATGAAGATTTTTGTTCAAGAACCTTGGTATATGCTTGCAAATTCTACTAACTGGGTCGACTAGGTTGATTAAGCTTTATAAAAACCTATTATTGAGTGCTTGAAATGTATAGGGTTGAAAGGGTTGACCTAGTATGCTAAATATAATCTATAAAAATGTATAGGGTTAACTTGTTAACCTATTAGTCTGTGCTAGAGGTTTATAAATCTAAAACCATGTACTGGGTCGATAAGATCGATCTAGTAGCTTGTACATAAAAACTTGTGCATATAAGTTAGATATTAGGTTGATAAAGTCAATCTAGTATGGTAAATATATGATAAAAATAATGATGAAAGAATGAAATAAATAAATTAAATAAGTTGAAAAAATATTACAAGTTTTAGTTAACATCAGGTTCACCTAAATATAATATGAAGGTGAATCCAAAGTAAAGCTAATGCTAAGAATAAAATGGAAACATGAAGATAATCCAAATAGTGGTGGGATAGGATTCATGTTAGGTTCACCAGAATGTATGTAATCATAAATGCATCATGTCTATAAATCAATCATGGCTTGGATAAGATAGAGCATACCTACACTTATGATTGGGAATACATCTGTTAAGTGGGGGAATGACCAATATGGGGATCTATTGGACCTGATTAAGAGATAATTTTTCATAATACACCATGATAGGAACTGTTTAAAAGCCTATAGTCTAACACAATAATGCAACAACCCTAAAATATTCCTAGGTTTAATGTTCACTTTATTCTAATAAATAAGAAAGTAAATCTAATATAGTGCACACCAAAGCTTGTGGAAAAAATTAGGGGTTATAAATTAAAAAAAACTAAACTAAACATGTGTAGAAGACATATAGTCATGTAAATGTATATGGAATCATAATACATGGTAGAGAAGCACAATTACATTATCTATATACTCTTACAAAAGAAAAAGAAAGTTAGGAATACTTACCTTTGAAGATGAACCCATCAAGCCTCAATCTCTCCTTTGGCCAAGGTGCTTTACAAGATATTATTGTGGTATGTAAGGATAACAAAGAAAAATAATCTCTAGGATACACAACCTATCTATGCATCGAGAAGACTTCTCCATAAGACAAGATCCATATCTCCAAAAAAATTATGGAACCTTAAGATTTATTCCTCAATTAGAATGGTTAATAAGCAAACGTTCATTCACACTTCTTATCATTCTCTTCTCTTATTAAAAATGGTTGGAAATAAACTTGTATATATAGGTAGATCCTACCCTAAATCCTTTCAAATATGTCAACTATACAGGGTCAACCTAGTTGACCCTATATGTTTTTAGGAGATAATTCACTAGGTCCTCATCTACGTTAGTTAAGGGGATAACAAATCTCATAATGAAAAACACCCCTAAAAAATACAAGGTTAACCCATTCAACCCTTTACAATAATAAAAGGCTAAAAATTGTATAAGGTCGATCCAATTGATGTAGTATAGTAAACTAGTTAAAATGGGGTTAAGGCAAAGAGAAATGAAGATAAAGCATGCCAAATGACTGGAATGGGTAAGGCTGAGAAAAATAAGATTAGGGTAAATGTATTTAGGAGATGAGTGTGTAGATGGTAAGTAGAAAAAAGGACAATAATATTATGAATCACCAATGGTATTCCCACCCCTTTCTTGGTGCACCCTTTAAGGCATGCACTTAGAGAGATTAAGACTCGATGAGTTCTTACAAGATACAAAGTGTCAGTAATTAATAAAATTTAAAAATAATGTGGATACAAGTGTAAATTTCTTTAAAAACTTGTTCAAAAATGATTTAAAGAAAAAAATGATATTTGAACAAAAATTCCTACATGTGATCCCCAAATTGATAAAGCAAGAGGATAATGAAGTTCTAACAACTACCAATTCTAATGAATATCTAAAATTTGTACTATCCAAAATGAATCCAGACAAAGGCCCTAGCCCAGATGGCTTTCTAATTGGGTTTTTCCGAAAAAATTGGGACATCATAGGGGATGATGTGGTTATAGTTGTTAGTGAATTCTTTACTTCAACCCAATATTTAAAATAATTTAATCACACTTGTATATTTTTAATCCCTAATAAGGAAGGGGAGTTTAATTTTACAAATTTTCATCCTATTAGATTATGTAACTCCATTTATAAAATCACCATAAATCTTATATCTATAAGGTTGTGGCCAATCATGGAAAATATTATTTGGTCTCAACAAGGAGGTTTTGTTCTTGACAAACAAATTCAAGATGGTGTTCTTGTTGTTCATGAATCTATCCACTCTATGGAAAAGAGTAAAAAAATTGTAATGATTTAGAATTAGACATAGCTAAGGAATATGACAAATTAGATTGGAGTTTTTTTAGATAGAGTTTTGGATCCATTTGGATTTTAGGATAAATTTCCAAAAATCATCAGATCTTACATTTCTACTTGTATTTTCTTGGTGCTTGTGAATGGCATTGCCCAAAGTTTTATCAAAAGTGCTAAATGAGTGAGAAAAGGGGATCCCCTATCCCCTTTCTTATTCATCATTATGGCCAAGTATTTTAGCATATTCATTTCAAAAGTGGTGGATTCAATAGACCTAAAAGGTTTTAGACTATTATGCCACATTTAGCTCATCTCCCATCAATAATTTATAAATGACACCATTATTCTAGCTAAGTATTCTATTCAAGAAGATAGAGTGTTAAAAAATTGGTTATGTAGGAACAAGCTTCAAACCAGCAGGTTAATTTTGATAAAATCTTTGTTTATATTTTTAATACTCCTATTGCTATAAAAGCTAGAATTGTGCATTTATTAGGATTCCAAATCAAAAAATTTCCTTCTTATTACCTTGGCATGCCTCTTTTCAGTATTCAACTTAAAATTTCTATGTGGAATTTGTTAATTGAGAGATTCCAAGGGAATCTATCAAGTTGGAAAGGTAAGCTTATATCATAGGCAAGTAAACTTTTGTTAATTAAGAGAATATTCTAAAGCATTCCTATGTATCTCTTTTCTCTTTTTAGTCTTCTTAAGAACATCGAAGATAAGCTAGTTAAAATTCATTATAATTTCCTTTGGACTAGAGTTGATGAGAGAAATAGGTTCTATCTTATCACTTGGAATAAAGTGTGTACCCTTAAAAGTCTTAATTTAAGGAACTTCTAGTTGATGAACAAAGATCTTATATCTAAGTTTGTTTGGAGTTTTTAAAATAATATTAACACCTAGGCTAAAGTTTTGAGTTTCAAATATTTAGAATAAAGATCAATTTTTTAGGGGTTCACATTTTTGGAATTTCTTGATTTTGAATAAAGATATAATTCCCACAGGTTCTAAATGGAAGATTGGTAGTGTTTTTAAGGTTGAATTTTTAAATATTCCTGGGTGTTAGATCAACCTCTTAGTCAAATTAATACTTGGCATCACTTACAAGAGTATATCCAAAATAAGTATGGACACAAGGTCCATAAATACTGGTAGGTGGTTGAAGGTGTAAAAATTTGAAAACTTTTGATCTTAGATAACATCAATTAGGAATATATTATGATGATATCTAACTTGAACAATATGTTGAGAAATTTTGACTTATCTCTCAACAATATAGATGACTAGCTTGTTTGGAAGGAGCCATTTAATGGAAAATACCAAGTAAAATTGGGATAATATTTATTGGAGTAGAATCTTGATTCATCATCAATTGGGAGAAAATATGGGATACAATTTCTATTCCTAAAATCAATTTCTTCCTATGGGTTGTAGTTCAAAACAAAATTCTAACCATGGATAATTTAATAAAAAGAGGGCACATTTTGACTAATAGATGCATCTTATGTGAAAATGACAATGAATCTATTTTCCATCTATTTGTGGATTGCCCTTATAATCAAGAAATTTGGAGTTGTTTTTAATCAAATTCAATGTTATTTGGGTACATGTAGGTTCTTTTTTGGAAGTATGGTAGTCATGGTAGTGCCCCTATCAAAATGTCCTGATCAAGAAGTTATGGAAGCTCTCTTTGCCTCATATCATTGGGGGCATTTAGGGAGAGTGTAATAATAGGATTTTTAGAGAAAATAAATGTGTCAATAAAATTCTATCCAAAATCATCCTTGACTCTATTCTATAAAACTATAATATATAACCTAATGATAAAGGTAAAAGTCTTCTTCCATTTGAACAACTTCCATACCTCAACTAATAAATTAATCCTTATGGTCTTGGTAAGACTAATCCTAAAGATGAGATTAGAAAAATAACTAAATGTATACCCCCCACCTTATGATGGTCAGAGCTCAAATTTTATGGAACTTCTAAAGGTAACCCAATCCCAATTGGAAGATGTGGTATTCTAAAAGACCATCAAATAAATTTTGTGGAAACTTATGCTAGAGATGTGGGTATTAATTCCAATAATTAGGAGTAAGCCCTTACTACTCTATGGGTACTAAAATTGATACAATATTTAGGATTTCAATTGCTCATTATAGAGTGAGATTCTCTAAATATCTTAAATTGTCTATCTAGGAAAAAAGCTATTAGATGGACTATTAAGCAAGTGGTAGAGGAAGTTATCTCCATTCTAGACTCTAGGTAATAGGCACTCATTCAACACATTTATCATGAAGGAAACATGATAATTGATTGGTTTGAAAATAGGGACATGGCCTCATTGGATCAGTCTACTTGGATGGACATTGAATAAATTCCTAGGGACATCATCCAAAGGATTAATGGTGAAGGTATTTACAATGAACAAATTAATTGAGGAAATGGGGGACTTCCCCAAGTTTAGTCAAAGGAGTTATTGGGAATTTAGAATTGTATCTAGTCTTAGTAATTTACATTTAATTTTACTCTTTTTAGGTCTCTTTTATAAGCTTCTATGTTTGGATAATATCCTTCAAGTATTGATTTCTAAAACCAAAGGCAACAAGAAGACAAATCTAGGGATTTTCCATTTTTTAGTTTATTAGATTTGGGAAAGACTTATTCTCCCCTATTCTAGAGTTACTATGATCAAAATGGGGATATTGAATATGATTAAACCTAAATTTCCTAAATAAGTCAAGAATAATGATTTAATTTTGGAGGCCTTTAATGTTTGGGGTTTTCCAAGGTTCATGGAAAAAATTGAAGGGCATGATAGATACATTTTAAATATCTTTCCTAATGTTTGGGAAGACAAAATCCCAAAAATAAATGGGGTCACACTAGAAATCATGGAGGATCTAACTACTCACATTATAGGCTTATAAATAGAAGAAACCAAAATCATCAAATTTGATAGGAATTATAAAAGAGAAAAGGATATTTTTTTGGAGGAAGTAGAAACCTTGGAGACTTTGCACAATGGATTTGATTGTGAATCTCTGTCAAGGACATTTGGAGAAGTTTATTTCCATCTGATGCAAACTATCAAAATTTAATGTAGGTACAAGGTTTTCATATGGTCCCTATTCATTTTTATAAACTATTTTAGGCATGTTGTCCCTTTGAGCTTCCCCTTTTACATTCATATCTCTTTAGAAGCATCCATTTTGAAATATAAAAATGGAAGCTACCATCTTCCCAAACATGAATGGATTATTTTATTAATTCATAAGTACTTCAAGAGCATGAATCAGATCAATCCTAAAATTTCTCATCCTTGGAATAAAATTATTGAGGATAAAATTGTGGACATTAGAAATATTAAGAAGGGTTGGATCAATTACCCTGACAATGTTCACAAGAGTCATAAGGTTAAAGATCCCAAGAGCCTAACTATTAAATTTCCTAAATGTTTAGAGTTCAAATCTACTAAGAACCAAGATAACATAAAAAAGCATCTGAGGAATGTGACCAAGGTTACCATTATGCCTGTTAACCCTCTAGATAAGAATGGTAAAATAAGTCAGACATCTTAGTTGAAGAAGATAGGTCTGGGCTAGATGATGCCAATAAAAAGGGACCTGGGTGAAACTAGTAAGACTTCTCATCCTAAGCTTCCTAAGTATAGAAAAAGGAAGACTCTAAGGACAAAGGTCAAAATTATTATAATAATCAAAATCAAGAGTTAGATGAAAATTTAAATAATTTAGTGAGTTCTTTAAAAGGTAATCAAAACACTAACAAGATAGTAGAAGAACTGGATCTCCAAAATTCCATCATGCATTGGCTCCTGAGCGAACTAATAGAAATAAAACATAAGGTTAATTATTTATAGTATGAGAATGATAGAATGATTCAAACCAATTATTTTGAAGATGTTAACCAATAAATGTAGAGTCTTCAATTTAGGGTTGATATGTTTGAAAATGAGAATGATAAGCTTAAAAATAATATCATTATTTTGGTGAATTTTAGCAAGACTAACATGAATGAGGGGATTCAAAATGTTGAGAATCTTAAATTTCACTTGGGAGAGCTATTTGACATAAAGACCTTTGGCAAAGATAAAGGCAAATGACTTCAATGTAATGGTTACCAGAAAGATCTTGATAAAGAAAAGCCATTATTACAAATTGACTCAAATCTCGAAAGAACAAAAAGTTGATGGGAGGACATCTCTAGAAATATCAATATGGATTAGGTTCCTATTTCTTATTCTGTGGTGTCTCAGATGTTTCTTAGTTATTTTTGGGTTGTGTTTTGGCTATTTTTGGCCCTATTTTGCTTTTATCATTTTTATGGGCCTTGGTAGTCCTTTGGCTTTTTTTATTGTACTTATCCTAGGGTTTCGGGACCCTAGTCAAATCCCAAATTTAACCTTAATAAAAATATATATAACCCAATGAGTGTGGAAATATTACCCCAATGTACAAAGGTATCCCATGGGTGTAAATAATGTCACACATTTGTATCTTCATGTATCATATGTGACATGTATATCCTATATCACACTCATTTATACTATACAAATCATGTATTAGGAAAATATATTTTCATTTCCCCATGTATATGACAAATAACATCAATCAATGATATATACTAGATGAACATGTCATGCATAGATATTGGTTATGCATTTTTTGAATTTTGATTTATTTTTTAATTTTTGAAGTTTTTTAATTTTTAATTATGTATTTTTTTAATTTTAAAACATGTCCTTATTATCCTATGATCCCATAAAATGTATTTTCACATGTGTGTCATGAATCAAACAATTTTAATGACACATTCCATGGTCTATACATAACATATATATATCATTTTAAAAATTAAAGAAATGATTATTTGTTGTAGAATATCTAGCATCATAATAATAATTTACATGATCATGTAAATATTATGTGGCTCTTATATCCATATTCACCATTAATTTCATTGTATGCTATGATAATGTGTTGTTTATTTTGAAACACATGCACAATATGTTTTCAAAACTTCTTAAGATGTGATGCAGTATGTAATGTCTTTGAAATCATATATATTATTGATTTAATGGACATTGTAAATTATTCTTCAATGGAATTTTAGTTACATTTATATAATTTTCCTTCACATCATAAACTTGTGTAGGTTTTACAATAGGTTATTATGGAGGTGGAGGATTAAGTATATTTGGTTACATGGGGTACTCATGTGGAATGCTTGTAATTGTAACCACTCAATTTCTATAGATATATTTCAATAATAAATGTATCTAATACTAGATGAATTTTATCTTATGTATCCATAGACATTATAATAGAATATCAAATTCCCCACTATTGTAAAAAAATCAAAACCAAGTAGCAATGTATGTAGGCCCAACCATAAGTGGCAACATAATCCCCCTAATAGAGTTTTATCATTTTTCATCGATTCATTTTAATTTAAAATTAATATCCAACAATATTTTGTGTATACCTAAGAATAGTAGGCAATGTCATAGCACATATGTTTTCACTTGCCCATTATCCACCATAGCATTATATATATGACATGAGATAATGAAAACACATATAAACAAAGGTGCATTAATAAAATCATCATCAATAATTTCATCATTATAGAATGTAGCTATAGGTTGATGCAATGGTGTATATTTAAGTGCAATAATAAGACCGTTTATAGGATGAGCCTCCTCAATTATATAAGCATAATAATTCAAAATAGAATGCACATTGTAAGTCATGTGGACCTCAAGATTAGCCTTGATTTCTTGTGTTTCATGTTTTGGAAATTGATATGAAAATATATTAAGTTTCACATAAGATTTTGTAAATGAATATTTCATAGGTATATTAGAATAATTTATCTCAATAGTTTTTTTCTTAGTTAAAAATTTTATCTTTGTATTACAACCCATAACACCTATTAGTAGAATAATTTTCACAACTATGCCAATAACAATATGAATTTTATTGAACCCATAATTTTTTTATTTTGTCATATCAACCTCCATTATCAGAGGGAGAAATATGAGACTTAAATCAAATATATTTAGTAAATAAATATTTTTAGGTCATAATAATCATGTAAATTACCTCCTTTAAGGAGCCAAAAGGACAAGCCTTTTATTAGGTTATGAAAACACATTAATCATTATTTAAACCTATTCTTCATATCATTATCCTAAAATATAAAATTTAGTTTTCTTTAAAACATGGCACAAGAAGGTGTAGGAGGGTTAGCCCCATATCTATCATGTTCATGGAAATGAGATTAACTTCATGGTATTTAACTATATGGAACATGTCATCAATACATTGGAATCATTTAAACATAGAGAATCATGGATTGACACAAGTAATGTTTGATTATATATGTGTTATAATCATCCATAAGATCTCTCATTTTTAAAAACATAGTCTAATAATGAATCACATAGTCACTAATGGGATCATTAGGTCCTTGATTGAGTTTTCAAATTTAATCATATGAGACCTTATCACTAATTTTGATAGAAATTTGAGATAATAGTTGATCAACCAAAGGATTAAAAACATGTACTGATTGGAAATGAATAGCATAAAACCATCATTATAAACAATTCTTAAATATCCTAGGACAAATATTTGTTAGTAACTTATAATTAAAGTAATAATATAAGCATGCCATATAGAAGGATATAATATGTTATTATAGATTAAAATTACCTTTTATGATGTAAGATTATGTGCAACAAATCCTATAGGAAATAGATAAGTTAAAATATATGAGGCCAAAGTGTTGTGTGATAATACTTGATAATTACATGAATGACCTACTATATAAGAACATTGTTCCACTTGGAAAAACTTTTCTTCAATATAAAGAAGAGTTTATATTGTTATTTATTATTAGGCATAAGAGATTAAATATAATGAGTTGTTATCAGATGAGTTTAAAGATTATAAGGCACAAAAGCATGTTGTTTATGGATAAACATATAAATTTGAGGATTTGCTTGTGTTTTCCCCACACCAAGTGTAGGCATAAATTGTGTAGCCATATATGTAGACACATGAATAGTAATAGTAGGAATAATGGTTTGGAGAACTTATGTAGATTATATGCCTCTAAATTTTAGATTAACTTATAAATTAAAATTTTAGGATTTCGTTCCTTATATTTAGATTCCTTAGAAAGATTTTATTTTCATCTCTGCCTACATGTAACAATGCAACAATTATTCATGTACTAATATTAACATATTATGTAAGTTCACATTAATCTATGTATTCAAAATGACCATGAAAATTATTATAATAATTTCCTTTATCTAAAATCCACATTAACTATATATTCCATTTTGATTATTTAAAAATTATTAATCAAATGTGAAAGTTGAAACCTAATAGAGGATATACCTAAAAATTTAAGAGAATAAGAAACCCTAAGGTAGAGTAGACCTAAGGTTTTTCATTATAAATTAAATTATTAGGTTCACTAAAATATTTTACTTATTTTGTGATTAATGTGATATAAATCAAGTAAAACTATGAATATTCAAATTATGTAAAATAGGTCAATAATCATATAAATCTGAATGTAAAGTATTAGATTAATATTGCATGTGTTATATTAAGGATTGACAAATAAATATGGAAGAGATGCACTTAGATTATTTTTTAATTTTTTTCTCATTTTTTCATCACTATCCTTTATAAATTATATATGTATGCTTTATAACCTTTAAAATTAGGAAAAAGGATATCAAACTATGTGTAGATTCTGTTGACAAAACTCACACCCCTATGATGCGTTGTCTTATCTAGGATCTTCCAATTCTTTCCCTATTAATTGTGTAAGTCCATAAAACATTATACCATTAAAAATAAACCTATACACATTTCATTTTTTTAATATTACCCTTATACTTGTGTGTAATATCTATTTTCCTTATCTTTGAACATGAATCACACTTTTAACACAAGATAACACTTGAAAAGGGTCTATAAATTTGGTTTAGATAGCCCCAACCACTCCCCACTAGGTTGATAAGTGTTTAATATGTTATAAAACAATTAATATGTTTCAAAAAAAAGTATATCTACCACCTAGGTGTGTGCATGCACACCATCTTGATCAATGCATAACTCAATGCAATGTTTAGCTTAAGACAATTGGAACCATGAAATTTTGACCTATGTTTGCATTCAGACTTGGATTTAGGGATTATATTTTTATGGATATTTATATATTTATGAAATTTTGATAATGCATTTTTAAATCTTTCAAGTGATTCTCAATGTAATAACCAAGAGAAGATAACCTTAGAATTGATTTCTATTTACAAATAACTAATATTTCCCATTATTATCAACACATGAAATTTTTATATTCTAAACTAATGAATATTTATTAATTTGAAAAAAAAAATGTTCCTATACACTACATGTATAGGTAGACATTTGTGACAAACCACAAGTATCTAACTATTTCAAATATTCTCATGGGAGTGAAAATTAGTGATCTAAGATATGACAACAGTTTGTTTAGGATTGGATATAAGGTTATTTCAAAGTATATGATGATCTTGCATATGTGTAACTAGGAAATTAGGTTGGACAAAACAATAGGGGAGGAAATGGATAGGATAAAGTGCATAAAAGAGCCAAATGTGTAAGTAAAGTCAAAATATGTTAAAATGTGCCAAATTTGATGTTTTAAAAGTGTCTAATACCAAATTTCATTATCTAAATTCATCCCCTATTTAAGATATAACCACTTGAAAAAGCATATATTAAGAACTTATACATCCTTTGGAATATTGTGTAAGTGATAGATAGTCATGATTATCTAAGTACATCATCATTCTATTGTATTTTTAATTCTAAATCAAGTGGTTTCAATATCTATTATCTCATTTATTTAGATTATTGTATTTATTTAAATTATTTATATAATATAAATTAATAAATAGTTTTAATTATTTAATATATGTTAGGTGTAAAATAATTAAAAAAAAATTGTGAATAATAATAAAAATTATTTATTCTAATGAATAAGCTTGTGAATTTAGCGACGGATAGGTTCCAAAAAAATTACACTCAATATTTATTTTCATAATAATTTTGGCATGGATCATGTGAATGATATAAAATATATTTATTCTTACATACTATAATAACTCAAACAAATCCTTAACATGGATTGTCAAAACAACAATATTCTTATTCATTAACCTTCATTTAATCCATAGTCTAACTTTTATATGTAAGGTTATGGTTATGGAAGAAAAAAATAGGTTTTCAAAGAGATATTCTTGTACAAAGGCAAATGATAATAACATATCAGCCATATATATATATATATATATATATATATATATATATTTGAAAAGCAACAACCAGTATATCTAAAATATGCACATAATAAAACATAATAAATGCATAAAAATGGATATCAAAACAACAATGTTTAGAACCTAATGGCTATTAGGTTTTAAAAAATGATTAAATATAGAGAAGCATGTTGTAAACTTAGTAGCTAAAATATTTACAACAACTATTACACATTAATAAGAATGATATGAAACTAGTGAGTGATTGAGAAGAATTTATACATGTAAATAATAATTTTATTAAATTGGAAACCACTAATATTGAAACAACCATTACATGAATGATTATGTGACGTATGTGTGGAAACCTAGTATCCACTGGGTTTTCAACAAATAAAAATGCATTTTAATTTCCTCCAATAATAGAAACCATAATATACAATATTAATAATGGGAAAAATTTATGTCTTCTTATGCCCTATTTTTAAATAATGTGTCCAATGTTAATAATATAAGGCATCATTATTTCTAAAGACTAATTATGCAAACCTAATTGTCATTAGGATCTTAGAAATCTCTATATCCAAATATAAATGATAGGTTATCAATATTTTAAATTTATGTATAAAATATGAATAATAATAATAATATTTTTTTATAATAAGTAAAGATGCAAACCTAATGACCACTAAACTTCCAAAAAAATTACAATCAAATAATAATTTTATTAAATATTTATTTTCATATTAATTTTTATGTCTTATTAATTTATGTCTATGAATAGTAATAATCACATTACATAAATATAATAATTATAATCATACTATATAGTTTGGTGTACCCTTAACCTATGATATGTACTGGGATATGTGTGTCTAATTTTATGGCTAGTGTAACCTTTAATTATATGGTGAATTATATTATTATTATAAGTATGTAATATTTTTCTTCATTGAAGTGGATTAGTATTATAAATCACTAGTTTACTCTTATTAAAATAATATTTTTATATATTAATATGATTATAATTTAGTGGTGTATTAATTTCATTAAAACTCATATCAGATTTTTCAATTTGGAAAAAGTGTGGTAGAAACCCTAAATATGAAAAATCATATATATCTAGAAAACCATTACAAAATATTCTATTTTTTTATTGAAGTTGGGTAGTTATCCAAGTAAGATACAATAAAAATTTTAGTTTTGTGTGATTTTTTTTGGATGTATTATTGTAAATTTATAGGTGTTGATAAATTCAATATACATTCTAAAATTTCATGTATTATTATGATTTATTTACATTTTCAAAAAGATATCAAAAATAAAGTAAGTTTTTTTTATTTCATGTTCTGGATATGAGGGTGAGCTATGTATAAAACGAGTTGAATAATGTTTTATCAAATTAATATTTGCACTATCAATCCCAACAATAACAAGGTGTCAAATTAGAATATGGGGAAATAATTCATATACACTAGGTGAAAATTATAACAAAGAGGAAATAGAGTCCAAGTTTGGATCAAGTGGGATTTATACTATGACTTTTATTCATTGGATGACAATGTGTGTGATCTATATGATAGTATACATAACATATATTCTAAAATAAAACATAATTCAAATGATAGTATGAACAACATATAGAATTAAATGATAAGGAAAAAATATTAGTGTGAAATTGGCTACTATCATGACTTCTATAATTATTTTAATGTCATATCTAAATCAAGATGGATGTAAGGGATAACACTATCTTGATCTAAACAATTGTGAAAACTCATCCTATGGATACCACTAATTCTATTCATCATAACTTGAAAGAAAAGGTGGAATGTGTAAGTTTGATGAAAAGGATCTAATCAAATGGAACAACTAAATGGATAATTATTTTAATCTACATCATATCCCATGTTGGAATAAGGATACAATGGAATATTTATATCTATAGCCTAGAAATATCATCTAGTATTCATGGTTATGTGATGAAATGAAGAATAAATCTCTCATTTTCACCAAGTCAATTCTTAAAAAGTAGTTACATATGCACTATATAAATAATGTATTACATAATTAATTTATCTAGTTGGGAAAGGTAAAGAAAATAGGGCTAGTTAAGGATTGAATTCATCAAATCTAAAAATTGTCCTTGAAAGTGGATATATTTATAGATGAGAATTTGAATCACTTATTTCTTGCTAATCTAAAGGACCAAATTCAATATTAGGTACACATTTCTAATCCACTTAATTTATCCAATTATATTAGCATGTCATGTAGGGTATAATAAACATTATAGTCTAATAAGAGGCCAATAGTTATTAGCACTATAGATCATAAAACTTTATATCCATCATTCTCTTATCCTAACATGTTGAAACTTTTAAAAAATGAATAAAAAATGGAAAAAGGGTTATGTTTTAATTATGATATCTAAATGTAGTTGAGGATATAAATGTGCTGAAAATAAGTTTTTATACAAATATGGTTCTAGTGAATAAGTATCATTCGATGTTCTTTATGAACTTAAGATGTTAAGAGATCCCAAACCAATGTTATATTTCCATTCACTTTGAGGTATTATCAAACCCAAAAAACCTCAAGGTATTGGATTTCCTAAAAATCATAAGGTGACAATTTTGATTTAATCAAGAAGTACTCAAACCTTCATCATCAATAATTTAGCTATAGACTTGAACTATTTTTCTTGAACTACTATAAAATTTTAGGTTATGATTTTGAATGGGGGTACAATCAATATTTTTTGAAAATCCCATAATAATAAACTCACCATGGTTTTCCATAATTTTTTATTCCCATGTGTGGAGCAGACATTATATTGGTATTGTTATCATCAAAAATTTCAACCTTGAGGATATTATTTAAGCCTCCTTTCTTAATTTATATCATGGGAATAATCCAAGGTTGTTGGTGACCAAAATATTGGATTATAGATAAGGGATACCTCCCTTGTTACATAACTTAATAAATATCACTAAACCTAATAACTTTTAAGGGAAAAGGGAGATAGAACTGAAATCAAAATAAAGTATGGAGGTGATGCACAAAACTTGTTGACCACTACTACACATCTAAAAATGCATAATGAACATAGGAATGATCCATTCATACACTACTCTTAATCTTCTCCTCCTACATTAGAATTTCAATATGAAGGTGGTAGATGATGATTAGGCAAGGAGGATAATTTTTAAATAGGTCTAGAGGACACTAATGAAAGTCTGACTCACTTCACATTCACAAGAATACTCAAACACTTCATATGACCAACAATAATGATTTAAAATTATATATAGGTGATAGAATAAGACAACATGTCAAGGAGAACTAAATCAAAACTAGGCAAGATCAATCATCCATACATAAACACTAAAATATAGTCATAAGAGAAGGTAAAACTAGCTTGTCTATTGATTTAAAGGCTTAAAAAATGAGCAATGCTTTACCATAATCAAGTGGAGGATTTGTTATAATGCCAAAATTAGGCATACATATAGAAGAGTTTGAGGAAAGAGAGGTGAGGCATGTGAGTCACATATGACAAGTGTAATCTTATGAGGAAATACATTACCATCAATAAATATCTCAAGTAGGCACTTGTTAAACCTCTTATAAAAATGTGCATGCTGGGGTTTGATGATGGTCTTCAAGGTGGCATATGGTTTCTTGGATAAAGAGTTAAAATTCTACTTCTTAAAGGGGTAGTTACAACTTAGAATCCTAACACATGGAATCTTGGCCTCATTGGAAACCTTAAGGCCACTCTAGGATCCTCAATACTTCTTATATCTTGGTGGAGATGAAATTTTGAGGTTTTACCTCCTTACACACTAGTCATCAATTAGTAAAACTTGTAGGTTCACTATTCTAACTTGCTTGAAACCAAGAAGGCAATGAAGAAATCTTATTACTCATGTGAGGTTTATTCCCTTGCTTCAAGACTTCCATATCAGCTTTCACTCTTCATGAAATATTTAAATAAGATCATTCCTTCTCCATTCACCATGTATACATATAATTTATTCTTCATATCTTGTTAATAAGATGTTTGGAGAGGTTGTAACTTCACTTCTTATGCTAATGGATAAAAACCTTCATCTAATCCTATCCTTATTACTTGAATTAAATATTGGCACCAATATGGATCATGGAAATGAAATACTTTATGGACATTAGGCCTTTTCCTAGGCCTATAATGCATTTTTAAGGATTTAAGAGCCTTCATCTATCATATCCCTATAAATGGGCCTAAATTTGTAACTTTTAGACCATTTTTTGTACCTCTTCATCTCACACATGACAAAAGATGACTAAGATAT
The DNA here is from genome assembly GCA_037957365.1 of Torreya grandis. NCBI lineage: Eukaryota > Viridiplantae > Streptophyta > Pinopsida > Cupressales > Taxaceae > Torreya > Torreya grandis. The sequence continues at coordinate 1,583,514 of JARHVA010002047.1, forward strand.
ATTTTCATGAGACTTTTAAATTCTATATAGGTGTTTCCAAAGTCAATTGGATAAATTTGAATCACCTAAAAACCAAAACCCAGTCATTGGGTATTTAGTACAGTTTTAGGTTTAGGCTCTTCTCATTCTTAACAATGGTTCATAAATATTTGGACCTTAGCCTAAGAAAAAATGGCATATATTGGAATATAATTTACTCCTTAAACATCCTTAAACTCCATAGGATCCCATGCATATTTACTATTGACTTTTGAGTGAAAGATGATTGCCCTTTTTTATTGTTTAGGCATGTTTGAGAGCTTGAGAAGGGTTATTTTTCATGAAAATGAGTTAAAGTGTTTTATTTAGGTTATAAACACATTATTTGGGTCTACAAAACCTAAAATAAATTTTTAAGGTTGTAATTTAATCCATATTACTCTTCATACTCATTTCAACCTTCATAAGCTCATGGTTAGGGTTTAATGGTAGTTTAGTTTTAGTGACCCTAATAGTATTGTTGTGCCACTTTATTAGTAAATAAATGAGTTAAAAACTATTGGATATTTTATCATGGTATTTTTCACATTATTTAATCCTTCATAATTCAAACTCATCCTAAAGAAGCAAACTTTCTTTAATTGTTTGCATATAGGCATGTGTGTATGTAATAGGTCTCTTGGTTGAGTTTGCATTGGGAAAGGTTATCATGAGATGGTATTAGTATCTAAAGTGACTATAATGAAAATATAGACTCTAATTTACCTATCTCTAACTTTTTAAAATCCTTCTAACACTTCATGTTACATACCAAGTGCTTCTTTTTCCATTTTTCTATAATAGGCTTGTAGGTCTTCACTTGGGCCTAGGGATGATTGTTAAGGTCTAAGAAAAAACCTTATTTAAATGATTTGATTTCCATTTCAAGTGTTTTATTAATTTTATTAACTATTTTATGATATACTATCTATATCATAACAATATAATATTTATCTCAATGAAAAGATTCATATTCTCTTCATAGCATAAAATCATACCTGTAGGTGCATGACAGTCACTTGACTGTTAGGTTTTCCACTCTAATCTCCAAAGATAGTATAACCTTATTGATAATTTTTTCCTACTAAACACTTTAATAAAAATTTATATTGAAACTTACACCTTTTTTCATCAAATAACTCATCACCAATATGATGTTTTGCTATATTTCCTACTGACATGTTTGCAGGCAATCATTTACTCTCAAAACCTCCTCCTCTTGATAACTTATTAATTTTTAGGTTTATAAAATGGTGTGATAATGGAAAAAAATAATATTTTTTAATATCCTTTTATTCTTTAAATGTATTCCTACTACCTTAAATATTTATTAAAGACTTTCACTGTAATTCCTTTGGACTCACAGAGTCTTACTTTGCCTCACAGTCCACTTGATATGTAAAGTGAGTGAATGGTCTGTGAAATTAGGTTTAAAGTGATTTATATATTTTAATAATGAAATATTACATTTTATTATTAATTAAATAATCCATGTAAACTCTTCATTATTATCTATTTGGTGTCAATAGTGAAATATAGGTCTACAGACTTATAGATTCACAAATTTTCTTTGCCTTGGCTTGAAAAGGAACTCTTGGATATTGGAGTCATGGTTTACCACTTGAAAAACCTCATTATAATGATCTTAAATTATATATTTATATATTCACCTCAATTTATTAATCTTAGATAATAAAAACTATTCATGTTTTACAAGGTTTCTCTCAACCATGTTTACAAATTCAAATATTCTAGATGTGCATTCAAAATTATTTATCTTTATTGAAGATCATGCTTCCCATGGTGAATAAAAATGTCTAAGGGATATTTAAAGGATTTATCAATTATTAAAAATATCATTTAATCTATTGTATGTACTAAAACATTAATGTGAACAAATTTGATAGAACGTGATATTAAAGGGGTCAAATAGTGTTTGAGAGACCATTCTCATTCTTTCATTTGGCTTTAGAATTATGAATTTGAAAAAAACTAACCTTGGTGGGGTTTTGTGTCCCTTTTATACACCTTAACTTCTTTAAAATTATTCATAAATATAAGGATCCTAACCTAAAAATAATGCCATAAAGTGGAAGGGAATCATGGTACACTCCTATGGCCAAGATATTGGGTTCCAACTTTCTCAGAGTACCAAGTGAAAATTAGTTGACTATCTTGAGTTGCTAAGAAACATGATGGAGAAATTGAGCGAGTTTTTACATTATTTGAATCTATATCTCCAAATTTTTCATGGATTTGGATCTAATAATACCTTGTGAACCCCTAGAAGATTTTATATAATTCCCATCAATGGATATCCTCTATAAGAAACCTATAGAATATTCCTTTCTTAAAGATTATGCATGCTCTGTCCTTAGAATTATTAGAGATGGTGAACCAAGTGACTCTTCAACTTATCTTGACTTGTACAAAGGTGGATTAATGTGTCAAAACATTTCCCACCTCTATTTTCCTAAATATCTATCAATATCTATTCAGTTAGAAATTGAAAAATGATAAATAAGCAATTAGTACAAATAATTTCAAACATTGGAAATTAGTTAGTAAAGATACTTGGAGAATGTGTATAAACATGTACAACATGATGTCATTACCAAGGTGTTAGATGACTTAAAAATACCCCTATCCAAGGACAAACCTTTCCTATTTGATCTCTACTAGTAAGTTTCATCTCAAAATTATAATTCATAATAAAAAAGTAATGAAATACCTTAATCTTGTCAAAACTACCTTAAACTCTCTAACTTTATTAACAAATAATGTGATCAACTTATTAGTTTTACTTCATTGACCAATTTGCTAAGCTTTAAAGGTTACCACCTTATCTCCTTGACCATGATTACTCATGGACTTGATTTCACACTTGACTTTAAGTTTTCAAAAATTTATTTAAACAATGCTAAACAAATAAAGAAGGCTTACAAATAATGACCCTTTAATGACAATATAAAGTGACTTGACTCAACTACTAACTATACCATCCTACATGACCTTGTAAGATACAAATAAATATAGACTACCTATCGTATTATAAAATTAATTACCATTATAAGACCTTCATAATGGCTATTAACAAAATTAAGATAAATTACATTAATGTTTTGAATGATATTCATTCATGGTAGCCACATTTTGGCAAACATATTTGGTGACCTCCTAGGATTGCATACCTACTATGCATATAAACAATTTACCTTATACCTCCATTATGATATGTAATCAAATATCACTTAACAAAAATTGAAAAAGACCTTGATACTTGACTGTAAACTTTATGATAAGAATGAAACAAATGATTGTCTTCACCAACACACACAACAAGGGACAAGGAAAACACATAGAACAAAGTAAAAATAAAAAATATTATGATACAATTCACCTATATTAAATACAAGACAAAAAACAACTAATCTACCCTAAAATATCATAACCCAACAAACTGAGATGGCCCTAAATAAATCCATTAACTGGTAGTGCAAAATAGCTACCTTTCTTCACCAAGCTCATGTGACTAGCAAGCTTGATGGAAACCATGAGATAATGTAATATAAGAAACTATATTCTGGAATTGACATATTTTTCTTCTTAAAATTCAACTTTATACACCTCATCTACCATTATTGAAGCATAAGTGATTAGAGATGTATGCTTGGACTTGTCTTGAACATTTTTAGGCTCATCTTCATGTTCTGAAATAAACATGATATGTAATGGCTCATACTTGCTATATTTTAACTAAGATAATTATTTTATAGGACATGATATTTTAGTTATGGATACTTGATCAAACTTCACCACATGACAAATGTTTGCCTACTCAAGAGTTGGTGGATCAAAATGATTAGATTGACATGTTTCTTTTAAAATGCTTGTAAAGTTTATTTAAAGAGGTGAATATTCTTTTCTTTGATAGGTTAAAGCCAAAATATATTTGTCTTTTATTCTAAGAGTGAACCAATATCTACAAATGGATCAATAAGTTGATAACCTTCCTTGAAAACATCAAACAAGTGAAAATTAACTAATGTAGCTTCTTGGCATGACAAGTTTAGAGATTTGTTTTCTTATTGCTTAGCGTTTTACTTTAAAAATATGCCTTACTCAATCTGGAACAAACCATAAACTTTATCTAAAAGAGTGTAACCTAATATTATGACTTTAAACAAGTCTAAAAACTAAACTTCACTTTGTACTAGCTCATTTAGACCTTCTTCTAGCTTGATAAGAGTTGATATAGATGTAGTCACAACATAATTTGAGAAGGAATTTATTAATGATGGAAATTCTACCATCAATGAATAAACCCTTTTGCCTAACATGAAGGTCAAGTTGGAAGCATACCATTCTAATCGTGTGGTTGTAAAGGTTCGTCTATGATCCTGAAGATGTGAGGGCTTTTTTATAAGTTATCAAAAATAATCAACAAGTTATCAAATGCAACCTATTCCATTACAACAATCATAAATACATTTATTAAATCATGAATTAGTTAAGATAATAATATGTAATGTATTCTATCTGATAGAGAAAACCTGAGTTAGATAGTGTCTTTATGAATAGAAATATGATTTAATAAGTATTCATATATTTAGAAATATTTAACTTCTTTTTGTAATATTCTCCAAGTTAATTCCAAAAGATGACAGAAAGAGAAGAAGACAAATTTAGGATAAAAAGATAAGACATTCAATCACTTAAATAGAAGAGAGAGACAACCAACAAACAAGCTAAAGGAAACTAGCCTACTAAGAAAACAAACTACTAAAGCTAAAAAAACTAATTAAGACAAACACTCAAATTAAAACAAACTCAAAGGGGTAAATCAAAAGATTGAAAGATTAAACAAGGTTAAAAACTAAAACTAAATAGAAATATACTACCAGCTAAGAATTAATTATTAAAACTAAATCTAAATTAAATAAAATCTATTAATCTAAAGACTTAAACAAATCTAAAAACTAATTATAAATAAGTCTAAAATTAAATAAAGAGACTAAACAGGAACTAAACTACTAATTACGTAACTTAAAGAAACAAAAAAGATTATTAACTAGAGAACTAAACAAACTAAGAACTAATAGAGATTTAAGATAAAATACTAAAGAAATAAAATTCTAGAAAATATCTAAAAGAAGACTTATGAAAGAAAGATCTATAAATAATGAAACAAAAAGAAAAGACAAGGAAGAGACTAAGAAACCAATGAAAAAATAAATAGGAACAAACTTAACTAAAACTAAAAATTAAGAAGATAAATAGAAAATAAAATAAAATCAGATTTAGAAGAAAACTAAAGATTAAATTATATTAAATTTAGAGTCAAATAGATTACAATAAAGTGTGCAAGTCTCAAAGGAGATTTGTCTTAATATAAAGGATAACTTTATTGAGAAAATTAACATTGTTCCTTTACAAAAACTTGAATGATAACTTTAAAATCAAAAATAGATCGATGAAATGTCATAAAATAGTGAAATGTTCATCATTATTCAAGTTGAATACTTGGAATCTATGCATAGAACTGTGTTGCATATGCAATTACTCAACCATTAGATAAAGTACCATTAGGTCTATCTGTTGTTCTCTTGTCTTCAAATGAATCATTGATGTCTTCTTATACCTTCAAGCTTAGTTGTAAATAAGTTATAACTAACTTTAGTTATTAATTAGTTTATGTTAACTAATTGAATTTTAAAAAATCAATTAATTATAACAATTATTAGTTAATGATAGGTTTAATTAAGACTCAAAGTCCTAGTTGATCAAGTTTATTTAAATATAGACCATTGGTACTAATCTTTAGGTTGGGGACCCTTATGATTAATACTATAATAGAATACATATCTAATCATAAAATAAATAACTCAAATATTAATAAACAATGTTTATATTAATCCATAATGCATATCAAAATAATTGAAGAATATATATTATATCAAATCCCAAAATTGTTGTATTTTCCAAACTTTATCACAATATATCAAGGTCTAAAACTAAACTATCAAATTGAAATATCAAGTTATGTCATGAAAATTTTAGCATAAAAAAACATCTATCCATTAGATGACCAATAATCGTTTGAATTAGACAATGCCTCAATTACATGTTTGTCTTGTTCATGAAGACAAACATTAAACTTCATCTCTATTAAAGGAAATGACACCAATCTTGTTCCTGAATTAGTTGTGTTTTTATCAATCTCCAATATGATTCTTTTCAACATCCTAACCTCCATTGGCATATCTAGATTTGATTGAATTTTGCCTTTCTTTTCTATAGTTCTCTTTTTTACATTGGAAGGTGGAATATTAATTATCTTCCTGCTACCATCATAACCTTGAACTCTTAATTCAATCTTTCAGATCTTAGAATAAGTTCACTATGGGAAACAGCTAGACTCAATATTTTACATTTTATAGCATGATATACATGAAAAGGATACGGTACATCTAAAGGGATGGATAAATTCTTAAATTTTGTTGCATGGGTAGTCTCTATCTCAAATTATTTAGTTTAATTTGGAGGAAAATATTCAATAATAGGTTTAATTATTTCAACATGAGGAGGTTGGAGTGGTAAATGCTGAGGGTTATTGTCTAGATAATGAGATGAACTACTTTGAGAAGGGTTTATAGCTCTAAACTTATGACCAAAGAAACCTATGTAACCTCTATAACCTCTATTAACTGGATTAGTAGGCAAATTACTTAGAATATCCGAAAATTTAGGATCATAAGCATCAAATTGTATGGACATTCTTGTTCTCTTATGGAATATAGGGCCAAATTTTCTTACATGGAAACCACCCCTAGGAAAGCCTCTATTGAGATTGGGATGGTTAGTATCACTATTTGAATTCTACCCCCATCCCTTATTATCATTACTTCTTGCCGAACTAGGTAGATTCCACCCTCAAATTATGATCAATATAAAATATAAAAATGAAACTTAAAATTGGGAAACAAAAAATGCCCAAAAAGAAACAAGACTGAAGGCTATTATATCTCAATAAAATGAAATTAAACCATATCATGAATTTAAAACTATCTATTCTATATCAAAATCTGCATTGAACACTTTAATGAAACTATAAATACAAACCAAGAATCTATCTACAATAAATCACTATTCTATTGATACTAACTAAGCTTTATATCAATACAATCTAGTTGGCCTGATCATCTTTCAAAATTTTATGAAATTGAGCCATTTCAAATGAAGATACCAAATCCTAGAAAATACTTTCTAAGTAACAAAAAAAAGTAATATCTAAAATCTTATTTATTTGTCCCAATATAATATTCCAATATAAATTTAAAAATAAGAAGTATTAAATAACCTTAACCTTAATGTTCATTTTCAAAGAAAATCTTAAAACTTCAATATTGAGGTGAAATTTTAACAAAAATCTCAAAAAGATAAGTTTAAAATCTCAATAATATCTTATATATCCATGACAAATTTTAGCATATAGTTTGAAAAATGGCTGATTGATTCCATTCAAATTTCCATATAATGATTTCAAGTTCTAAAAATGTCAGCCCAAAAAATCATTTGTACTGAAACTAATAACTTAGATTTTTCTAAGATGGTCAACACATTTAAATTTTTTCATAGATAACCATACTAAAACCAATCCTTAAAGTTACAAATCTTGATACTTCTAAAATACACAGGCAAACATCATTAACTTTCAATTTACATGAAAAACTATTATAAATAGATCATATGAATAGATCTATTTATAAATATTTTGATATACTTGCATAAAATAGCCAACTGAGTTTATTTGGAACTTCTCTTATAATCAATATATGAAAATTTTCAATTGAACAAAAAAATTCCTTGACAGAGACCCAAGCATGCATCATTACTCTTCAAAAATTTTAGAATGCTGCTAAAATGAACATATTCATTAATTAATTTTCAAGGTTCATACAGCTCTTCACCCAAATGTTTTCAAATATATCATTCTAATTGTCCTAACTGAGTCCCTTAAATATATATTTGGATAACACAACTGGAGAAAGTGATACAAGTCACTATGAAGAAATGTGTTGACCACTTAAAATTAGAGTTTAAAACAAAATTTGAATCCTTAATCTATTGTTAGCACTTAAACGAAAAAATCCTTGAAATTCATTTTAAAACTATCAGAAACCCATACCATTTGAACAACCAATCTACCAGGCCCATTTTAAAGAAGACAAAAATATAAACTTTGATAAGTTGATAACAACTGTTCATACCAAACCAAACTTTAAATTTAAGAATAAAAACCTCATAACTTAACCACCAAACCAACTTTCAAAATTGAAAGAACTATCAAATTTATAGATTCACAAAACATAATGACTTATTCCTAAACATGCATGTGACCTCTTTCATCAAGATTAATACACATAAACCATCACCATAATATCCAATAGTATATGAAATAATATTTTGAAAGAATATAACTCAAAAAATAACAAATCTATACTTTATATTTCGATAGCCAGACCTTGTTATCCTTTCACCAACCAAGAATGGCTCATAAATAAGAAGTATATTATAGTTATTTATCATGTAACTTCTCTTCATCATGTATACCCATTTACACACAATAGATAATATTATCAAAAACCCTTCAAGAAAATCTATCATATATTCTCAAATAGTTTGCATGTAGTTGAACTTCATATTTTCCACATTATAGTTCATGTTTCTTCATAGAAAACCATTTAGAAAATATCTAGAACTTTGAATAATGCTCATACAAACTAGAATTATTCACTCATGTAAATAAAGAATCATTCCTTTCATATTACTACAAACTTTCTCAAAATAACCACAAAACCCTTCTAATCCTCTTGAAATTATTCAAAGCATACTTGGATATGCACCTCAATATTTCTAAATCTCTCCATGAAACTCAAGAATCAATCAAGCAAAGCTTTGGTTCAATGGCTGGGCTTGTGAAAAATGACCAAAAATAAAGAAACCAAAAACTTATATATGTCAACCTATCACCATAATAAATTGGGTGACATGTTCTATCCATATTGGTATATATTTACTAAACATGTACTAACCAATCTTGCCAATTCACTTATTGACATTGAAAAAGTTAGCCATAACTATCCTTTCATACTATATCATCATCTAATTTTCATTATTTGAGGTGAGATCACTTTGCATTAACTTCTTATACCACCAAATCTCTAAGATGATCTTCAAACATCAAAGATATGTTCTTATTAAATGTTAATTCCAACTAACCTTGACACAATGGATTTTGTTTGCTAACCAATCACTAGCTCAACTAAGTCCATAAACATGCTTTGGGCTTGCTTCGTAATCAATCTACAAGGCTTTAAGACTTAGTGAAAAAACTTCATGATGGACCTTTTACATTTGTAATTGTCTAACTCTTACACCATAATATGAAGTTTCTAACCATTTTATAAGCCCTTGAATTGATTTTGAAGATTTAATACAAGTAAAAACTAAGCTATGAGAGTATATAGATTGTCATAATCTCTTAAACACCCTACACCATTGAAAATTATTCCATGAATAAATCTTGAATCAACCAATTCACATTTTTGATATATCAATTTTCATGCCCAATTAGATATAAATAATGGTATAAATTCCTAGAGGGTTATGTTCATTAAATATAAATACTTATTCAAATCTTGGAAAGACCAAGACTTAGAATGTTAATTAGATGACTATGATCTTAAACTTGTACTCTGGCAATCAAGTTACATAATCAAAGGAATAAGACTGCAAGCTATACAAACTATAAAGGAAACACCATTAAATCAACCTAATTATATTATTACTTCAAATGTCCATTATATCACAATAGTAAACAAGGATGAGCCATGAAATTTTGTATTCTAAAAATAGTCTTTTTAGATAAATGTATTATTTTCCAAATGAAATAGTCATCAATATCATCATCTATTTTGATCCATCAATCAAATCATATCATCCATGAAAAACTAATAATCATTATAAATATTTCTAGACTAAAAGTGTATTTTCATTGAAATTGCCTCAAAACTAAACTAAACTGAACATTAAAGCCACTGACCACATTCACAACTATATATGCATATTCTATTCATTAGTCCACCATGCTTTTTGAAACCACTTAGAAACATAAAGATGAATTCATAAACCAATCATTATCATTTCATAATAAAAAATGCATCTAAAGTACTATCAATCAATAGGGTACCGAAGACAGTTTTAGATTTTATGATAGGGTCATCTCTATGGCAATAAATATTGAATTTTTTTATAAAATAAATTTAGGGGGTGTAGAAAATAGGCATAAAACTAGTGACCTTTCTAGTCAATTTTGTGTAAGAAATTTGAGTAGAAACAAATGGCTTATTATATAAAATAAATTTATCTTGAGAGTGTGATCTAGAAAAATCATTTCTCAAGTAGCTAAGCATGAACCCCTTAAATAATATATTATTTCAAGGGATGGATTGTTTGGCTAGTGTGGAATGAACAAAGGGAAATAAATAATAGGAAAATTTAGGTTGGATGCACAATTAATTATAAATACATCAAGCATGAAATCTAAAAATGAAGTAATACTAAAAAAACCACATATAACTCAATATAGATTATTCATTTAGTACAAAAATTGAATTTTTAATAGTAACTTCTGAAAATAAATGATACTTATAAATTTTGTAATTTCCTTGTGGGCTTTATCCTAATATAAGATTAAATCACCAATATTAAACTTTTTGTTAAGAATATTTTTATCAAAAAACATTTTTAATTTTTTCTTAGCTCTTTCTAATTTTTGCAATGTTGTTACTTTGGATTCATTAAGAGCTACTAAATCATGCAATCTTTCTTCAATTAAATTGATGTCTTCAGCAACATATTATAAAGCAATCCTAACTAAAGAAATCTAAATTTATATTGATAAAGTAGCTTGAAACCCATATGCTAACATAAAAGGTGAATAACAATTTTATACTTTAAAAATAGTTCTATCAGGCCATAAAACTAAAAAAAATTGATATTCCAATTCCTTTTATTATCATAAACTAGCTTCTTCATAATAGAAATCAGATTTTTATTTGTAGACTCAGCTTGCTCATTTCCTTGCAGATAATACTTAGATGAATATCTAAAAATAATAGAGTATTTTCCTAAGAATTCTAAGCATTAATTTGAAATGAATTAAGGCCCATTATCCAAAATAATTTCATATGGAACTTTGAATCTAGAAAAAATTTGATTTTCTAAAAAAGAAATTACTTCACTTGTTACTAAACTTTTAAGTGATTTGGCTTCTATCCACTTAGTAAAATAATATCTAGCTGTCAAAATATATCTATGAAATATAGAAAAAGGTAGAAGAATATCTGAAATAAAGTCTATGCCCTATTTTGTTAAAGTTTTTTCAAGAATAACTGGATTTAAAGGCATTATAGGCAGTTTATCTCTTCCAACAAATAATTGACAAGACATACAAGAACGAACCAAATTATTAGAATATTAAAACAAATTAGGCCAATAATAACACTATCTCTTAAAATTTTATAAGTAGTTATTTTTGTAGCATAATGTCCACCACAATTTCCTTCATGACAACCCCTAAGAACTTTCTAAGTTTGATTAGGTGTAAGACATCTTAACAAAACTCCATCTCAATTACAATAAAACAAAACATTTTTCAATAAATATAAATTTAATTCTTTTAATCTTAATTAATGCCTTTGTTTCTTATCTAAGTTATTAGAATAAGATTGATTTTTAAAATAATAAACTAAATCATGGTACCAATCATATTTAGCTAATAAACATTCCCATTCATTCATTTCAAGACCAAACATAAAATTTTTAGAAAATTCAGCAACCTTCATGGTCTTTAAGTGAGGTTTTGAATTTAGATTTTCATCAAATGATAAAACTAAGACATTAATATCTAAGGTAGCATTTTTAGCTAAGTATTTTGTTAATTCATTACCTTTAATACTTTTATAAGTTTCAAATTCAAGATCAAATTCTTGAATGCGTAAAATCCACTTAGTAAGCTTTCCTTAAATGGTTGGTTATTTTAAAAGATAAAAAAAAATAGGTACATTATATTGCACAAATTTTTTTGTTTCCCATCAATAAATAATGAAACTTAATCAAAGAGAAAACTAATGAGAAAATGAATTTCTCAATAAGGGGGTACCTAGTTTATGCATCTTTTAAAACTTGGGTCATATAATCAATTGGTTTTTATTCATTATTTTCAAACTCTTGAGTTATTATAGCTCCTATAGCCTTTTCAATAGCATTAACATAGAGAATAAATACTTTCTTTTTATTAGGTTTGGAAATAATAAGAGTACTTGTAATATCATTTTTAATAAATTGAAAGCTAATTCAATGAATTCATCTTAAATATATGTTTTAGCTTTATTAAGCAGCAATTGTAATGGATTAGATTTGTCATCAAAATATGAAATGAATTTTATAAAAAAATTTATCTTACCAAAGAAAGACCTTAGACTTGATTGATCCTTAGGAGGAGGTAGTTATTTAATTGCTTTAAAACATTTGGGGTCAATTTAAATTCCATTTTTTTGAAATTATGTGCCCTAATAACTTACCTTCAATCACACCAAAAATAGATCTCTTCATATTCAAATAAATACTAAACTTTATACATCTCGTGAGTAATTCATGAAGATGATCTAAATGATTTTTTTTATCTTTTTAGAATGAATGGTGAGATCATCTAATTAAACTTGAATAACTATGCCTATTAAATCATCAAAATCAACATGTAAGGCTCTTTGAAAAATATCCCCTACATTCATGAAACAAAAAGGTATTCTATTATAAGCAAAAGTACCTCAACATGTGGTGAAAGTAGTTTTATGTCTATCATCAGGATTCACAAAAATTTGATTATAACCTAAAAATTCATCTAATAAAGACATCATTTTAGATCCTTCAACCTATTGCAAAATATGATCTATGCTTGGTAGAGGAAAATTATCTTTTACACTATCTTTATTTAGATCTCTAAAATCAACACATAGTCCAATGTCACCATTTTTCTTTCTAACCAAAACTAGATTAGCTACCCATTCTGAATATGTTATAGGTAAAATGACACCAATATCAATCATTTTATCTAGCTCTTTGATAATGGTGTCTTCTAAAAAATGGTTAATTCTTCATATATTTTGCTTAACAAGTTTGATACCAAGCTTAATAGGAATGTCATGTTTAATAATATTAGTATCATAACCTTTAAAGTCCTTGTATCTCTAGGAAAAAACATCAATAAATTCCTTAAATTATTTAATGAGCTTAACCTTATCATTGTTAGTCACCTAAATTCCTAAATAAACATAATTAGGATCCTCTTCAGTTCCCAAATTTATGGGAGTGGTCTCACCTATGATTCTCTTTGATGGTTTTTATATTCTATAGATTTTAAGTTGGTCATTAGGTATAAACTTAGATTCTAAACTTACCAAACCAATAGGTAACCTGTTAGTACTTAATTGTAAATAATCATCATAATTTAGTACATTATCATCATGATCAAATTAATTATTTTTAAGGAATGAATATATATGCTCATCATAACTAAACATAATACAACTATCATTTAAATCATGAATCTTAGGATGAAAAAATTTAACAAAAAAAAATTCTGTAGTAGGTTCAATCTTAGTTAGAGTTAGGTTAGAAGAATAAAAAATAAGCTTATCTGCTCTTACATTAAATTCTCTAAGAATATGTGTGATATTTAAATGCTAAAGTAATGACCAAAATTTTTGTGTATAATAGTGAAAATGAGTTTGATTAGTCTTATAAATCTTATGAAATTGTCTAGCTACTAACTTTGTATCTTTAAAAACTTCTATATGTTTAATGTTTCAATTCTAATCCCAAACATAATGCTTCAAATTCTATTATATTAATAGTATTTTCTAAAGATAATTTGAAGGCATAAAAAATTACGTATAAGAGAAATTAGATAAATTCCAACACCATTACCTTATTAAGAACAAGCTCCATCAAAGTAAAGTGACCATAACATATTTTTTTTAAATATTTCTTCGTGTTGATTTTCTAGTTCATCTAAATTCAATGATTCATAAGTTCCAATTCCAATTTTGATGTAAGAAATATTAGATGAAGAAAGTGATTCAATAGGGGTACTAGAAAAATCTTTCCTTTTAATAAAATTAATTTAATTATTAACAAGAACCCATTTAATATCTTTTCCAACGAAAGCCCTAGTTTTTTTAGACCAATCTCTTCCTAACAACATTGCATAATTACTAGGAATACCCAACTCTTGCACATTATTCATACATCTAATCTATTCATCTTGTGTAATTTTAATGACGATATCATGAAAATTACCAAAACTCTTAGTTTGTCTAGAATCAAAACTAGTAAGCTTTCTACTATCTACTTCATAAGATATGCCTAATTGATTTGCAAAAGATTTAGGCATAATATTCTTTGAGGAACCTATTTCTAAAATGAAGTTATGAATTATTTTATTAGCAATCTTAATTGTGACATAAAAAGGAGGAATATAATCAGTAGAATGGTCAAAATTATATATATATATGTTCAAAATTCCTTTCCTCTTGCAAACTTACATCCACTCTAGGATTTTAGATTGCTTCATTATTCTTATCAAGCTATCCTAGAAGACTAGTTATTTGTAGCAAAGAAAATCTAGCCTTAATTATTGACAAGTCATCAATTATATTATAATTTTTAGCATCAGACTGTCTAAAAAAAAAATTATAATGTTGATATTGGTTGTTATTATATCTAGTTGAAAAAGGGTTATTTTGTGCAATAATATCATTAGAATTATTAGCATTATTCTAAACTAGTTTTCCTTTATCATCAGAAGAAGACTTATGATTTGATTTTTTAATTATTTTGAGCATAATTATAATCTTAATAACATAAACATTATCATTTTTTTAGGGTTCATCAAGAGTGTTTATATTATATGCTAAATCTTTTATTATTTCATCTTTTCCATGAAGAAACTTCTTGAATTTAAGGACTGCTAGATAAGTGTCTGAATTATGATCAAGTTCAAAAATGTTATAGTAATATAGAATGTCTATCTTTTTATCTTCTTTATTATTCTTATTTAAGGAAGAAGGTTTATCATTAAGTTGTCTTTCAATAGAGACCAACTCATTACCTAGACTTTGTACAACCTTTAATATTTATGCATTTAAACATGTAGAAGACCTATCTTTAAAACCAATTATTTTAAGATTCTTTTCATATTCAATACAAAAACCCAAAGTATCACTATATTATGTAATGTCTTTATCTTATACATTCATTTCATACTTTAAAGGTAAAGAATAGCAAAAATAAAGTATGGATAAATTTTTAGAAGGCCTAAGATCACAAGAGATCTTTTGACGTAGTTTAGTGAATTTGAAAATGAACTGATAAATTATCTCACTTGGATCAATAGAAAAATTGATAAGATCATTGATTAGACCAAAATCTTATTTAGCTTTCCCAAAGGATAACTCTAAGCTTTCCCAAAGGATAACTACATCCAATCTTCAACATCTTTCCAAGTGTCAATAACGTTAATGGGTAGAATAAAAAATGCTTGATAAGATTTTTATTTTAATGTTTGGGAAAAAAATCTTAAGCAAATTTTTTTATTAGTTATCCCAAAAGTAACACAAACTAATCAAAAGATTCTAAGTGATCATCTCAATATTTTCTAATAGCACCAAAAAACTTTGGTATATTTAATCCTTTAAGAGAAGGTAACTTACCAAGATGATTCCCAACATTAATTGGATTAGTAAAAATCCATGGTGATATGGCTATTTAATTATCTTCCTAAGCTTTTGCTTCATCTTCACCTTCAGTGAGATCATCTTGATCGCTATTATTTTGTATCCCATGATTAAAATCTTCTAATCTCCTTTCTATTATTGGTTATTCTCCCACTAGTTGATCTATCATTAGAAGTTTCAACAATTTCTACCTAAACAAATTGATTATCTTGAAATTGATCTACTTGATTTAAATGTAGATTTTTAACAGTAATTTCAATATGCAAAACAAAATCATCAAATTAAAAAAATCAAAAAGAAAATAAGTTCTAGTCCTAGGACTAGTGGCTAAAAATCTAGCTCTATCTTCCTGAATTATTTTATTTGAACTCAAAATATCACATTGAGTCTCATGTGTAAGATTTAAATAATAATCAATTTCAAGTTCTATAATATCTTCTTCTTGATCAATGAATTCAATAACTTGATGAATATTTTTAGGATGATTATACCATTCATAATATGTTAAATTAAAATTAACATCAGCTTGATCATCTTCTATATCTATTCTAGGTTAAATAATATGAGGTTATTGACCTCCAAGTACCATATCAAGAAGAAAAGAAAACTTAAAAACAAATTAGATTTCTAAATGATTACCCCAATAGAGTTGCCAAATTTGTTGACAATCGAAATTATACCATCAACGAATCAACCATTTAACCTATCATGAAGGTCAGGTTAGAATTATACCAATCTAATCATGGGGTTCTAAAGGTTCACTATGATCCTAAAGATGTGAGAGTTTTTTAATAAGTTTTGATAAATAATAAACAAGTTATCAAATGTAAATTATTCCATTATAGCAATTAGAAATCTATTTATTAAATCATGAATCAGATTAGATAATAATTTTTAATCTATTATATCTGATAGATAAAAACTATGAGTTAAATAGTCTCTTGAAGAATAAAAATCTGATTCAATAAGTATTCATATATTTAGAAATATTCCATTTCTTGTCATAATATTCTTCAAGATAATTTCAAAAGATGATAGAAAGAGAAGAAGACATATTTAGGATAAGAAAGATAAGGCATTCAATCACTTAAATGGAAGATAGAAAAAACCAACAAATAAGTTAAAGGAAACTAGCCTAATAAGAAAACAAATAACTAAATATATAAAAACTACTTAAGAAAAACACTCAAATTAAAACAAAGTAAAAGGGGTAAAGCAAAAGATTTAAAGATTAAATAAGTTCAAAAACTAAAACTAAAACTAAATAGAAATAAACTAACATCTAAGAATCAATTATTAAAACTAAATATAAATTAAGTAAAAGCTATTAATCTAAATACTTAAACAAATCTATTAACTAATTATAAATAAATCTATAATTAAATAAATAAACTAAATTTGAACTAAAGTATGAAATAAAATGCTAAATACCTAACTTAAAGAAACAAAAAATAATGTTAATTAGAGAACTAAACAAATTAAGAACTAATAGATATTTAAGATAAAACCCTAAAGGACTAGAATTCTAGAAAATATCTAAAAGAAGACGGATTAAATAAAGATATATAGTTAATGAAACAAAAATAAAAGACAAGGAAGAGACAAAGAAACTAATAAACAAATAAATGGGAACAAACTTTACTAAAACTAAAAATTAAGAAGATAATTACAAACAAAAATGAAACTATATTTAGAAGAAAACTAAAGATTAAATTATATTAAATTTAGAGTATAATAGATTATAATAAAGTTTGTGTCTCAAAGGAGAGTCATCTTAATAGAAAGAACTGTATTGAGAAAACCAACATTTTTCCTTTACAAAAATTTGAATGATAACTTTACAATAAAAAATAGATCAATGAAGTGTTGCAAAATATCAAAATGTTCATCATTATTCATGTTGAATACTTGGAATCTGCACATAGAATTATGTTGCATAAGCAATTACTCGACCATCAGATAAATTACCATTAGATCTATCTATTGTTCTTATGTCTTCAAATCAATCGTTGATCCTTTCTTATACCTTTAAACTTAGTTATAAATAAGTTATAACTAACTTTAGTTAGTTATTAGTTTATGTTAATTAATTAACTTTTAAAAATCTAATTAATTATAACAATTATAAGTTAGGGATACGTTTAATTAATAATCAAATTCCTAATTGATCAAGTTTATTTAAATATAGACTGTGGGTACTAATCATATATTAAAATACATATTTAATCATAAAAGAAATAACTCAAAGATTAATAAACCCTATTTATATTAATTCATGATGCATATGAAAATAACTTAAGCATATATATTATATAAAATCCCAAAATTATTGCATTTTCCAAAATTTATCAAAATATATCAAAGTCTAAAACTAAAGTAAAAAATTGAAATATCAAGTTTATCATGCAAAGTTCAGAATAAACAAAAATTCTATCCCTTAGATGACCAATATCATATGAATCAGATAACACCTCAATTACATGTTTGTTTTGTTCATGAAGAGAAACATTATACTCCATCTGTATTATAGGAAATGACACCAATCTTGTACCTAAATCAGTTGTGTTGTCATCAATCTCCAATTTGATTCTCTTCAACATCCTGACCTCCATTGGTGTATCTAGCTCATACTGAATTTTGACTCTCTTTTTTTTAGTTCTCTTTTCTATAGTAGAATGTGGAATATCATTTATCTTCCTTCTACGAGTATAAACTTGAACTCCTAAATTCAATCTTTCAGATCTCATAATAGGTTCACTATGGGAAATAGCTAGACTCAATCTTTTACATTTTATAGAAGGTTGTACATGAGAAGGAGAAGGTAAATCTGAAGGGATGGCCAAATTATTAAAGTTATTAGCATGGGTAGTCTCTATCTCAAATTGTGTGGTTTGATTTGCAAGAAAAACTTTAATAGTAGGTTCAATTATCTCAACATGAGGAGTTTGGAGTGGTAAATGTTGAGGGTTATTGTCTAGACAATGAGATGAACTACTTTAAGAAGGGGTTCAAGATCCAAACCTACAACCAAATAAACCTTTGTTACCTCTATAACCCATATTAACTATATTAACATGAAAATTACTTAGAATGTCCCAAAACATAAGATCATAAGCATCAAAGTGTATGAACATTATTGTTCCCCTATGGAATATGGGGCAAAAGTTTCTTGAATAGAAACCACCCCTAAGAAAATATCTATTGGGATTGGGATATCTAGTATCTCTATTTGAACTCTATCTCCATCCCCTATTATCATTATTTCTTATCAAACTAGGTTGATCCCACCCTTACATTATGATCAATCTAAAATATTAAAATCAAACTTAAAATTTAGAAACAATAAATGCCCAAAAAGAAACAAAACTAAAGGATATTATATCTCAATAAACTAAAACTAAACCATATCATAAATTTAAAACTATCTATTTTATATCAAAATATGCATTAAACACTTCAATGAAACTCTAAATATAAAACAATAATCTGTTTAAAATATCTCATTGTTTTATTGATAATGACTGAGCTTTATATCAATATAATCTAACTAGCCTGAACATCTTTTAAAATTTTCTAAAACTAAGCCATTTCGAATGAAGATACCAAATCCTAGCAAATAATTTATAAGTAAAGAAAACAAATAATATATGAAATCTTATTTGTTTGTCCCAATATAATATTTTGATATAAATTTCAAAATGATAAGTATTAAATAACCTTAACCTCGATGCCCATTTTCAAATAAAATATTAAAACTTCAATATTGAGGTGAAATTTTAACAAAAAATCTCATCTTACCTAAAACCTTAAATCACCCTTGCAACAAAAAACTAATATATAAGTTTACAATCTCAAGAATATCTTATATATCCATGAAAAATTTTAGCATATAGTTTATAAAATGGCCAACTGATTCCATTCAAATTTCCACATAATGATTTCAAGTTCCAAAATTTTCAACCCAAAATATCATTTGTACTAAAACTAATAACTTACATTTTTTAGAGATGACCCCCATATTTCAATTCTATCATAGATAACCATACTGAAACCAATCTTTAAAGTTACAAATTTTGATAATTCTAAAATACACAGGCAAACATCATTAACTTTCAATGCACATGTATAACTATCATAAATAGTTCATATGAATAGATCTATTTATAAATCTTTTGATATAGTTACATAAAATAGCCAATTGAGTTTATTTAGAACTTCTCATATAAATCAAAATATGAAAGTTTTTGAATGAACAAAACTTACTTGTCAGAGACTGAAACATGCATCATTACTCTTCAAAATTTTAAAAAATATACTAAAATGATCAAATTCATTAATGAATTTTCAAGGTTTAGATAACTCTTAACCCAAATGCTTTCAAATATATCATTCTAATTGTACTATGTGAATCACTTAAATATATATTTAGATAACATAGCCTCAAAAAGTGATACAAGTCACTATGAAGAAATTTATCGACTACTTGAAATTAGGGTTTAAAATAAATTCTAAATCTTTAATATATTGATAACACTTAAACACAAAAATCATTTAAATCCATTTTTAAACTATAAAATACCCATGCCATTTGAATAGCCAATCTATCAGGCCCATTTTAAAGAAAAAAACTAGAAACCCTGATAAGTCAATAATAATTGTTCATCCCAAACCATACTTTCAACTCAAAAATGAAAACCTAAAAACTCAATCACTAAACCAAATTCAAAAATTGAAATAATTATCAAATCTATAGATTCAAAAAACTTACTGACATATTCCAAAACATGAATGTGACCTTTTTCATCAAGATTGACATGTATGCACCATTACCATACTGTCAACAGTCTATGAAATAATCTTTTGAAATAATATAAATAAAAAATAACAAATCTATACTTTGTATTTTGACAACCAAACCTTGTTATTCTTTCACTGACCCATAATGGCTCATAAATATGAAGTACATAATAGTTATTTATCATGCAACTTGTCTTCATCATGCATACCCATTTACACATAATAGACAATATTCTCAAAAACCCTTCAAGAAAAAAAAGTCACATCTTCTCAAATAATTTGCATGCAGTTGAACTTACATATTTTACACATTATACGTCATATTTGTTCATAGAAAACCATTTATAAAATACATAAAACATTGAATAATGCTCATGAAAACTAGAATACTTCACTCATCTAACTAAAGAATCATTCCTTTCATATAAATGTATACTTGCTCAAAAGAACCATAAAATCCTTCTAAATCTCTTGAAATTGTTTAAAACATACCTAGATATGTACCCCAAGTTTTCTATTAGATATATTTTGCCCAAAATCTCTCCCTAAAACTCAAAAATCAATCAACCAGAGCTTCACTTCCATGGCTGGGCTTATGAAAAATGACCAAAAATCAAGAAACCAAAAACTTATATCCATCAGCTTATCACTATAACAAATTGGGTGTCATATTTTATCCATATTGGTATGTATTTACTAAACATGTACTTAGTAATCTTGATAATTCACTTATTAACATTGAGAAATTTAGCCATAACTATCCCTTCATACTATATTATCAGCTAATTTCCACTATTCGAGGTGAGATCACTTTACATTAACTCCTTATACCACCAAATGTCTAGAATGAACTCAAAAATTCAAAGACATGTTCTTATTAAATGTTAATTCTAACTAAGTTTTCCATGATGGATTTCATTTGCCAACCAATCACTATCTCAACTGAGTCAATAAACATGATTTGGGCTTGCTTCATAATCAATCCATAGGGCCTTAATAAAAGTAAACAAACTTCATGATGGACCTTGTATATTTGAAATTATCTAAGTTTTACACCACAATATGAAGGGTCTAACCATGTTATAATCATTTAAATTGATTTCAAAGATCTAATATAATTAAAAACTAAGCAATGAGAGTATATAGATTGTCATAATCTCATGAAAACCCTACACCATTGAAAATTATTTCATGAATAAATCTTGAATCAACCAATTCAACTTTTCGATATATTAACTTTCATGCCCAATGAAATACAACGAATGGTATAAATTCTTGGAGGGTTATGTTCATCGAATTTATATACTTCAATCTCACAATGACCTACACTTAGAATGTTGATTAGATGACTATGATCTTAAACGTGTGAATTTGGAGATCAAGTCATAGATTCAAAGGAATAAGAATGCAAGCTATACAAACTAGTATGACAACATAATCAAATCAACTTGAGCATATTAATACTTTAAATGTCCATTATATCATAATAGCAAACAAAGATGAGCCGTGAACTTCTGTATTTTGAAATTAGTCTTTATCAATAAATGTATTATTTTCCAAATGAAATAATCATCAATATCATCATTTATTTGTATCCATCAATAAAATCATATAATAGATTAAAAACCAAGAATCATTACAAATATGTCTAGATTGAAAGTGCATTTCCACTGAAACTACCTCAAAACCAAATTGAATTGAAAATCAAAATCATTGTGTACATTCACAACTATATATGCATATTTGATTCATTAGTCCACCATGCTTTTCAAAACCACTTAAAAACATAAACATGAATTCATAAACCAATTATTATAATTTCATACTAAAAAAATGCATCTAAAATTCTATCAATAAATAGGGTCCCTGACATAGTTTTAGATTTTATGATAGGGTCATCTCTATGGTAGTAAGTATTGAATTTTTTTTAAAAATAAGGGGTGTAGAAAACAGGCATAATAGAATTAAAGGATTTACCTCTTTGATCATGTTCTTGGGGCTGAAAATAGTCTTTATCCACTTTTAATGAGTCTTTAAGATCTTCTTCTTCTATTACAACAACTTTATCAACACCTTGTTCACATTGTGGAAGACCATCTCTATCTTCATCTTCAAAGAATGATATGCTTATTTCTTCACCAAGAGGTGTTCCAATGATGAATTATTCCTTATGTTCACTTGAAGTGTCTTATTCATAGACTTCTTGAAGCTCACTTATAGATGTAACTTGTCCTTCTTTAATGGCCTCCCATAGAACACGTTCATCTTCAAGGATGGGCTGCTCAAACTCACAAACAAGCTTTGGTCTCTTAAGATCAATGATATTATCACTCTCCTCCTTCCCTTAACCAATAAATACCTCAACTCTTGATATTACTTTTTCTTAAACCTTATCAACAAGGAATTCCTTATTCATTTGAATGCTCTATTGAATTTACCTCCATGATGGGAGAGTTTTAGGTTCCTCATCCTTCTTAATAAGGAATTATTTATTGCTTTGGATTCCTTCTTAAATTGACCTTTATTATGGGAAGTTGTTACACTCTTGAGGAGGGATGGGTGGGGATCATATAGTCAAATGTTCCTCTTTGGCCTCAATTTCTCAATCTAATCTTTTTCTATTTTTTTATCCCATGACTTTATCACTTGATTCAAACTTGGAATCTTAAAGGACCTTTTTGGGGTTTCTTGATGAAGTAGAAGATAATTTTGTGCCAAGATAATCTCATTCTTTTCCCTCCAAGTAGAAATAAAACACTTTAATTTAGATTTATCTTGGTCTTCAACCCTCTCAACAAGAACTTATTTCCTCTTTTGGATGTTTTTTTAGATTGACCTCCATGATGGGAATGCTTAATGAATTTAAGAAGGACTAGGGAGTGTTTAAAACTCAATTGACTTAGTTTTTTGAGGGAGAATTGGTGGAGCAAAAGAGATATGATGTGGATTATGGGAAGTCACATGAGACTGATAATACTAAATGTGTTTCCCCTCATGAACCACCAACCTATATTTTATGCCTTGAATTAGGCCACCTATGTCTAATATGTCACTAGTAAGTCTTTGTTGGTTCTCTCTCTCTCAATTGGTGTCCACTTACTATTAACTAGCTACAATGATTCTCTCATATTTTGAATGAGTTGAATAGGGGCACTAGGTCCATACTCTCTTTTTATATCAATATCTATCATATGCCTCTAATATCCCATAAGAGTTTTCTTTAAGCTTGATATAAATTAATTAGAAATATAACTATGTTAACTATGAATAAAATGGTTTTGACAAGGATGACTAAAAGAATGAATAGGTTTCCAAGCAGGTTGACTTGGGGTGGGATATGGAATATAGGATTGATAACACGCTTGGATAGATTGATGTAAAGGTTGAAAATATTTATAATATTCATGAGGAAGGGAGGAAGGATGATAGTTTTGGTATAAAGGCTAGTATAGCTCAACATGAAGTTGATATAACTCATTATGCCACTAATAAGGATCAACATGTTATTGGTAAATATATAAAAAACTATTGGTAAAGATCAAAATAGGCTTGATATGGATCACCAACTTGAGTAACATAGAAATCCACTCCAAACTTAGCCATAAAAAATCATAAAAAAGGAAAAATTTAAAGAGCACTTGATTAAAATAATACCTGGGTTAATAAAACTAGTTGAATGAACTTAGAGTTGACATTGGTATTTGTGTTTATACCTAAAAATTATAATTCATTGAAGGGAAACACTAATAACTCTTCAATGGATGAATTCTCTTATCCCAGTGAGTGTGTTGGAACTGTTATCATCAAAATTTACACACTTGAAGAGGTTGTTCAAGCCTCCTCACTTAACTAATAACATGGGAATAATCCTAGGTTATGGGTGACCTAAAGAGTGGATTGAAAATATAGATTATGGATAGATAATTTTTTGAATCACTTAATAACTATCACTAAACCTACTAACTTGAAAGGGAAAGGGAAAGAGAAATGAAGGAAAAATAAACTAGGGAGGTGATACACCAAACTTTTGGACCACTAATGACACATATGCAAATAGACGATTAAAATAGTACTAATCCATTCATACACTACTCCTAATCTCATCTTCTTACATAAGTATTTTAATATGAAAGTGGTAAATTATGATTAGGTAAGGATGGCTCATTTTCAAGAGGTCTAAAGGACAATAATGAAAGATTTCCTCACTTAACCTTCATAAGACTACTTAAAAATTTAATATGACCTACAATAATGATTTCAAACTACATATAGGTGTGATAATGAGACATGTCAAGGAGAACTGAATTAACACTAGATAATATCAATCATCCATGCATAAATACTAAAATACAATAATAATAGAAGGTAAAAATATCTTGTCTATTACTTTAAAGCTTGAAAAATGAGCATGGATTTACGATCCTCAAGTGGATGATCCATTATAATGATAAAATTAAAGATATACATAGAATAATGTGAGAAGGAGAGAGAGTATAGGCATAGGAGTTACATATGACAAGTGCCATCTCATGAGTAAACAAGTTACCATCAAGAAATTCTACAAGTAGGTAGTTATGAATCATTTTATCAACATGTGTATGCTTGGGTTTGATTATGATCTTCAAGGTATAATAGGAGTTATTAGATAAAGTGTTACAATTTTACATATTGAAGAAGAATTTACAACTTTGAATCCTAACACATGGAATATTATCCTCATTAGCAACCTCCATGCCACTCTAGGTTCCTAAATGCTTCTTATATCTTGGTAAAGGTGAAATTTTGAGTTTATACCTCCTTTCACACTCATATTCAAGTAGTAAAACATGTATGTTCAATGTTATAAATTGTTTGAAACCACGAAGGCAATGAAGGAAATTTGTTACTCGTGTGAGGTCTATTTAATTACTTACAAACTACCATATCACCTATCAGTCTTCATAAAATCCTTAAATAATGTCATTATATCTCCATTCACCTTATGGACCTATAATTTATTCTTAATATCATATGAATAAGACATTTGGTGAGGTTGCAACTTCACTTCTTATTTTAAGAGAGAGAAACCTTCATCTAATCCTATCTTTATTACTTACATTTAGTCTTGACATAAAGATAGATCATTTAAATGAATTATTTGAAGGAAATTATGCCTTTTGCCAATCCTATAATGTATTTTCAAGGATTCAAGAGCCTTCATAATTTCATATCCCTATAAATGGACCTAAACTTGTAACTTTTAGTCCATTTTATGTACCTCCTTAGCCCACATGTGCCAAACAATAACTCATATATAAGTTCATGAGACTTTTAAGGTATATAAAGTTGTTTAAAAAGTTAATTAGATGCATTTGAATCACTTATAAACCAAAACCTAGGCATTAGATCTTTAGTAGGGTTTTAGGCTCTTTTCATTCTTAACAATGGATCATAAAGATGTGGACCTTAACCTAAGAAAAAATGCATTGCATTGAATTATATATATCCCTTCAACATCCTTGAAATCCGTTGTCTCCCATTCACATTGACCATTGACTTCTGAGCAAAAGAAGACCCTTTTTGATTGTTTAGGCATATGTGAGCTCTTAAGAAGGGTGATTTTGCATGATAAGGTACAAAAAGTGTTTTGTTTTTATTTTAAACCTCTCATTGGTGTTTTTTAAACCTCACATTATGTGTCTGTGTGCTCCTTTACTCCGTATTACCCTTAATACTCACTATAACCTTCATAATCTCATGGTTCAGGTTTAATGGTAGTTTAGTGCTAGTGACCCTAATAGTCTTGTTGTGCCATGTTATTCATTGATAAATGAGTTAAAAAATATTTTATATTTCATTAGGGCATTTTTCACCGTCTTTAATCCTTAATAATTCAAACTCATCCTGAACAAGCAAATCTTCTCCATTTTTTTGCATATAGACTTGTGTGTATGTATTAGGTTTCTTGGTTGAGTTTGCATTGGGAAAGGTTTTCCTATATTGGTATTAGTATCTCTAGTGACTGTAATGATAATGGATATTATAATTTCCATATATATAACCTTTTAAAATCTTTATAACACTTCATCTTACATTCTAAGTGTCTCTTTTTCCATTTTTCTGTAACAGGCCTACAGGGCTTCACTTGGGCTTAAGAATGATTGATAAGGTCTAAAAAAATACTTATTTTAATGATATGATTTAAATTTCATGTGTTTTATTAATTTAATTACCTTTTAAAAGACTTCTTATGCCTCTTCTAACCATCCAAGATTTATCTCAATGCAAAAATTCATGTTCTCTTCATAACTTGAAATCAGATCTATAGGTGTGGTATAGTCTCTTGACTGTTAGGTTTGCCATACTAAGATTCAAAAATAGTCTAAAATTATTGATTATTTTTTCCTCCTCAACAATTTAATCTATTTTTTTATTTAACCTTACACCTTTTAGTTCTTCAAACAACTCATCACCAACATGTTGTTTTGTTATATTGCCTATTGACAAGCCTATAGGCAGTCATTTAGGATCAAAACCTACTCTTCTTGATGCCTTCTTGACTATTAGGTTTATCCAATGGTGGTATTATGAAAAAAATATCCTATGTTTTAATATACTTTTTTATTTCAATGTATTCTCGCTACTTTAAATATGTACTTAAGACCTTCACAGTCCTTCCTTTGGACTCACATAGTCCTACTTAGCCTCACAATCCACTTGAGTTGAAAAGTGAGATAATGGTCCAATAAATATAGTTTAAATTAATTTTTATATTTAAATAATTAAATATTATAGTGTATTATGCATTCAATAATCCATGTACACTCTTCATGAGTAGATATTTGTTGTCAATAGACCTACAAGTCTGTAAACCTATAGGTTCATAAACTCTCTTTGCCTTGGATTGAAAAAGAACTCTTGGATATTGAATTAATGTTTTTACACTTGTAAAACCTCATAATAATTATATTAAATTTTATATTCATATATTTACCTTCCTTTAATAATCCCATAGAATGAAACACATTTATGTTTGACAAGGTTTCTCTCAACCATATATGTAAATTCAAATAGTCTAAATGTGCATGAAAAATTATCTATCTTTATTGAATATCATACCTCTCATGGTGTATATATATATGTATGATTTATATTTATTGTATTTTATCAGCTATTAAACATCTCATTTCATTCACTGTATGCACCCAAAACACCTCACAGTTCCTACAAACTTGACTGTGTTGTTTAAACTAGTAGACCAAGACCATTGGACACTACACCAAACATGAATATGAATAAATTTGATATAAAATGATATTAAAATGGTCAAATAGTGTATAATATATCCATAAAAATTATTCTCATGCATTAATATGGCTTCATAACTTTGTATTTGAAGAAAATCTTCCCTAGTGGGGTTTCGAGTCCCTTTTTTGCACCTTAACTTCTAAATGATTATTCATAAATTTAATGATCCTAACTCGATAAATAAAATTGACAAATTGGAAGGTATTTATGGTTTATATAATTCCAATAATTTACCTTCCTCACATAAATTTACCCAACCGAATCAAGAAAACAACATGTTTATGTAATGTACATCATTATTTTATGATCACTTATCTATGTAAAATTAAAAATTACCCATTGATTATTTCAAATTTTATTAGTGAGTTACTTGACACACTCATCTCCCAACAAATACTTCTTCATCATTTTCCCCATCTCACTTATTTTATCCACATTATTCATTTTTTGATACTATTTATCTATCTATCTATCAAAATCATTTATTAATTTTATTTTATCCCAACATAATAATGTGTTAAGTAATATTATATGTTTTCTTCATTTTCATACCATGTTTCATATATGTCATCAATGTATCCGATAATTCTTTCATTCATTATTCATATTTTTGATGCACTTAATGTGCTCCCTATGTCATTAGGGAATGGGAGGATAGTAATAAACTCAATTTTATGTTTTGGAAGACTCAAAAATTGAGTTTTTAATGAAATTAATACTAAAAAAATAAAAATAGTAGAGATATGGCCACCATCTATAATTCTACAAGTAGACCCTACTATAATGACAATAGATTATACATTAATGACACTTTATTTCCTACCAATCTTTGTGAGATTGCTTTAAACTTTGCCAGTTATTGGCCAAGCACAAATAAATCATGAATATTTATAGAATGAACTAAATTAAAGTGACTCATGGGGTAGATCCAAAGGTAAGAAAGGTAAGGTAAAAAATAAATTTTGCTTTATATGGTTAGAGGTGTCAATTATTCTAACTTATATGACAATAACATGTAAAACTAACATTCACCAACCCTAGTGTAATAATAAAATCCAAATGAATGTAGTTCAGACTTCAAAAGAAAGGAGACACATATATCTAAAATAATTGTTGATGATCAACATTCCCCTATTCCTGAAATTGGGATCCTAATATCTTCATGTTTTAAAAGTGCCTAAGATGCTAGGAATGTTAAATCATTTTCTTGCATAGACTTAATGTAATATACCATTAATTTGCTTCTATATTTTCTATTTAATTATTCATTTTGTAATAAGGTTCAATGATGTGCTTACAGGATCTAAAGGGTGAAGTTTAACCTGGGTCTCGAATCGGCATAAACACAACAAGCTTCACTAGGTTTTATTGAAATAATATTATATTTTGTTTAAAGTATTTTACTTGTAAAGTTTTTATTTAAAATTTTTTAAACTACTTAAGATGGTAAATGACATATTCAATAATCTAAATTAGTTTCTCACTTGACCTTGCAGGATGTCAATTTAAAGATGTGGTTCATGACAGCTCATAGGACCTCAATGTTTGGACTCTGATCCTAAAAGGATAGGTGTCCACCTCATCATTCCTCATGACACCTTAGGTATTTATTTAATCTTATAAAAGACACCTAGATAAAATTTACCACATCCACAAGCTATGTGGCATCATATAGAGATCTCATGAAGAAGTTGTCCATTGGAATTGAAATCTAGAGGCTAAATGTAAAGATATTTGCCCCTGAAAGTAAGCTCACTCAATCTAAGCCACCATGCATCCTTCCATAATGAAAAATCCCACAAGATATCACGACATGTCCTAAAATTAACCATTTGAACATGAGTAGCCTTCTAAAGTGATGTGTGTTCCCTTCAAGTTCATTTGAGGTTAAAATGTGTCCATGACACCTTACATCCATATAAAAGCTTGTAAGAGCTCATAAGGAAGACACCTAATTATACCTAAGCTATTTGATCAAGGTTTGGTGATGTAAAATTATCTAAGGTACCTTATTTGAATGACACTTAGTATAAAAACAAACAAAAGTACATAATAATGATGTTTGTCCCTTTTAGTCCCATGCAATGATGTCATGTGACATTATTGTGTTCCTATTCAAGATCCATAATATCACCTCTAAGAGGGATGTGTGTCTCTACTCGAGCCACATGATTAGTACAAAGATGATGATAGTTACCTAAAATCCTTTTGAAGGAGACACTTGGTAGGCAAATCCGTGATTGCCTATGAGTGACACTTGGAAAATAAAATATATGATTATCCATGAGATTGATACGTGGCATTCTTATGACCAATCAAAACTAAAAGACACTGATAAAGATCTCACTATAAATTAAAATATTCCATGTGGTAGGATGTAGATGAGTCATCATGCTAATCCACGTTCCAAGATTCTTTGAGGTAATAAAAAAGTGTCATATGTCTAGATTCTGAGCCAACTAAGCATCTTAGTCATATTCAAGCCTCGTGAGTACCCAACTAAATCTAAGGTGGAAAACATGTGTCTAAAGGTGGAAATATTTATCTTTAAATATAAAATTTATGGAAAATAAAATAAAAATTAAATCTAAATCAAATTGTAGTGTAATTAATTACTAAAGTCAATAGTTTAAGGATTGTTTCAATTATATGCAAAGTTGACAAGCTTACCATTAATATGATACAAACTAGGATCACTATCAACATTTCATTAATCAGATAGACATTTCAAGAGGATAAAAAATCAAAGATAATTCTACTTAAATTTAAAAATATATACATAATTTCTCTCTATTACCTGCACTCTCTTAGTTTGATAAAACTCAAGACATTTACAAACTGCGCTCCAACCACCATCATCAAAGATCAAAAGTTGTAGAAGGATACAAGGAGGAATTTATTTCTACCTAGATCATTGTAAAATATGGAATAATAAAGTCCCTCTAATATATTTAAGATCATTTCCTTCAAAAATGATGACTTCTTATTCTAATATGGTACTTACATCATCATCAAAGACACCAAATTCATTCTTGAGGCCATAACATCTGGTGACATGCACTACAATATCATTTACTTTAATGTATATGTAGCTAAATTTATTGATGAGGATGAGACCATGCCTCATATAATATATATGGCTTTGTATATTCTCACCATAAATTTATTTGGCTTCCATAAGGTTGAAACTAAACTAGAGGTCATGTCATGCACTGACCTAGTTTATGGCATCTTTGGGAGATCAAGGTATGAGTATGGGATACTTAAATAAATGTCCCAATGGATCCATATTTATTTCATATCAAGACCAATATTTTATAATTATTACAACCTTACCTCTTTATAGATAGTGTACAACCAAGTCATCATCAACAATTGATACGAGGTGCACTCTTTAGGGAATGTCTTGGCTTCATGGGTGACTGACCCAATAGGAGTTGTTCTCATGGGTGACCAAGGAAAATTTCACATTAGAAAATTTATACAAGGATTTATAATTGTCATGGCACTCTTGAATAAAGTATTTATTAGTCTACACATTACCTATATGGACATAACGACTATCTCATTATTGTAGATCATCTTGGAGGACCAACAAATTCTCCCACTTGGGGAAATTATCAATAATAATTTAGTATATGTTATCTAAGACACTTTATATAGGTTCCCAATTTTTCATGATGATTTACTTAGTGGATATAATATGTATAATTAATTAACTGGGTTAGAATTCATGGTCTCATGAGTACCAAGAGGTTGTGCCTCAACTTTTCTCTATAATTCACATTCATAGGTTCAAGTTTAGCATAAGAGTGATTGAAAGATAATTCTACCTAGTGTTCTATAGGTCAATCACTAAATGTGATATGTAGAGGGTTCCCCCAAAATTTAGGAAAACTTTGAGAGACATGGGTAGCTACTAGCTATACCTAGAATGCATAGTCATTAGGGAAGAGGGAGTCATGGTATCCCATCTTAGATTGACAAGGTACATTTCCATAAAGTTAGCCAAAGAAGAAATGGCCTATCAAAATTTTCATGGATTTTATGGCATCTTCAATAATAATAAGAAGATAACCACCCATAAGGTTCCTTAGAATTTGGGGAGGACCAAAATTACTAAATGGCAAGATATTATTGTAACTTCAAGGCATAGTGATTCATACTTATTTCCTAAATATGATTTTAGATCATGGGATCCTAATAATGTCATTGCCAAGCATATTTTCAAATAAAATAAGGATGTAGAAATGGATTATAAGCATCAATAAGAAGTATATGACTGGATATATAGGGATGTTATGAATGATGAGGAGGTACTCAAGAATGTAGCAAGGAAAAACATTGAGCTAGAGATGAACCTGGATAGAGAGAATAAAAAGAAGATATTGTTAGGTTTTGGCCACCATTAACCCATGGAAGCATGTTTCATACTAATTATGAGGAGGAAACTACCATTGTTCAACCTTTAGTTGACACTATCCTGAACCAAGATAGTAGTTAATTGTGTATTAATATCCCCTACTTCATTTCTCATACCACTACTAATATTTCACCTTCATCAAGCTCCTAATTCACTACTGCTAGTCAGGCTATAGGTTCCACTTCCTCCTAAGAAACCACAACACATGCATCACTTGTTACTATCTCCCCTACATTTATAATGCCATTAAGGCCCATTTAAAATTTTTAAAAAAAAAATCAAATCCACTTATGAATACTTCCTAATTCAACATTACTATGAATGCAAAGGTGAGGGTACCTCCTAACTTTCCCTCATTTGTCCTAAACATGGGCCTTGTAAGATCTCTATTTGTCACACTTGGGAAAATAGACCCAATAAGATTTACTCACATTATTACTATATATTTTACCTTTGTCTCAACTCAAATGCCTCTATTTCAACCATTTATAAAAAATCCAACACTGACTATTGACCCAAACTGGGTCAAAGACATTATACATGAAGCAAGACAAGAGAGGCCTCAGGTGGTCCTCTCTACAACACAAATTGGGATGAAATTTGATGTTGATAAATTCATAATGAAAATAGTGGTGAAGATTTAGGTTGAGCATCCCTAATATATCTTAGTTATAGCCCATGAAAGTGAAGATTCCTTCTTCAATTTGACAAGGAAGAGAAAGGCTATCTCTAGTGAGGTAGAACTTGAGCACTCATATAAGGCCTAATGCACCATTCTCTCACACTTAAAAGGTATCTTATTATTCAAATAGTATATTATCCTATTAATAACATATAACAACTTCAATGTATATTTAAAACTTGCCAATTATAATGCACAAACATCTCTATAACCTCATATAGTCCCCTTGTACATATGTTGGTTCCATAAAACATGGTTAGTATCATCAGTTAGTACTTGCTAAATTGGTCAAAATTGACACACTCTCAACAAAGGATATGTTTAAAAATCAAACCCATATTTAAGTTCATCCCATTAACCTAGAATGTCTTTGGCATGATAAATTACTCAATTGGATCCACATATAAAAAAAATGAATGTCTCATTCATAAAGTACTTGGCATGTATGTGTAACACATATATTATTGAAAATTGATAAAATATTTCTATTCTTCCAAATTTTATAATATATCACTAGGATTAGTCATAATCCAAGTCTAAATCACTCTAAATCTAAGCTGAATTAGAAAATTTAAACTATTAAAGTTAAATCATGAGTTGTGTACATATAGTGAAGGGGCATAATTAAATAATCACACTAGGTGAGAACACTATGTGTGGCTTGATATTTAGAGTATTGGATACATAAAAAATATTCAATCATCAAATTGGGTTAGTCGTTAGTTCATCCCATTACACTTTCCCATTTTTTTTAGGTTTTTATCACTCACAAGTACATCTAGGATTTAAAGGAAAAGGAAGTTGATTTAAGTATTTGATCACATCATTAGGGTTAAAGATCACATACACATAAAAATTAAATATATGTGGAGGTTTTAATATAATAAAAGTGCACTATTTCCATATACTTTAATACCAAATAGTGATACTAACCCAGATCGATGGAACTAACCCAATGCAGGCTAAGAATTAGTTATAAAAATTTAAAAACCATGGGATTTATTTATCATAATTTTAAATTATAAATTATATTCAAAATTATATAGTCACTAGATAATATAATTACTAATCCCCTTATTGTAATGAATATATTTGTATTATGCGCCTTGTCAAATATGATCAATCAATCTCAATATTTTAGATTCCAATGTATGATTGAATGCCATATATTAATATCTAAACTAAATTATAAAGTTGTATATTGACTAGATTAGATTCATCATGTTAATATAAATTATATTAAAAAATATTCATGAACCCAACATTCAAGGAGATAAAAAATAAAAATTTTAACCCTAGGACTAAAAATATGGAATGTTTCAAGGATGAAATCATAATGGAAACCTAGGATTTTATACCATTAAATATGTGTATGGGTTCACTAATATGTTAACATGATATTTAATGATGATATAATTATACTCAACGTGATATAGTTAATTATTATTATTATGAGTTGCTTACGTGATACATCCCTCATCTCAAAATGGGGGCATTCCAGTGGGCTTATCAATGAGACATAAGCCTCCATGAATATAAAATCAAATATACAAAGAGCATTACAAGTTACCATAAAAAAATATCAAACCTCTTTTTTTGTTTAAATCTAAAAATAATGTTGCATAGTTATAGATTTGTATGATAATGATGATGATGATATCTAAGATCCAATAAATGAAACTTTTCATAATATAAATTTCAATCCTATCAACCTAGATGAGTACTTGTATCATAATATGTTCACACCTACTAGTCTATGAGAGTATTAGGATATTTCATATAATAATAATATTAAGGTTTATACTCAATATATATATATATATATATATATATATATATATATATATATATATATATATATATATATATATATATATATATATATATATATATATAAAGGACAAACTAAAGTCTATAATTCAATATAATCAACATAACATAGTACAAACACTTGTTGCAATATTAGTTTTCAATAGTATTATAAGTAAACTCAAGATTTATGTCTAAAGGTCACAACACTTGAATAAAATATTACATGTGTTTATAACCTTGTGCATACTAATGTTAATTTCACATTTTCTTCCCAACTATAAAATTATGGGTCCCAAAAAAATTCCTACCTAACATGGGTTCCAAAATAGAATACATCTATAGGAAATGGTTCAAACAATTTTTACATGGTTAATCAAAATCCAAGTAATGTTTTATGATATATGCTTTGAAAAAAGATAATCACTCATCCTCATACATGTCCCATGAAAAATTTAGATACTATTATGCTTATCATAAAATTCATGGACATAATATAGATAATTTTTGACGACTACAACAACAAATACAAAATAAAAGCATGATTGTAGTTAGTCAACCACTAACCAACCATGATACAAATAAGGTCAATATACTTTCATAGCATAGTAATTTCATATAAATTGATCCTAGACCCATACTTAAATACCTATATTATTTAAAATCATATCCTATTGTACATAACTTCTTAAATATTTCTTGTTGGTTCATCCTTCATTGTCTTTTTATCTTGTGCATATGCCTTCATATTGACCATTCTTTTAGCGTTTGGATATTTTTTCAATTTGGATCTTATATTTTGATTTTTACCCTAATATATACATCCTTGAAACCAAGATTATGATTATTTTAATACACATCCATTATGGCTTCCATTAATCTTACACTATCATATAAAGCTATATCTACATATTGTGCGAGTACACATTAATTATTTCCCATTGGGGAATACATGTCCTTATTTACACATATGTTCTTAAGATAAATTATTTTTATTCACATATACATTGGGGAAATATTTATTTCTTTCAATTTTTCACATATCCATGTTATCAAATCTAGTTCACTATATGCCATGACACATGTGTAGACATCCAATTCTAGCACAACTAGCTTCCAATTAGAATTCAGACTAATTCCTACCAACTATTGCAAATTAATCCTAGGAATTGATAAACATCTAAAATTTGTTTTAAAATAATTCATCAATTCTCATAATTGTGTTGAGGCATTGAGGCATCCACATTTAGGATACTATCCTATATGTAACAATAACCTCTTATGGATTCATTCATAATTACCTTATGACATAACAACTAGAAATTTGGCCTATGGACCTATTAAATGGGGAATCTAGTTAAATATTTAAAGAGATAAAATCATAATAAGATTAAATTAACAAATTAAACAATATTAAATTCCAAGTTGAATTATCTATTTGTAATTAATGAATATCTAAAAATCAAAATTCTAAAAATAAAAATATGAAGCCTTTTCATCATTTCTTTTGTGAGCTGTCAAGCTCTTTGAAAATATATCAAAATCTATTATATTATAGCCATGAATATTAATTTAAAATCATAATTACATGACAAATTTTAACTCAAATGGAATTAGTCTCAA
Organism: Torreya grandis; assembly: GCA_037957365.1. NCBI lineage: Eukaryota > Viridiplantae > Streptophyta > Pinopsida > Cupressales > Taxaceae > Torreya > Torreya grandis. The sequence continues at coordinate 1,620,013 of JARHVA010002047.1, forward strand.
CTCACTTAGGGTTATTTTGAATCCATTCCATGTTTAAACTCAACCTTAACTCACCTTGGGTGAGAATTAATTCTTGAGGCTATAAGTACAAGGTCATGCCTATTGGTTTTTAAAGATATTTTGGTGAAAATTTATTATTCATAAATATCTTTAAAAAATTCTTTTGATGTAGTGTTATAATTCTTAAATGCCTTACAAGTAGTGTTAACATTCTCAAATCTTAAGCCAAGTAATCAAATCCAAGGTGCTAAAGAAAGGTGAAGCCAATAAAACTCCATTAATGAAGATTTATTGATGCACAAGATGAGAAATCCATTCAACAAGACATCTTGGATATACAAGGAAGATAATGGAATGATTTCCTTTCTATTTTAGTTGTATTTCCACTATATTTTTGTTACTTATGCTCTCCCTTGTGTCTAGGTTAGAGGTTTTAGGATTTTATTATGTTTTTTTGAGTTTTATTTCTTGTAATAACATAAGAATAACCTCACATATACATATTCCTTGTCCATGTGTTGGCATGCCTTGTACAACTTGCACCGCATGAAGTTTCTCCTAAGGCCTTTTAGAGAATTCTAATAACAATTTTTATGTAAAAATTCAAGCTTGATACTCAAAATAGGTGAAAATTGAAGGCTAAAGGATACTTTATATAAGTCAAAAAGTTGGTTTGTGAAATCATGATTTTGTTCTTTTTAATCATGATATTTCACAATATTTCTACTTAACAATCATGCTTTTGTCATAACTTTCATGGTATTATGTTGAGCATCACAGTTTTTGGACTGACTATTTGTTTTTGTAGTGAAATATATGATATTATAATATCACGACTCTGATAGTAATGATATTACCTTAGAAACCATGATATTATAATATTACAACTTCACAAGTTGTGATATTACACTAATTTTAGTAGTATTACCTTAAACTACCACAGTGAAGCTAACAATTTCATGCTATAGGTTGAGTTATGATATCATGACTCTAAGAGTATAGATATCAATTTTATTTTTATGTTATTGTACTTATGCTAGTGATATTTCACTAATACTCTATTTTCACACAAGTTTTGATATTGTCATAATAGTCATGGTTTTGTAGAGAGAGTCACAATATTACTGTATATTTCTATGTTTTTGCACTCTGTGTAAAAAATCAAAAACTTGAGAACAAGATTTGGAAAGTCATTTGTTCACTCATGATTTAATATTAATCATAAAGACCCCCTAACATTGTTTTTAGGACCCAAAGGACAAAAGGAAGACATTTAAAACATCCTAACTTGAAATTTTCATATTTCAAGTTGGTGTTTTAAAAATATTTTCACTAAAGTTGTTTTTATTTTATTTATATCTTTCAACAACAAATGAGTGATACCAAGGGGCCCAAATTTCATTACATACTTTGTTATATGTCATAAAATGAACTTTCACATTAGTTACTATTGATTCCTCTATGTGTAACACATATGTCCTTTAGTGTTCAAGAACACTGCTCATTTTAGAATTCTAGGAATTTAGAGCATGGGTAGTAGGTTGTGGCAACTTAATGTTACCTATGGTGAAATAGAAACAAAGCAATGTCTAAATGTCCCCAAAAATTTATATTAATTGATGGTTGGAAGCCATCATGGTCCAATATTTTGTGAAATGCAAGTATCTACGCTAATGTTAGTGAATTATGATCAAAATTTGAACTACACGTTAATCTAAATGGATATTTATAATAAAATATAAGCTATAATGATCTAGTTTAAAAACAAGCAAAAGGGAAGGGTAAGGAAAAAAGAGAATGTGTGATTATTGATCCTTGACTCAAATACATGACAAAGTTTCAATTATAATTGAACCTACATTTAACTAGTATATGATGCAAAATAGCATAAGTGCATATCTCACCACATACCAGGTATATTTCTAAGGATAATATGAACTCATAAAAGTAAGAACTGGATTTTAATTTAAATAATTGTTACCAAACTCTAATATCATAATCACATATGAATACATAACAAATTAAACCAAGCAAATTCAATATCCTTTAACTAATTTAGCATAAGCACAAATTAACAAACCTATATCACAAATGCAAGTTTAGAATTCAAATAAACTATTCAAATTCAAGCTCTGGAACCAAAAATTAAAAGAAAGATATATTAACAATTGACACATAAAATTTTGATAATATTTGTATAATTCCTTGAATGTATTTACTGCTCTGAGTATACAAATTTTTCTCAAAAATATCTCCCTTTACAAGATGGTAATACTACTTTTTATAGAAAGATAAGGAAGTATACTAGTCATTGGTAAAATACAAATATATAAAAGATAAGGAAAAATATACTTACTATACAACATTCTATATTATATTTAATTTTCCAAGCTAAACTAACATAGAGGCAATATGCTAGCAAACTAGCATATGCCTTACAAAAGAATATACTATTTTGAAAATACTACAAAGTTTATACAAAATAAAATATCAGCTAATTGGTGGGCCATGTGCCTTAAGAACCCACTTGTTGTAGAAGCTCTATAGCCCTTTTATGTTGTTCTTTAATAACCTCCAAGTCTATAGGTTCTCTCAAAAGACAATATTATTCATTTTTATCCAAAGATTCCAATTCTCTATCATTTTTGGGCATGACCTCTTTGATTTTTTGGGCCTCAACTACCTTTTCTCTAGCATTGAGGATCATATCAAGGATCCTATTGTTGTCTACTCCTATATTCCCTTGGATATTATTTTTGATTTCTTGGACTACCAAATTATTCCTATGCTTGAATTCATTATCCTAGATGATACCTAGGATAGTAGACTATGTGGGGTATTTGAGCATTATATCAAGAAGTTGTTCAATTCTCCTTACCAGCTCTTCATCATCCTTGAGAAGCCTCTCTAAATATTATGGCCATGTATTTAAAACTTGGATATTATATAAAACAATCACAATAATGACATTAAAATGCCCTGATCTAATTGAATTAAACCAAGGAATCTATTTTACAACTTTGATGTTGATCAACCATATTATTTGATCCACTGAAACTTGTCATTGGGTTATTTAACCCTTGAACATTGTGTTTTTTTTTACCAACACACTCTACCTTAGATTTATTGATTTAGAGCCTCAAACATATCAAATAATGAGTCTTCAAACATCTTTATCATTGCTTTTGGCACTAATAAGAAGGCATATGTCTTCAAATCCTCATTTTCTTTTTCTAGGTTAGATATCCTTTATTTTATCCCCTTGATTTCAACTTTAATTTGAGTTTAGTGAGCCTCGCTAGGATTTCTACATCCTCTTCATGGATGGGTAGTTCACTAGGTTATTCTCCCCCCCAAACATAGTTAATCATATAAAAGGTTCAACCTTTTGGAATGTGAACTCTTTAGTTCCCACCATGGCTTTTCTTATTGTTAATCTCTCTAGCCTAGTTGTCTCTAGATTAAACTACATAGTAATAGTGGATTTAGTATTTTTATAAGTTTTGAGACCTCCATTTGAGAATTATTTGATGATCTTAGAGCATCCATCTTCTTTCCATCTAACCCTACAATGGTCACTATTCTTATCTCCTCCTGCTCTTTCATCAAGGCCCTTATCCAAGGCTTGATTTCTTCATGTAAATCCACACTGATATATTAGGTCAAATCCCATGAATGGAATAAGGAAGGGATATTTTACATCTTTCCATAAATTATCCAATCAAGGATGATTAGTCTATTAATGTGGTACTCCTCACTAAAGAAAATGATTTCACTTGTGGGATGAGTGAGATTCAAATTTGGCCTCTTTTGTCCAATAGAGACAATTACCAATTCTAATTTCCTCTTCTTTGGTTATGCCACTAAGACTAGATCTAGGGAAACTTTCTTTCCTTTATCTTCCTTCTCAACCTCCTCTACTTTAGCCTATGCTTCTTCAACCTACTCTTCTCCTTTAGAGTCATATGTTTTAGTGAGGACCTTGAGGGCATCCTCGACTATTTCATCTAGTTCCAAGGCTATCATATCCAAGTGTTGAAAAGGAGAAGTTGGCCTTTGAGGGAGAGCTAAGGATGAAAGTCCCTCACCAGGTCTCTCCACTAACTTATCCTTACCAAGACCCTATGTGATTTGTGATGGGGGATGTGGCACTTCTTATTAAGGTTACTCCTAAGGTGGCCTAGAAGGTCTATGTAACAAATGATACTGAAGAGTATGTATTTACCATATGTCCCCTAGTGGTTTTTCATCACTAGTTAATCTATGTTGGAGCTTAATATTGTAATTTTTGAATTTGGCTAGTACTTTTTCAAAATTTCTATCCTTTATGTAGAGAGTGGCATAAGGACCAATCTAATGTTGATAGACTAGCTTGGGAAGATGTTTGTTCTTGAAATGCTTTCCCACTATGTCATTAGGATCCTAATTCCTAAGGTCATCTAATTGAAAACCAAAGGAATCTCTATGCCTAGTCATGGTGTCCACCTACCTTCAATCTTGCAAAACTATTATTCGAATTATCAAAGGAAAGTGATGGATGAGGGTCTTCCTTCTATCCTTGCAGACTCCATCAACACCATGAATGAGTTGAGATATAATTTCTTATTCTTCTAGTTTTTTAAGAATATAGATATGTAACTTATATAGATGGGTTAGAATTCCCTCAATTCTTATTATAGTGTAATCTAGGTAAAACCAGATATCTCCCATTAGCTCTATATATTTCTTAATCAAAAGGGTAACCCTAGGTATAAGAGACCTTGTAATGGCTTCTACCAATGTAGGATAGACATAGTCATAGATGAACTATATGTGGTGTCCATAATTTAATATGTATACCTTTGAGTAGTGGTGGGAGATTGTTGTTATGCCCTCATGAGACCAGTTTTGATGTTGGGGATCTTAGTAAAAGCTAGAAAGGCATATAGAAAATAATACATCATGAAGAACTATTTGTTTGTCTTATTTTTTATGGATGAAAATTGGCATCATAGATGGATGTTAATCATATCCCCAATTGGAGGAACAATCTCCTCCTCTACCATAAAGTAGACATAAGACACCCAAATTTTATTGACATATGTGGTTGTAAGGGTTCCAAATATTCTATTTAATAGGGTCATGTTACCCTAATTCCTTCCCTAAATTGGACAATTGGGATTCTTCCCTCAAATTCCTAGAATACATGGTTCCCCTAGAATAACCATGGCCTGAGGATAGTATCGAGGTCATTCTTATTGGTCCATTCCCTAATTCTAGGTAGCTCCACATGGGGTTTTAGGAGGTTATAGTACCTCTTCAAGGCTAATGGATAAATATATGCCACTCTCATAGATCTTCCTTCATGTATGATTAAATCATGCTCTATTCTACAATCTATAAAAATGGGAGAAAGTATGTCAATATAATGGAGTACCTCTAGTTTGGTAGCAACATGATAGAGGTTGGCCATTTGAACTACAACTAGGTCATAGTATCTCTTGCTAATAGTGGAAATACTTTACTCCTTCATAAAGGCTTTCATATCCTATATGGTCTAAAAGAGCTTAGACCAATTCTTGTTACCATTATTCAAGGCTACAGTGTCTAGTTTAATATCTTTGAAAACTCTTCTTTTATTCCTTCATGCTCAAAACATAATTGAACTTCTTTTATCTCGACTATTATGAATCTTGGTTCACTTAGGGATTTTTATGCAACTTTAGGGCTTCAAAAATTTAATGGTGGTAGCTCATTTGTATTTTAGCTCATACATGCTTTAGATTTGATTTGGACCTTTGCCTTTATACATATTCATTCTTAATCACACAATGTCTCTTCTTTTATCATTTTCTACTTGTGTGGTACTTATGTGGCATCATTTTGGAACCTTTCATGGCATTTTTCATAAATTCCTTTGAAGTACTAGCCATTGGAATTTAAAAATTCCCCTTTGTTTCAAACTATTGGATCAAGATCCTTAGATTAACACATGCCATTGTTTATGATCTAGGCCGTTGCTTATCATTGGTCCCTTTTAGCAAGTATTTGCCATGTGTCAAGCCTATAGGCTCTTAGAACTCTATTGAAAATTCATCAATGATTTATCACCATTGGATCATCCATTGTGATGAAGAATGAGCCATCAGATCCTTCAAGATGTATGAGATTTAATTAGTGCACATATATAAAATAACTTAGGGTAAAATACTTTTACCTAAGTCTATTTCATATTAATAAACAAAAATAGACTTAGGTTAAATCATTTTTGTAAAGGATTTATACCAAAAGGGGACCAAGCTAAATATTTTAATCCAAGGCTTACATTGTATTTAATAAACACAACACATAATTTGGACTAAAATACTTATTTTAAGCTCTTAAAACATGCACAAAGGGGTCAAAGTGATATAATGACCAAAATGCTAGATTTTGACATAGGGTTTTATTATATTAATAAAAAGAATAAAATCTTAGGTTAAAAGCATTTGGGCCAAGTTTTATATCACAAAGACCCTTTTAAAATAAATCTTAGTATAAGTCTCTAGCCTACGGTTCATGACATTCAAACAAATTCAATGTGGACCTTAAGATATAGATTTAGACTAAATTCACTCCCACATATATTTAGACTATGAGATCATTTAAATATTTCTAGTTCAAATATCTCATGAATTTTATCATCCTTTGAGGGGTTCCATTAGTCTATAATGTAATTCATGAGCTTTTAAACAACATTTTGGAGTATATCCTAGTCTTGAGAAAGATAATCCATTATCTTAAATTTAACAACCTCATGGATGTCAAATATGTCTTTACAGATGTCAAATTATAGTCACACGAACATAAAATTTAAGCTCATGAATTTCTTAATTTTGATGGGATTACAGTTGAAGGTCATGTGAACATAAAATATATCCTCACTGATGTCAAATAATGGTCATATGAACATCAAATTTAAGCTCATCAAACTCTTGTGTCCTAATACAAGAGTGCCATATGGAAAATTTATGAGGCTTCTCAAGATCTTGGAGTCAATTCACTCCATTTGATTAAAAATAGGGATGAAATAAGATCCATCTAATCATGATTTAGGAGCTTGCTTGTGATTCATTCCTTTAATATACGAGGCCATTTTATTTTAAGGTTTGAAAGTAGGGGTGCCATATGGTGACCTTGTGAAGCTCCATGAGGTCTTGACTTTTCAATCTTGGCTTTGCTCCATCCAATCTAATGGCCTTGATGAAGCAAAAGACATTGATTATGATCTGGATGCTTAAATATGATTGGTTAAGGGGAATAAGTGCATAGTTTTTTGGGTTTCCTTCACTCTATTAGATTAAAATCCTTGATGAAGCATGGGTCATAAGATCTATAAAAGAGCACAATTTTTAAGTTATAACTTTGGGATGAGATGCAAAATTAGGCTAAGATGTTAAATCTAATGTCTCATTCATGTTAATAAACACAAATAGGGACTTAACATTAAAGCTTTAGGCTAAGTAGGAAATAATAAAGGGGACCATGCTAAAAAATAAAAGGGGCATTACCAACATAAAAGTAGACCACAATTATAAAAATAAAGGAACAAAGTGGAAAATAAAAGTAGACTAAGTATAATTTTTACGATAAGGTTTGGTTGTGTTAAAAAACAAGACCAAGCCTTAATATAAAAATTATATTTAAAATGTTCCTGCCAAATGCTCTTACCAAATTTGAATTTGAAATAAGGGTCTATGCCAGGGTTTTAGAACACAAATCTACCAGTAAAGATTTAATGAAATCTACATCTTAAATAAATGAAGACTAATTATTAGAAACACTATGAAATCTTGAAGCTAAACCATAAACTAGTTGAACCAAATCTATCAAAGTGGATGATCTTCAAATTCCACTATTGATTCGAACTTGTCATGTTTTCAAGGTTAGGATTTAGGACATCTCAAGGGTACCAATTTTGAAAAATGGGGATATGTTGACCTCAACAAATGCTGACTTTTGGGTGAAACATATCAATATGTTAGAACCTAGAGACTCTAGCTTAGACAAACAACTAAGTCATCTACTCCACTTTTTTTTCCATTGGATTCAAGAGACAACTTCCAAGTTTCATATCCTTAATAATTAACACTAACTTAGAGCATGTTTAGTTATCCATTATGAACCATTATTGTAGCTTATAGATGGCTTGGGAATTAATCTACTACCAATTAGGCATTCATATCCCTGATAGAGATGCCTTTTGCTATAATTATGGCCTTGTTCTACTGCTAGCTAGGTGTCCATAGCCCCGATGGAGATTGCCAAAATCACCTATGCTTACAAAGATTTTGATTTTGCATTACATTCTTATTTTTTTGTATTTTTTAGATCTTTTATGCTTTTAAAAAGGTTGGGAACTAGGGTAGCTAGGTTTAAATATTTGGTCAAGTTTTTAATCTTTAGATAATCACTTATAGATGCAACCATTATCCTAGGCAAGGATGTTTATTAAGTGCAAGTATGGATATACCTTATGAATTTAAGATTTCATCCTAATAGTGAAAATCTTAATAAAGCCAATTTTAAGTTAAGACAATGTTCAAACTCTCATGGAATGGTTACCTTCTTTAATTAGTCTTTACCAGTTTATTTGAATTACAACATCAAGCCTATATTTCAGAACCATGGTCATCATATATACTAGGTTCATACCCACACTCTTGATCTTTGGGATTTCAAGAAAACTAAATAAAATTTGAGCTCAGGATTTTCCAAAAGGACTTATTAGAAGCAATTAATAGGGGAACTGAAGTAAACACATAACAAATGCAATAAATCAAGAAATAAAAGGAAACAAAAAAATATATGCATGCTTATTTATAAACAAGGGACAATAAGGAAAGAGATAAAACAAAGTAACTATCCTACCTACACTAAGTCTAACCATCTTACAATTTACTCCATAAAGACCTTAGGAGGAATAGTAGAGAATTAATGCTTGAGGTACTACCCATTGGTGGGTAGTGTGAAATCTACTCCTTATAAATCTTTGATCTTGAAGGTGTTGTTTCCTAATGTGTCTATAATATGATATGGGCCAAACCACAAAGGTGTGAATTTTCCATGCTTGTCATTAGGCTCAAATGTTTTATCCCAAAGGAGAACTAGGTCCCCTTGTCTAAACACCTTAATCTTTGATATTTTATCAAACCACATTTTTAGCATTGTCTAATTCTTGCCAAAATCAGAAAAGGCTTGTCCCTTGTATCTTCCATCTAAATGATGCCAATAAATATTGAATTTACAAGCTCCTAGCCTTATTTTATGTAATCCTACGTGAATTTGTACATGGGAAAATTGAGAGTGATAGGAAAGATTGGTTCTTATCCATACACCAATAGAAATGGTTATGCCTTTAATCCTTGCTTAATCCTGATCCTATCTACCCATAAGGCATATTTGAGCATCTTGTGCCAAGTCCTAGGCTTGTATACAACATAATTTTTGACTGCTTTCATCAAGTTACTATTTGTAGATTCAAATATTCCATTTCCTTGGGGATAATGGTTAGATGAAAATTTAAGACAAATGCCATTATCATATGCCCATTCAGTCATCTCTATGGATGTAAATGTAGAACCATTATCACGCACTAAAGAGACTAGAGTTTTAATTTTAGTGTAAATGTTCTCCTCCAAGAAATTGGTCACTTCCTCTATCTTGTATTATTTGGTGGCTAAAGCTTCAACCCACTTTGTGAAATAATCTATGGTAGTCAAGATGAATTTGTGACCTTTAGCTGAATTGGGGTTAATTACCCCCATAAAGTCCAACCCCCATTGTGCAAATGGTTTGTCAACTATGACTAGTTATAAAGGCATTATTTTCTTAGGCTCCTTGGTGATAAAGATTTGTAAAGAGTGACATTACCTTATGTGCTTGTGAGCATCATTGAAAATAGTTGGCCAATAGTAGCCAGCTCTAAGGATTTTATAGGTAGTAGTCTTCTCAGATTGGTGTCCATTACCAAACTTCTCATGAAATGTGCTCATGATTTTGGCAACTTCCTCTTTTGAGACACACCATTAATTAGTAAATAAATGATGGATTCATACCAGTAACTAACTTAAAAGTTATGTTGATCCACATGCATAATTCTTAACCTAGGGCTAGTATTAGCAATCATTTGGATCAAGCCTTGGCACCTTACCAGTTTTACCATTTTCATTTCTATGTTATATTCTTGTAAATTGATATTCACTTACCTCTATGTTCTCCAAGCTCATTCTATCTTAGAATAAGTTTTATGGTAGGGTCAGGTAGAATAGCATGCACCTCTTTCTGGAGGATATAGTGCCTAAATTTCTTCACTACATTGACTAATACATAAGCTTGTTTATCAATCCATTCAACATTTTTTGAAGTTATTACTCATAAAATCTATTGGGTGATTATAGACCTCAACCATATAAGTTAAATATATAACCATAGTGTGGTCAGATGCAAAAGAATAGAGATAAAAATATTTTGAAAAGTTAGGACTTATAAGGACTAGAGCTTTGTTAATTACTTTTTTTATGGTATTAAATGCCTTCCTATATTCTTCATTCCATGAGACCTCGACATCCTTCTTCATCATGTCTTGAAAATACCTACAAATCCAAAAATGAACTTTCTTACAAAATCTATTTTACCAAAGAATGATTTTAATTCTTTTCTAATTTTTGGAGGCTCTATTCTAGATATGGCCTCTACCCTTTCTATATTTATGGAGATCTCATCCTTAGTTATAATATGACCCAAAAATTTACCTTTAGTAACACAAAAGATGATTTTCTTGGGGTTTAAGGAAATTACATACCTTCTACATATCTCAAAAACTTGTTGTAAATGCATAAAGTGATCTTCCCTATTTTTAGAAAAACTATTAGATCATCCATATATATAATGATGCACTTACCTATCAAACCTTGGAATGCATGGTCCATGACCCTTTAAAATGTAGATCCTACATTTATTATTCCAAAAGGAATTCATTTTTAGGTGAAGGTTCCCCATTTGGTTGTGAAGGTTGTTTTCATCCTATCTTCCCTATCAACCAACACCTAGTTGTAACTTGAAAAGCCATCAAGAAAAGACATCATAGCTAAACCTAAAATAACTTGAATCACTTGGTGAAGAGAAGGACGATGATAGTTATCCTTTTTAGATGATTTTTTTAAATTTCTAAAGTTAATGCATAGCCTAATCTCACCATTCTTCTTCTTGACTAGCACTAAATTAGCCACCCAGGTAGAATGCCTAATGGGAAACATAATTCTAGAATTTAGTAATCTCTTTGACTTTTTTAAAGATCTTTGGTTATATGACAAGGTTCATAGGTATTTTATTTTATCATAATGGGTTATAACTTTATTTAAGGGGTATAGTATGGGTGATGACTCTTGGATAAAATATATTCAAGTCATCATAAGACCAAGCTATGACATCCTTGTACTTGGTTAAGAAGTCTTTGGCCTTCTTGTTCTCAATATTGGAACAAGATTTTCTCACATTAACTAGCTAGGGTAAATATTGGGGGCCAAGATCTATTACATTGTAGTCCTTCCCACTTACCTTGGGAATCTTAAAAACCTCAACCAGTTTGTCTTGATCAAATAGCCTCTTTAAGGCAATCATGCTTTTGGGAATTTTATTATCATTCAAATGAATGACTTTACCATCAAACTTCTCTACTCTAAGTGTATTTTCAATAGTCTCATTAAAAATCTAAGCCTTAAATGATCTAGAATTAATCAAAAAATCTAAGATCTATTAATCATCACTAAATACTTGGAAATGATTTACATTATCAGGGATCGAAGGATAAGGCCTCAGTTCAATGCTAAATTTTGAGGAGTTTTGATTAGGCATGAGGTTGTTTATAGCAGATGCCAACTCATCAGTAGCTTGGCTTTCTTCTCTTGAAATGGATATAATGATAAAATCATCAAAATACTTAATTAGATCCCAGACCCTAAATTTATACCTCTTAGGGTATGAGAGTATGCATTGATATTTACTTCTCATTTGGTTGACCACTAGTTCTGAGTCATCATATACTACTAGTTATTTAACCTTATTTTTGATATCAAATTATAAACCTAAAATGAGGGATTCATACTCATCAATGTTATTAGTGCATGGAAATTGGAGCCTATAGGATGCATGGTATTCTCTACTAATTAGATCAGTTAGGACAATACTAACCGCAGATCTAGCCTTACACTAAGCACCATCAAAGTGTAGCTTCAATAACCTAATAACAACATGATTACTCTTAGGATCACATACATTTGTAGTCTCTAGGGTGAAAACCACTTAAGTCTAAGTCAATTATGTTTATCCTCTCATTCACAACATTGTACTCAGTGATCATGTGCTTCATCCTTGCATCTCTCTAAACCTTGATCTAATTTGAAACTCCCTTTCAAAGTAGCCAAAAATGTGAAAACCCTATGGACATGTAGCCATTTAAAGCTTTGTTCCACTCCCTACTTAATAAGATAACATAAACCTCAAGAATGTCAACAACTTAGATATTAATAAATTGTTATACTCTACGCTTAGAATCCAATTGCATATGAACATTTAAAATTTCCAAAATTACCTTGACTCTAGATTTCTCTAACTGAGTTAGAACTTGATAAGACTTAATATGAGTTAGTCCAAGTTGTTTGAAAATACCCTCTAACATGTTATTGGTAGATGCACTAGAATCCAACAAACAATTGAGTAAATTCTTACCAAACATCCTGACTATGAGTAAGAAAGGAGTAGATTCTACCTTAGCTTTATGTATAGCCATATTAGAATTTTCATTCTTGGGTGGTTTGTTAAATTTCTTTGAAATGATTCTAGAAAGAGGTCCTTTTACTTTATAATCAGCATTAGTTCATGCAATGTGATGTTAGCCTTTATCTTTTTCATATCTATAACTATATTATATCTAGTTTTATTATAAGAACTAGGAATATTAATATCAGGCTTAGAGGTACTCCCTTTAGGTGGCTCTAGATTATTTATTAAAGAAGTATATAGAGGATATATAAAGTTATTTAGAGGCATTTAGGTATTCAAGGGCTGCCTTAACTCTTTATTCCTTAAAGGATAAGTCTTCTTCAAGAATTTTTGGAAGGCATAGATCTCCTCAGGGACATCATTAGGTTCATTCTCCTCTTAAAAAGGGATATAAAAAGTCTCCACCATGAAATATTGATCAGATGAATTGGATCTAGATCTACCTACACCACTATATCTGTTAGGGACCACTTCAAATGTGTCTACATCTTCCTAGAAAGCCTCAAAAACTTTGAAAAACTCAATGCTTTCAATTTTACCATGCTTGTTTGTATAATGCACTATATAATAATCAAGAAAAGCAATGTCAATAAGATTAATGTCCATAGTCCTATTGCTAAAAGATGGTTCATTAGCCTTGTTATTATGGGAACTATCATTATAAAATCTATTTTTTGGCCTATTAAACCTTTGGAATGAGAAGTTCCTACCATAACTCTAAGTAGTGCTGGAAACTTATTTTTACAACTAAAGAAAATTAGTGTTTAACTTTTGGACCATTTTTAAGATATACTTATTCTCATTCTTGGGAGTTTCAAAATTGTGTACTTGGTTACTATTAGTACCAATAGTTGGTACTAAATCTCTTTCATCATTTGCATTGAAGCTATTAGTAGTAAGATGACTCAAGAATCTTAGGTTTTGATTGGGAGCAACATGACTCAAAGACAAGTGATTAAGTTTTTGTAGTTGATTCAATGCTAGAATATTCTAGTTGTTATCGGGGAAGATGTTTAGAATGGGCATATGTGGGTTAACATTTAGAATAGAGTAGGCCATTTGTCTTTGGGGTTGCATTTGATCATTGATGATCAATACTTTAGAATAAACCCTAGCTAATGAAGTTATAGCTGGAATAAATATTTTCAAAAATATAGAGGTCATGGGATCTACTACATCTTTGAAGATTTATATAGCTAAAACATCATCAAGTTTATAGGGTTCTATGGTCCTAATGTACATTTTTTGAAACTTGTCATTAAAAGACCTTATTTGCTTGCTTGCATCCCTCCTGATGGTGGTGAATTGGTTGTATATGACACATGGTCTAATAATTTTACCAAACTACTCTATAAAAACATTAGTAAAACCACCCCAACTAGTAATATAATTATTAGGGAAATTGATAAACCATTCACAAGTATCATCTTTAAATGTAAATGAAAATAATCTACATGTTATGTTTTCATGCATAATATTTAGCAACCTCAAAGCAACTTTAAAATACTTAATATGATCTTCAATATTTATAATACTAGTTGGACTAAATGTTGGCAAGTGTGTTTCAAGATTACATAGGAGATCATGTACCTCACCTGGTATGATGATTAAAGAGTCTCCCAACCAAGCCATACTTGGATGAAGGTTTAAAGCAAAGGTACATTGAAGAGGTGAAGTTGGCAAAGATTTGGATCTCCTACATTTACCTTTATCATGCATGGCTCTTCTATGAACCTCAAGTTCAAGCATAGGTTCCCTTGTCTTTGAGTGTATCTTGTTCAAATCCTTGGAAATTATAGCTTGAAGATTGAAGATCCTATTTGAAATATGATTTATCAATATAATGTTTATAAAGAACAAGGATAAAACCTACACATTAAGCTAACTTTGCAAAGATTGTATAAAGAATAGTAAAATATATCCACCTTTGACTAAGATAGCTCAAAGATATATCTAAATATGTAAATATGGTATACATTTATAATTCTAAGCTAAAATAAACCTAAAACTATGAAAGATATACCTATCTTTGATCAAAATAAGCAATCCTAACCTCAAATACTATGGATTCTCAAGTCTCAAGCTATATTTACAAAAAACAAGCATAAAAGCTCAAAGAATTATGATCTTTATTTGAAGGAGCACAAATATGGGTTGAAGACCATAAAGATCAATTATCTTTATGCTTCTAAGCAAATAATTATACAAAAGTGAAAAGGTAACACCAATCTTAGATTAAAATATACTAAGACTAAAAAAAATCTAATCAATTCACAAAGATGCCATCTTGCTATCACCAATCGGGGACCTTGTTTATGCCTTTATGTGTACCATAGATGTCCTTTAGTGTTAAAGAACACTTCTAATTTTAGAATTCTAAGTTGTGGCAAATTAGTCATAGATATGGTAAAATAACATCAAAACAATGCCTAATTGTACCCATAAATTTATATTAATTGATGGTTGGGAGCCATCATGGTCTAATACTTTGTGAAATGAAAGTATCTATGGTAACACTAGTGAATTATGATTAAAATTTAAACTATAGGTTATTCTAAATGGATATTTACAGTGAAATCTAAGCTACAATGATTTGGTTTAAAAAGAAGTAAAAGGGAAGGGTAAGGTAAAAAGAGAATGTGTGATTGTTGATCCTTAACTCAAATATCATGACAAAGTTTCAATTATAATTTAACATGAATTTATCTATTATGTGATGCAAAATAGGATAAGACCAGATCTCACCACATACCAGTGAAATTTATAAGGATAATATGAACTCATAAAAGTAAGATCTATATTTTCCTTTAAAGATGTGTTACCAAAATCAAATAACATAAGCACATCTAAATATAAAACAAATGAAATGAAGAAAATTCAAGATCCTTCAACTAATTCAACATGATCAAAAATGAGTAACCTTGTATCATAAATGAAAATTCATAATTCAAAGAAATTATTCAAATTCAAGCTCTAGAACCAAAAATTGAGAGAAAGATATATTAATAATTGACACATCAAATTTGGACAATATTTGTAGAATTCCTTGACTGTATAAATTGCTTCAAGTATACAAATTTTGATGAAAAATCTCTCCCTTTATAAAATGGTAATACTACCTTTTATAGAAGGATAAGGCAGTATATCTATCAATTGTAAAATATAAATATACAAAAGATAAGGATAATTGTCCTTTTTATACAACATTCTAGAATACATTTGCTTTTCCAAGCTAAACTAACCTAGAGGAAATATGCTAACAAAATTTCATATACATATTTTTTAAAATACTATAAAGTTAATACAAAATAGAATATCAGCTAATAAGTGGGCCTTGTGTCTTGAGAACCTACTTGTTTTTGTAGAAGTTCCATATCCCTTTAATGTTATTATTTGACAAGATCCAAGTCCACAAGTGGTCTTAAAAGACACTCTTTTTCATTGTCAGCCAAACCTTCCAAGCCTCTATCATTTTTGGACATGACCACTTTTAATTTTTGGGCCTCAACTACCCTTTCTCCAACATTTAGGATCATATCAAGGATCCTACTGTTGTTTTCTCTTGAATGCCCTTGGATTTTATTTTTAATTTCCTAGACTACCAAAGTATCCCTATGTTTGAATTCATCACCATAGATGATGCCTAGGATAATAGACTATGTAGGGTGTTTGAGAATTATCCCAAGAAGTTGTTTAATTCTCCTTACTAGCTCATCATCCTTGAGAGGCCTCTCCAAATCCTATGACCATGTATTTAAACCTTGGATATTCTCAAAAATAATCCCAAGAATGAAATTCAAATTCCCTAAACTAATTGACTTGAACCCATTAATCTACTTTCCAACTCTGAAGTTGATTAGCAATGTTATTTGATCCACTAAGGTTTGTCATTAGGTAATTAAACCCTTAGCCATTGTGTTTTTTTGTGCCAATGCATTCTACTTGAGCTTGATTGATTTTAAATCCTAAAACATATCAAAGGAGTATTCAAGCATCTTGATCATTGATCCTAGCACTGATAAGATGTATTATGTCTTCAAGTATTATTTCTCTTTTTCTAAGTTGGATATCCTTTACTTCATCCCCTTGCTTTTAGCTCTAACCTGAGTTGAATGAGCCTCAACTAGAATTTTTACATCCTCTTCATGTATGGGTAGTTCACCAAGTTTTTGTCCCTAACTGGAGTTAATCCTAAAAAAGGTTCATCCTTTTGGAAAGTGAACTCTTCAGTTCCCACCATGGCTTTTCTTATTGTTACTCTCTCTAACACAACTATGTTTGGATTGAAATACATAGTAATAGTGGATTTAGTATGTTTTATAGGTTTGGGAACCTCCATCTGAGCACTAATTGATGTTCTTAGAGCATCCATCTTCTTTCCATTTGACCTTATAGTGGTCATTATTCTTCTATCCTCTTTCTCTTTCAGCAAGGCCCTTATCCATGGCATGATGTCTTCATGTACATCCACACTGATAGATTAGGTTAGAGCCCATGAATGGGACAATAATGGATCTTCTACATATTTCCTTAAATGAACCAATCAAGGATGATTGGTACATGAATGGGGTATTCCTCACTAAACAAGTTGATCTCACTTGTGGGATGAGTTAGAGTAAACTTTGGCTTCTTTTATCCAATAAGGACAATTGCCAATGTTGATTTCCTCTTATATTGTTATGCCACTGGGAACAGATCCAAGGAAACTTTCTTTCCTTTATACTCCTACTCAACCTCCTCTACTTTAGCCTATGGTTATTTAACCTACTCTTCTTCTCTTGCAAATCCATATGCTTAAATGAGGACCTTGAGGGCATCCTCCACTATTTCATCTAGTTCCAAGGCTATTATATCTAAGTGTTCAAAAGGAGATGTTGGCCTTTGAGAGAGAGAGATGAGGATGAAGATACCTCACTAGGTATCTCCTCCAACATCTCCTTAATAGGACCCTATGTGATTTTTTCTAGGGGTGTGGCACTTCTAGCTGAGGTTACTCCTAAGGTGGCCTAGAAGGTCCAGGCAATAAATGATACTGAAGAGGATGCATTTTCCATATGTCCCCTCATGGGTTTTCATCACTAGTCAATCTATGTTAGAGCTTAATATTGTGTTTTTTGAATGTAGCTAGTACTTCTTCAAAAATTTTAGCCTTGATGTGGAGAGTGTCATAAGGACCAAGCTGATGCTCATAGATTAGCTTGGGTAGTTATTTTCTCTTCAAATGATTACCCACTACATTATTGGGATCCCAATGCCTGAGGTCATTTGATTGAAACCCAAAATAATCTTTGTGCCTATCCATGGTGTCTACATGTTTCCAATCCTATAAACTTGTTTTTCCAATTATTAAAGGAAAGAAATGGAGGAGGCCCTTCTTTTTCTCCTTACAGACTCCATCAACACCATGAATGAGTTGAGATGCAATTTCCTATTTTGTTATCTTATTATAAACATAAATAGGCAACTTATAGGTTTGGGTCATAATTCCCTTAATTATGATTACAGTGTAATTTGGGTAAAACTAGATATCTCCCATTAGCTCCACATATTTATTAATCAAAGGGGTAACCCTAGGCATAAGAGACCCTATAATGGATTACACCAACATAGGATAGACATAGTCATAGATAAATCTCATGTGGTGTGTATAATTGAAGATGTGTATCTTTTATTAGTGGTGGGAGATGGTGGTTCTACCCTCAAAAGACCATTTTCAATGTTTAGGATCTTAGTAGAAGCTAGTAGGGCATCTAAAAAATAAGAAATCATAAAGAATTGTTTGTTTTTCTTCTTTCTATGGCTGAAAATTGGCATATTAAATGGATGATAATCATATCCATAATTGGATGAATGAGCTCCTTCTCTACCATAAAGTAGACATAAGACACCCAAATTTTATTGACATATGTGGTTATAAGGGCTCCAGATATTTTATTTAATAGGGCCATGATTACCCTAATTTCTTCCCTAAACTAGAAAATCAGGGTTATTCCCTTTAAGCCTTGGAAAACACAGTTCCCTTGGAGTAACCATGTCTTGAGGATGGTATTTAGGTCATTCTTATTGGTCCATTCCTTGAATATTTGTAGGTCCACATGGGGTTTTAGGAGCTTATAGTACTTCTCAGAGGCCAATGGTGAGATATATGCCACTCTCTTATAGATTCCTTCATGGATGATCCAATCATGCTCTATTTTATAATATATAAAAATGGGAATAAGTACATCAATACAGTGGAGTACCTCTAGTTTGGTAGTAGCATGATGGATGCTATCCATTTAAACTATGACCAGTTCATAATATCTCCTACTAATAGTGGAAATATTTTGATCCTCTTTGGTAATGGATTTCATCTCCTCTATGGTCCAAAAGAGCTTGATCCAATGCTTATTATCATTGTTCAGGGCTATAGTGTCCAATTCATTATCTTTGAAAACTCTTCCTTCACTATTTGTGGATAGATATAACTCTATCTCATCTCTTGATTTTTGTCTCTAAGCTACCATGGCTTCTATACTTATAAATTATTCACAACTATATTATAGATGGTCTTTAGATTGGTTCCTTCATACTCAATACACAATTGGACTTGTTTTATCTCTACTATAACCAACTTGGGTTCACTTATGGATTTTTGTGGAAGTTTAGGGCTTCAAAGTTTTGACAGTGGTAGCTCATTTAGATTTTAGCTCATACATGCTTTAGATTTGATTTAAACCTTTGCCTTTATATTTTTTAATTATTAAGCACACAAGATCTCCTCTTTTGTCATTTTCTACTTGTATAATGCTTATGTGGTGTCATTATGAAACCTTTCATGAGATTTTTCATAAATGACTTTGAAGCACTAGTCATTAGCATTTAAAAATGCCCTTTTGTTTTTCACCATTAGATCAAGATCTTTGAATGAACACGAGCTGTTGATTATGATCTAGGCCCTTGCTTGTCATTGGTCCCTTTTAGTACTGAGCCCCATTGTTGTGCCATTTGGCACCTCCATGGGCCTTTCAAACTCTAGTACCTTTATCAATCACCTATCAAGTGAGAGTTTGCCATGTGTTGAGCTTGTGAGATATGTTGAAAAGTCATCAATGATTTCATGCCATTAAAATGTCTATTTAACCTACTAATCTTAGCCACTAGCTTATTTTTCTCTTCCTTGGTCTCTCCAAAACCAAATTTGAATACATCTACCTTGATGGCCTTCTTCCTTATTACATTTAACTTAGCCTCTATGTATTCTATGCTGAGACCTTATAGGCTCTATTTGAAACCATTAGAGTCATGTTTTATCATCTAGTCAAATATACTCTAATCACTAGCCTTCCTCAGTTATCTCAAATAGTATCTAACTCTAGTCCTGACAAAATCTTTCTAGCCTCTTTCTCTTATTTAGATAATTTATTGACTAATGCCTCTGAAGATAGAAACTAATATTAGGCCTCTTGGGTCCTTATTAATTATAATTTCATAGCATTAGATTTATATAATTGGTTCATAAAATATAGATGGTTGAATGCCTTATTAGGTGTATACATCATATGGAAATCTAGCTTGCTATCATCTTCCTTGAAGCTCATGAATAATTTGGTTATGTTATTAACATTTGGAGCTAAGTTGACTCTCAAAGAATGAATGCAATCAAGGATTTCATACAATATAAGTGCAACATCCTGTATATCTTGTTTAATGCATTGAAGAACCTCAATTAATTTTTGTTGTTCTCTAATTGTTTCCAACTCTTCCTTGAGATCTTGTCTAGATATTTTAGTTCATTAATGTATGGACATGATGGCTTCTATGTGGGTCTCCATATATATATTTCAAGTCATATATGTAAGGGGATAGACCATTTTTCCTTTTATGTCTTTTGATTAGGGAGTATACTTCCTACCTCTCTTTCATGATCAAGTTCTTACCCAAGTTATCTTCTATCTTCCTCTTTCTCACCCTCTATACTGATGTAGTGGCCTTGTCAAACATGAAGTTCACTATTGGAAATTTTGTTATCTTTATATTGGGCCTCTTAGAGGCTAAGGATCTTAGTTCCTTAGCCCAAAATGGAAGAGTGAACTTTAAGGGATTAGAGGGAAATGCTTATTATTTGATCATGTTCTTTAGATTCTTACTTAGTTTGGGTAGAAGGATTGTGTATTGTAGGCCAAATAATATTTGATCAATATATGTTCCCAAATTATGGAATTGGATGAACCACATAAACCAACTTCCTCTTAGGTGTTCTATTTGTTATTATAACTATGGTTAATATGGTGGGAGTGGAAGAAGGTAGAGATGAACCCAATTAGGTAGAAATAACTATAGTTTAAGGTATGGATTAAGCAATGGCTAGGATGGACAACACTAATGTTGATGGAGTGAATGTCAATGGAAGTAAATTGGAAGGGATGGAAACCACATGGATAGAAACCATAACATTACAAGGGGGAATAGTATTAGTGGTGATTGAAGATTAATGAATGGGTGTAGGAATAAGAGACCAATCTAAACTATTTGTTAGGGAATAAATGTGGAGACCATAGAGCCACGGGTGATTAAAACTATTGGTAAAGACATCAAAGGGGAAAAAATCAAAGGATTAATAGGCAAGGGACCCTTACTAGATGAATCACCTATAATATGTGCTTTAGCCTTGATTGTCTCTAAGCTTAGGACCTTTTTCTTGTTATATCTCCTCCTCATATACATCTTGGGTTGGTGGATTCTATGGTCTATCCTTGGGCTTCTTTTGATATGTCTTGGTTATTCTCCCTGCTTATGGGCCTATGGATTATGATGGAATACAATAGGGAATAATGCTTTTCATTATATCTAAATTAGCCAGTGTTTCCTCTTCATCTAATGAATCCAACCATATAGCCTAAGCTTCTATATATGATTTCACTTGTACACTACCTCTAACTATAGTTAGCTCCTTAGTTGAGTCTTGTTTGACCATAATCAATTTAACTTTTTAAGGTTGAACTTGGTTCACTTGTGCTTATTCTTATGTTGAGGTAGGTAATTATTCTTCCTAAGTTTGTTGTTCTTCTTTTTCTTCCTTTTCATTTTCATTGAGTGATGCCTTAGCTACTAACTACTATTGGTCTTAAGGCTATCTCTAAGATTTTTGGGGATGAAGCCCCTATCCTTCTAGCTATTTTGATTGCCTACCACTCCAAAAATCTAAAGATCTCCATCTTCTAAGAGGTAGAATTAAAAACATTACTTAAATAGGTATTAAGGATGGTTTTACTTGAATAACACTCAGTAAGTCCTCATTTTGCCATGTTATTGTATCCCTTTATTTGACCTCATTTTCATCTTTGGCATTCATGAAAAGAAAGTCATGATCAATTGTCTCATGCTTGTATTCAAGGATGAGAGTGTGAATTTTCTTTTGGACCTTTTTATGAGGGTACCCATTTATGTGAGGAAGGGTGGGTAGTGCATAGGCCTTCTTGGCATTGCCAACCTCTCTAAACTATCTATGAATGGTGTAATGCATTCACCCAATTGTTATATGAGACACATTTAAGGTGGCCTTCTTATTTTTAGTGAGATATTTGTCGATGATGTTCCAAATTTGATGAACAATTTCCTATTTAGCTACCTTGTCTGAAACAAACTTTAAAAACTGAAGAGGATCTACTTTATGCCCCACCACCATGATCTCTATGAAATCCAAATATATCTAGTAGTATCTAATGTTATTGGATAGTGTTCAAGCTATACTTGGGAAAATTTTTGGTAATGGATTGCCTTTAATCACCATCCATACTTGAGGATAAAATCCCTCGATAATCTTGATTATGTTCCTCACATATGAATAAATATTCATAAATTTATAGTAGTTTCATTTATTCTTTTTAATGACCTTAGCATTGAGCTCCCACTACACTTTATTATGTCTATAAATAGTGCTCATGACTGCATCAATTAAATAGGAAATCATAGAAATTTCCACTAAGTACCACTTATCCTTCTTTAAAATTTGATTTTATAGGTGTGAACTAATTATTTTCCCCAATGCATAAGTACACCCTGAGGTAGTTAGAAGGTTTGGAATGGGAACCCATTCCAAGTACACATAGTAGAAGGTAGCATGACCAAATAGCCTATTCAGTAGGGCCATGCCTATTTGGATTCCCATTCTAAAGCTAGTAATGGGTATAGGTCTCTTTTCATGTTATTTCAAGGTGAACTTCTCTCTGGGTAGTAACCATTTTAAAAGAGCTCATTCTAGATGGTTAGACTTTTTCCATGTAACTACAATATGTAAATCATATGTAACATCTACAATAAAAAATCTTAAATATATATTGAATGTATCTCTAGATATGCATGTGACAATAGTATTATTATCTATGTAATTTAGATATCCTCCATCCATGATTATTACTTTGAATAATAGACATCATAGCAAATCAATTCATGGCATCACTTATGGTTTTACAGGGGCATAGTATAGGGCTTGGCTCTTGAATAAAAGCAGGTCTTATATCACCTACATATCTTCATCTACTATGTTTTCCTCAAGTGAAAATGAATCGATGTTCTTAATTGCTTCCAAGAATGTTGAATAATTAGAATAACATCACTTGAATATAGTATAATTGAGCATAGTATTGAGGTATTTGATAGAATACTTGATTGAGAACTTGATGGTTTTAGGGCTCCTAGATGATGATGCCATTATAAATCTATTGGGTACTAGTATGTTATAAGTTATAATTCATTGTGATAGAAATTAGGGCTATTGGGATTGCTTGAATCTAATATCTACTTAAGATCGAATGATTAAATGATGTGAACTCAATTAGGGGATCAATGTAAATAGATTTCCTGTATTGATTTCTAGTTCATGTGAAATTACTCATTAATGCCTATGAGCTAATCAACTTCATTTAATTTCAATTTGACCACCCTATCTTAATGTGCAGGCCATGTAGTATGCATTTTCATTTAGGGTGGCATGACATAACCTTTCATCCTTTTCCATGTGTCATTATATATCCTAGTCAATAAAAGTCAACCTTCTTTTTTCGGCTAAAAGACTTCGAAGCATAGAATGCATTTCAAAGAGATTAGTTCCTAAAGTTTCCAAAACAAAACTTTATGAAATTAAAATTTGACAATGACCAAACCTACCAAAAGAAAATTTTCCATGGAAAAGTCTCTAAAATGAAATATTATGATACAAAACCCCTTCTATGTAAATAACCAACATAAAATCCTTTGATAAGAATCTTCCTAGAGAGAATGTTTCAAAATTAAAAGTTACTAATATAAATCTTTCTGATAAAATCCTTCCAAAATGAAATTTCTCAAAGACTAAGTTTCCATAGTGAAGTCTCCAAAATGAAAGATTCTAATACAAATCTCCCGAAGACCAAGACCACAAAGAAAGTTGTTGATGTGAAATGGTGCCAAAGTGAAAGTTTTTGCAGACCAAACTTATAAGTAACTAAACTTTCTGAAATAATTCCTCTGAAATGAAAATTTCTAAAATGAAACTTTTTGAAAAATAATGTTCCCAAAACAATTCTTCCATGGAATAAACTTTTTGAAAGGAATTATTTTTATGAAATACCTCTAAAATGAAAATTTCCAAAGTGAAATCTCTTGAAAGAAACCTACCGAAAGGAAAGTTTTCATGAAAAAGTCTCCAAAATGAAAGTTTTCGTAGAGAATTTTTTTGATACAAAACTTTATGAATCCAAACTTTCTAAAGGAATTATTATAATGAAATTTTTTCACATTTATTTTTCAAGGAATGAATACTCTGAAGTAATACAATTTATATACATGTCATTTAAATTCACTCTTTCAATTCTTTTAATTTATAGGTTAGTCTAAACAAGTGTTTTCCAAAAATTATACCACAACATGATTATAACCTTAAAAACACTAATCTTGTACAAGTATCACAAGTATTATAACCCTATAAAATCACAAATACCCCTCCAAGATATTTATTATTTTCCAAAAAATAAAGGGGTTCCCTACTTTTCAATTAAAATTACAGAGTGGGGTATTTCAAATACAATAAATGGTGACTTATAGGGGTGAATACTCCATAGTTTTCAAGAACCTAGAATCCCTAGTTTTTCAATCCCAATATCAACCATAAATTTATCTCTATGAATGACTAAACCTTAAATTAAAAGAGACTCTTAATAATCATGTACAACATACTATCCCTACTTATACCTTGAATTTGTGTGTGGAAAGTGTTGTTATTTACC
The DNA here is from genome assembly GCA_037957365.1 of Torreya grandis. NCBI lineage: Eukaryota > Viridiplantae > Streptophyta > Pinopsida > Cupressales > Taxaceae > Torreya > Torreya grandis. The sequence continues at coordinate 1,645,059 of JARHVA010002047.1, forward strand.
TCTTGTTTTAGGTTTTTTGGTAAATACATAAGGGTAAGCTATTTATTTCACTTTTATTGGGCATTAGGTGTATAAATAAAGATCTTGGGCATTTCTCTAATACCATCCAGGTATCCATAGCCTTGATAGAGATACCTTTGATAATGTATTCCTCCTTCCTTTACATTTTTTATTATGCACGATGCATTGATCTTATTTCATCATGTTGGCTTTGAATCCTTTTTTATTTTCTTTTGGATATTTGGATTATGCCTCTTTATACTTTATATTTTATTATTATTTTTATTTATTTGTAAAGAGGGAAAAGGTGACCAGAATGAGCTGGTCTGAATTAAAATTTGGGTTTAATCAAATTGCCTTGTCAACTCTTGCCTATGCCTATGATTATTAACTTGAACAATTGTTAATGTTCTATGTGAATTTGATCCAAAGTAATAAGATTTTTTTTTTTAAATTTGAAAATAATTATGGGAACAACTTTCACATACTTGATGAAATAATTGGTTTCAAGCTATATTCATGGCTAACTCTATTTGGGTTGGATTCAAAACACCTAAAACTATGTTTGATTATACTAGGATTAACAAGAATTTAATTTTCATGAAATCAAAAGGAAATTATTCTATAAATTAGGAAAATATATAAAGTGAAAAGCTATTCTAATAACTATGAATTAATCTAATAAAATAAAATAATAAAAAGACTAATTAATAAAGGAAATCTAATATACTTCTACCTCTACCAGAATGTCTTATTGTTATTTAGAGACATCTCTAGATAGAGTAACCATGAAGTAATGCTTCAAAAACTATCTATTGACTGGATATGTCAAATCATTAACTTGAAGATCCTTTAAATGGAAAACATTATTACTCATTTTTTTTGATATTTAATACACTCCTATCCATAATGGGATAAACTTGTCATGTATTCCTTTCTTCTCATGGGCCTTATCACATTGTATCACCAAGTCATAAATCCTGAAAGCTTTAAATTTTTCTCTTTTATCGAACCATATCTTGACTATGTCATAATGCTTGTTGAAGCTTTGAAAATGCTTTATCCCTAGAGTCTTCCATTTTGATGATGTCCAATAGTCTAGACTCCATTTTATTATTAGGCTCCATATATTCTTACATAAATTGATATGTTTAAAAATTTAGCATAATTGGGAACACATGATGTTTCGCATATACTAGTAGATATGGAAAAGATTTGAGGGCCTACTTATGTCTTGTTTTCCCATAGTGCATACTTTAGTAAGAGGTTTCACTCTCTTGGTTTATTCATAACTGACTTCTTTGTGGTGTCTATAATATTTTTATTAGTTTTTTTAACCAATCCATTCCCTTACAAGTAAGGGTTTGAGGATGATCTAATTATAATCTAATTAACATGGGCCCACTCAGTGAACTCATTTGATTAAAATGTTATCCCATTATGACAAACTAAAGATATGGGAGTGTCAAATTTGGTTATGATATGTTCTTTAAGAAAGCTTATCACATATTGAGCTCTAGAGTTCTTGGTGTCCATTACCTCTATCCATCTAGTGTAGTAATCTATAGAGTAAGTACAAACTTATGTCCAATTGAATAATTCATATTTATTACTCCAATTAAATTTAAGACCCATTGGGAGAATGACATACATTAAATAGTGATTCAGGGGTCTGGCCTAGTCATCATTTAAACTATTCCTTGTCTTCTAATGATTTTGGCTAGTTTGATTTTAGTATCAAATTCTTATAATTGAGCCATATATTTACCTTTGCATTCCCCCAATTCATTTTATCCAAGTATGACATTGATAATAGGATCTAGTACTATATTAATCGTTTTATTTTGTAGAATATAGTGCCTAATTTTTTTTACTACCTTGATGAGAGCAATGACTTATTTGTCAATCAGTGAATACTTGATCTCTACATCTTTCAAATTATTACTCATAAAGGCAATTGAATGTTTGATTTCTTTTTTTTTTTTTGTGAGTAATACAATAATGGCATGCTCTAAGGCGAATGAATATAAGTAAAAGTTCTTGGCAACACTAGGGATTACCAATACTGGGGCTTACAAAATAGCCATATTTATTTCATGGAAGGACTTCTTAGATTTAGGCATCCACTCAACTATGGAATTTTGTTTAAGAATTGCATTTAGGGGTTTAAAAATTTTCATGAATCTTGATATGAATTTCCTTACAAAATTTATCTTTCCAAAAAATGATTCGAGCTCCTTTTTACTATTCAAAAACATTATCTTTTATATCACCTAAATCCTATCTAGGTCAATGGTGATCCCATCCTTGGTAATGATGTGGCCCAAAAATTTTCCTTTGGTGACAAAAAATATGCTCTTCTTGGGGTTAAGTGATATTCTAAACATTCTACACCTCTCAAAGATAGACTGAAGATGGTCAATATGATCAGATCTATTTTTAGAATGAATAGTGAAATCATCCACATATATAATGATGCACTTCCCTATTATTCCTTGCTATTTATGATCTATTTCCCTTTGAAAAGTGTCTCCAACATTGATCAACCAAAATAAAATTCACTTATATGCATATGTTCCCCACTTTATGGTAAATGACTTTTTCATCCTATCTTCTAATTTGATTAACAATTAATTGTAACCTAAAATCCATCCAAGAAAGACATCATCTCAGAACCACTTATTGTTTATATGACCTCATCTAGGGAAGGTAAAGAATAACTATCCTTATCTAAATATTTATTCATATTTTTAAATTTGACGCATAGTTTGATCTCACCACTCTTCTTCCTAACTAGAATTGGATTAGCCACCCAAGTTGAATGTCTATTAGGAAAAACAATCCCAACACCTAGTAGCTTTTCTAATTCTTTCTGAATTAGTGGTTCCAAGATGGGATTAATTGACCTCTACCTTTTCCTAAATTGTTTATGATTAGGATTGACTATAATTTTATGGGTCATGATTATAGGATTAAAAACACCTAAGTGCTTATAATTCCATGCAATTACATATTTTTACCTAATAATAAATTATTTGACTCTTTACCTTTCTTCATGGGTGTAACTTAAGCCAATATTGATGAAATGTTCATTCTTTTCATCACCAATGTTTTTTTAAGTAAATTAAAATTCATTTACCTTCATCTACCTCTATGATTGAGCCTAAGGATTTGTATTGAATGTCCCTCAAATGGAAACCATTTCCAATGAGAGTCAATTCTCTTTAAGTTGAATAACACCTTCTTCATCCGGTTCTTCATGGATAATGTGGTTTCTCTCTTTGTCATCCATTATCAAGGATTAAAATAATCCTTAATTTTTCAAAATTAGACAATTTGTTGGTCATCATCAAACACTTGAAAATTTTCAGCATTTTCTAGTAATGAGGGACATGGTACCAATTCAATAGAGAACTAGGTTTTTGACTCCTGTAAGGGTGCCAAAGTTGAAGTTGAAGTGACCAATGAATCAACAACTCTATTTTATTCTCTTGGGATAGATACTATGTTAAAATCTTCAAATGATTCTATTAAATCCTAGGATCTCTGCTTAAAATTCTTCAAATATGATAGCTTACACTAGTATTTATTCATTACCTAGTTTACCATAATTTCAAAATCTCCATATACCAGTAATTCATTGACATTATTCCTAAAGGTAAACTATACTCATTGAATCAACGCTTTGTATTCTACTCTTCTATTGGTGGATTAGAATTAGAGAATGTATATTACCAATAGTTTCTTTCCTTGTGGATTGATCAATTTAATACCAACACCTGATCCTTCCTTAGATCTAGCTCCATCAAAATAGAGGGTCAATTATTAAAGGGTCTAGAATTTATTTTGATGCTTAATTATTTGTGGAAAATGTATAAGTCCCAAGGCTAGGATATTTATAACTTACCTCCTCATTGTAAGTATTATATTCTATAATAGGAATTTTCATTCTTAGCTCCTGATCTAGTTAGATACACCTCTTCGTGGCAGCCAAATATGTGAAAAGTCCATGAAAAGATATCCATTTATCATTTTGACCAATCTCTGCTCAATAACAATCCATACTCTTCAAGAATGTCCACTAGTAAGATTTTGATAGTCATCTACACTCTTGGTTTTGATGCAACTTGAATCCTCACATCATTTATCTCTCCCAACATGGGCACCACTATATTATTAAGCTATGACACAATTCTCTTGGATGGCTTTTGTTGACCTTTTTTTTACCAGTTATGAGCACTTGTTTAGGCAAGCACATACCCCCTCTTTGGTGCCAAATCCTTTTTACCAGATTGCACTTGCTCACTCCAGCTTATCAAATGTACCTACTCCCAATCTAGTGTGCCTGACTTTCCAACATCAGATGATATCAGAATAACCTCCCATGGAAAAGAACTTTCTAAATTCCTTAGATTATGAATTCTCTATTGGGGGAAATGCCATGAACTAACACATCTCACTTAATGCTGATCCTACTCAACACGATGATGCTGGTCATCTCTAGGAAAGACTCTTCCAGGATAACCTACCCAAGAAAATTGAGGATTTAGAAGCTAGGATGAGACTGCTTCTTGAAAAAGTGATGAAATTTCCAGACCTTGTGGAGGAGCCCTAGGACCTTGGAGAAAACAAAGTTGCTACCTATTCACAGGAGAAAATTTTAATTCAGAGATCCTAAACTAGGGGAAAATAGTTGAATCATGGGGTAGAATAGAAGAAGAAAAGCAAGGTTTTTCTCAAAACCTTGAAGAAGATGAAGTTGTAACTACTTATGATGATGTTGGTAGCCTCCAGGAAAAGCTTTTCCAGGAAGATTTGGCTAGGAGAATAGCAGAGTTGGAATCCAAAGAGAAATTCCTCAGCCAATGTGTGGTGGATGGTTTAGACCAAACAACACATTCCATCCCTGAACACACCCCATCTACACATTTCCAAGAGAGTTATCAGGCTGTGCCTGATATTGATGAAGTACTGATCAAGTGGAGAGAGGAGAATCATTTGATTCTAGCTCAAGGAATGCCTCCTCTTCCACATGTTTTCACCACTTCACCTCTTCTCAAGGAAGAACATGTTCTATAGGAGGCAAGTGAGGAGCAGAAGATCTAATCTATAGTCTTTCAAGAAGCTGTCATGAGCGATAATGAAGAAGAAATCATCATTGATACTCCTTGTGGAGACCTTATCAACAATGAGGAAGATGCAGGTCTTGCATATATGCAAATGCTCTAGTAATTTGAGGAGGAACAAATGCATGGTAAGCTCTCTTCCCCTTTTTTTGATGAACTTCCTTGCTATTTTGATGATGAGGTTGACTACATTGAAGAGCCTGAGTCAGAGGAAAATCAAGAGGATACTTTTGAACATTTAGAGGTCCTAATTTTTGAGGAGGAAAGGGAGATGTTTGTCTTCTTGGAGGAATGCCTTGAAGAAGAAAGCTATGAAAGGGAAGGTGATGTTCTATGGGATGAGCAGTCACTTTGTGAGTACATTTTAGACATCACCTCATTCACCCTTCTTCAAGAAGGCCAAGAGGAAGTAGAGGATGAGTCTGACAAGTTTTTCAATGAGGTAGAAGAAAATAAATTAGACCATGATACATTGTAGAAGAATTGTGTAGATCAAGGGGCTTATGGTGATGAGTTAGCAGCCATTGATTTCTTGGTGAGGAGCACCAATATTAGGGACCATCATTTAACAAGCCTCTAGGGAAAATCAAAATACATATATATTGGAGGCATTTTCAATTTTGATCCACTCAAATTCATGCCAACTCAGGTGATAGGTAAAAGGAGCAGGTCACCATCTCTTTTTGTCATTCAGCTATTTGCCTGGCACCATAAGTCTTCTCACCAAGAAGGGGACTTAAGAAGTTTTCCTTTTGATCCAAGAGGCAGGTGAACATTCTTGGTTAGCTGTACATAATAGTTGTTTTTAGTTTCTTCTCCTACTTTTTGTAGGTGCAGTTTGCATAGTTAGTTGTTTTTAGCCTTGTGTGTTTCCCTTTGCATGTGGGGGTGAAAGCTTCAAGTGTGATTCTGGGATCTTGAGGGCTGTTGTGAACTCTCTTCAAAGTTACCATTTGACTCTGCACCTAATGGATTTTCAAAGGCAACTAGGTTCTAAGCATGGCAGACATTCTTCCCCTATGAGTCACCAATTTGTTGACCTTTTTTTTTGCCCAGTAGGCCAAAAATCAGCCCCCTCCTATCCATGCTATTCTAGGCCATTTCATTTTTGAATTTTGCATGAAACTATTCATATATACAAACTCTGTAGGTCTAAATCTATAGACTTTGTAGGTCTAAATCTATGGACTCTATAGGTCTAAATCTATGGACTTTGCAAGTTTTGGATTTCTACGGACTTAGCAGGTCAGTCCTTTAGTGCATGGAGAATCAGTTCAAAAAGTTTTGGGTTTTAATAGGCTTCTTTAGGCTCTGGTCTGAAGAAAATCACAAGAAAATTCAGCGTCTTTGAACCATTAAACCCGTTCAATGCCTTAGTTTAATGCTTGGTTCAATCGGTTCAAGTTCAATGATTAGTTCAATCAGTTTAAGTTCAACACAAGGTTCACCGACAAAGTTCATCGGTTGGTTCAATGTGCTAGTTCAAGGCTTGGTTTAACATCATTGGCATGTAGTGGTTCAACCATTAAGCTGATTGAACCATTGAACTAGCTTTGGTTAAATGGAAAAAGTTCAATGTCAATAGTTCAATAGAGTCCATCAGCCTTCATAAGGAAATCAGCATGTAATGGCTGAACATTGAACCATTAAACCTTTTGGTTCAATGGGTTCAGTTCAATAGCTTTGGTTTGAAGGAAAAGGTTCAATGCTTTAGGTTTAGTGGCTTGGTTCAATGTCAATGGTTCAACATGAAGGTTTAATGGAAAGGTTCGTTGGCTGGCCTTCATAAGGAAATTGGTGCACTTGGTTGAACCCTTGAACTGTTGAACCTTTTTGGTTCAACGGCTTGGTTTAAGGGTATGCCCAAGCCGACGGGTAGTCAAATAGTTAAGATGCCCTAGTGGAGGGCTGACACTTCAAAGGGAAGAATTGGGTAAGTCTGCCAGTTCATTTGTTTGAAAACTGACTAAGTCCAAATTCCTTCAGACTTTTTGCTTGAAAGAATTCCTTCAGACAAAAAGTTGGAAGGAATTCAGACCACTTCAAAATGCTAAGGAAAAAGACCCAGGTGGAATTTCTCTAGACTTTTTGTCTGTGGGAAATGCCCGTAGACAAAAGTTTGCAGGGAATATACAAAGCCCAGGGGAACAACCCAAGCCAAACGTGACCCAGGAGGGTGTGCCAAGGAAAAGACAAAGGAAGGGAAGCCACAAATGACTACCAGCATGGACCTGACTACCAACGTGGACCCAAAAGACAAAGCAAAGGACACGAGGACATCCTAGGGCATGTCAAACTTAATGAAATGGTTTAGCCATTGGGTTTTTTAATATGGCAAGTGCCAAACATGGACAAGGAAGAGCTCAGAATGTAGCGACCCACCAGTATGTTCGCCCAAGGAGCCAAGTAGCCAAAAAAGACAAATTTCAAGTGATAATTAGAGTGACAAGGTAAGGAGCAATCAAGTAGTCCAAGTGGCATAAAAAGGCAATTTATTTCCTGATGGCATGAACAACAAACAAGCAGAGTGATAGGCAGGTGATGAGTGAGCATTTAAGTCCGACTGGCACAAATTGGAGAAGTGCCTTTGGCAGGTGAAATAGTGCCAACAAATTGATCATTTGGAATGATAATGGCTAGTAGCACAACTACTTTCTCTATTTCACATTAAATTAGAAGGCAAATGATGTAAGTCATCCAACCATGAAATGTAAGTCTCGAATAGGAAAAAAAAATAGTCCATTTAATTCCTTGAGCGACTTGTTTCTCTTCATGAAGGGACACATATGCCACTTGTAAAAGGAGTGCCAAATGGGCCTCTTTGTTTCTCATATATATTGGAGATTTGTCATTTTGTAAATATCTTCCACATTTGTAAAGGGCACAGTTCTATAAAGTTTCACCTAGATCAATACAAATGCAGTTTTTTTTACCTCTATTTGGATAGACATTTCAGTGTATGCATTGAGTGTTTTCTTGTGTCTAGTCATTGTCTTTTAATGCTCTCACACGTTTCACACCAGCAGACCTGTTGTCTATAAGGTGACATTATTGCAGTTGATAGGAAAAGAGCAGTATTTGGGAGTGAAGGAGTAGAAGAAATTACTTCATAAGTGTGTGTTTCATAGCACCTTGGGTGACCTCTGTTTTGGATTTTCCATTGAAGCCTCCCTGCTAGTTTCTTGTAGCCTGGTCCTTTTGCCAAGTGCATAGAGTATGTATGTATTTTCCTGATTTTGAGAGTGGATGTGTGAAGGTCAACATTTTATTTTGCTGTATCACCTCTTTTAGAGTAGGTTGTTTGTTTTCTGCCTCTTCCTCCCTTCCCCCCCCAAGTTTATCTATATATCTATATTTTGCACTACCTAAAAAAAATAATGATACATCAAAGGGAGCTAGCCCTTAACTAGAGACTCTCCTCTCCTGCTTTGCCATCCCACATGTGAGAGAGGATTTTCCATGTTGCGAGGAGAGGGCAGGAACTTGTTTTCTTGCCACTGGGTGCACTTTCTCGCGTCAATAGCTTTAGTGTTAGACCAAGATTTTGATAAATAGAATTTTGCATCATTGTTGTTGATGCTCCTAAATCTACTAATCAATTATTTATATTCTTGATAAATAATTGAATAGTCAGCAAGAAAGGGGAAAGTTTTGGCTTGCTTTTATATATGACATTTGTGTTAGCTATCTTAGACTTTTCTATAACCAATTTTATTGTGATGGACTTCCATAAGAGCTCCTTTTGCTCTATGATCTATGCTCATTGGTGAAGAGTAATGATGGATTTTACTTTATTCATATACTTAATAATATTTTATTCCCATTTATTCTATTCCTATTTATACTGAGGCTAATCATTCCATTTAGGGGGAGGAGGATTGTTATCAACCTTGGGATTTGGAGGCATAATTGTATTATTAAGAGGATTAGAATTAGTAAATGGTTGTTTATTCCTCAATTTATTATTGTTCTAGTTGAATTATTTGAATTATTTTATTTCATCAGAATTATCTTCCAGGACATTATCATTTTCACTAGGGAAGGGAGACTCAAAAGTTTCAAATACCATAGATGAACTAGAAGGGCTAGATTCATGAGGCAAATTTTAAGGATTCATTATTTGATTTCTCCTCATCATTTACCTACGAAATATTTTGAAGGTTGTAAAGAATTATATACAGTATATCTCTCCACACTAAGAAATATTTTATACCCTACACTAATTTGAAAGAGCCATTTCCATAATATTGATATCTGATAGCTTATTAGATTGTTATTATTCCACATTGTTAGTGGGCCTATTGAAAGGCATGTTGTATCTTTGAAAGGAAGAATTCTAATTGTAAATTTTAGTATAACTATTTCCCATCCTCTTCTACATATTCATAAAATTGTTATTTAGCTTCTAGACCATTCTCTATATAGAATCCAATTTAGCTTTATTGGAATCAGAACCTTGAGTGAATGTTGTGTTAGTATGAGCCTGATGTTGATTCTACTAAAGATTATTTATTTATTTATTTATTTATGATTATTTAAAAAATTATAGTTCTTATTGATTATTTATTGCATCATGGGTGGCAAAGTATATAGCTGATTATGATTGAATATGAGAGCATTCTAGTTTGCATGTAGAATTGTGTTTAAAGATAGCAATCCATTATTAAATGCTTGACTTCTTAGATTATATGGAATAGTCTATGTATTAATCTTCTTATCAATATTGGTATCTTCTTGGAATGCCAAAGTGAGTGTATTGGTAACAACACCACTTCATAAGAATACAATGGTAATGGGATCTAAGGAATTTTTGTATATTTCAAGCATGATATTCTCATCATGCTTATAGGTAGTATTCAAATGTGTGTGCATATCCTATAATATTGCAAAGAAGGCTCAAATATATTCATTGGAATCCCTTTTCATGTTAGTGAAGAGATGATATACAATAATTGGATTAGTTACCTATCCAAATTGCATAAATAAATTATCTTGACATTCATCCCATGAGGTGATGGATTTTTTCTTAAAATTGAGATACCAATCATAAGAAGCATCGTGAAAAGTAAATTGAAATAGTATACATGCAACATCCTCATAGATAACATTCATTAATATCAAGGAAGTATTAAAATATTTGATGTGTTCTTTAGCCATTCTCCCATTTGAAGGGGAGAAATTTGGTAGATACTTATTTAGGTTATTTGATAAGTCATGTCAGTCACTAGGGATGGAAATGGTAGATTTGATTAACTAAGGTTGGGTCATAAGAATATTGATAGGTGGGACATTTCTTATAGAGGAAGGTATTTGGGATCTATTTACCTTAGAGATTGAAGACATAAGTCTATGCTTCCTAGAGTGTGATCATGGTGAAATTAGAAGACTAGCTTGGGCCCTAGACCTTGTTAACCTCCTAGGTGTCTTTGTAATGATGGTTTCACTATTTATTGGGAAATCACACAAGTGGACCCTCTTTATAGCACCAATTTTTTTCTCTTCTATTGATGTGGGATGTATTCACACTTTAGAGTATTTTAAATGAGGAAAACTCTATCATTTTGGAATCAATGCAAGACTAAGTTCCACTATAGCGCACAAGTTACAAGTATGTGGTTGGAACAACCTGGTGGTGGAATATTAGGTTTATCCTATGGGTTGTTCAACAAAGTTTGGGAGGATGCATTGTTTATAATCAAAATAAAAATCACTATATGAGTTAGATGGGCAAATGACTAATACATTATGGGTAGATCTCAAAAATACTTCAAAAAGAGGGAAGGGTAAGGTATAAAATAAGGATTATATGCTTTCTAAGAAAGAACTTCCTAATGTGTCTCTTTAGTGGAAAAGTATTTCAAGGACCAATGTTTTCTATTTTTATTTTTTGCTCATTTATAAACAAACATGGTTGGGAGTCTGAATAATAAGATATAGGGTGCTTATTGGTCTTAATTGAAGGTTGCTCATTTCAAGGTTATTATTACATACCTTTATACAAGATATTATAGTTTGGGCCAAGAAGTGATCTAAAGAAGCTATTGCTCACTCCTAGAATACTATATCAACTAAGACACTTCTACACACTTCAGAAAAATGATTCAACTTGTACTTGTAAACACCTAAAAGTGGCCACTAATGGCTTCATAATAAACTTTAGACTAATTTTGACTAACCTTTACAAATCCAATCTAATAATATCTAAAATTATCAAATTTGGATTCATAGAATATAATTTGGCTTATAAACACATTAAATGGGACAAATGCACACATTTATTAATTCAAATCTTTCAAAATGTCAAAAAGCCTAAACATAATTAAATACAATGTAATACCAAGCCAAATTCCTAAATTGAATTAACCATGAGAAATTAAATGAATTATCAAAAAAGGAAATTAAAAAATTAAAAAATATCCTAGGAATTCATAATTACCTTTTGTGAGTTGTCATTTCTAGAAAATATCCTAAAATATCACACCTGTGCCTATTCATTAATAATCATGAGAATTTGACACATTTTAGATTTAATAGGGTTATTTAACTCACAAAGGTAAGGTTTGAACCCATTCTAATCTCTAACTATACTTTAACTCACCTTAGCTGGGGGATAGTTACTAAACCTATAAATACAAGCCTATAGCTCTTCACTTGGAGAGCTTGAACATAGTAATGTTATAATGCTTTATTTAGAGAAATATTGCATGACATTAGTTTTATAATTCCAAAATCACAAGCCAATCCATGAAGCTACATAAAGAAAGCATGATCCAAACCATGGTTCCAAGGGGAGAAGGAACCACACAACTTCATTTGCCAAAGATATATTGAGCACAAGCTGAGAAATCCAATGAATAAATCACTTGGAGCATTCATGGAAGGTAAGAAAAGGTTGTTTTTCTTGCATTTTACTTTTTCTTTATCCATTGGGTTTTACTCACTAAGCTACCCCCTTTGATCTAGGCAAGATAGTTTTATGCATATTAGTGTGTTTCTTTTCATTTTGATTTCCATTGTGAAAACTGACATATGATCTAACCACCCTTATTGGATTCCTTAATCACAAATGGCATGCCTAATGGTACAATAATCATCCCACATAATAAGGAGATGAATATGCAACTAAAAAATTGACAAAAGAATGATTAAATTACTTCAAATTTGTAATCTAGCTTTGATTTTGCCATATTTCTAATTATTGAATTATCTCAGATCTACACAAAGATTGACATCAGTCAAGGCAAACCGATATCGGTTTTAAGTGACCATCATTAGTTCTATCCAACCAAGATTAGTTATATGTGATCATCATTAGTCATTATGTTGGATAAAACCCAATTATAAAGATTGTATTTTAAATCTTTCTAACATCTCTTATTATCATTTCTTGGTTTTAGTATCATTTATAATCTCTGTATAATCCCTATGTTGTATTTTTTTAGGAAATTTTAACTATTTTTGGACCAATCTAATGTGTTCATCTTTTGTGGTTTTGCCTTCGAGTCCATAGGTGACCAAAATCAATCTTATTTAACCAGTATCAATTTATTACTATCATCTATTCTCTTTGAGACTGAATAACATTGATTACCTTGAACTGGCATCAGTTAGTTCTGACTGAGCATGGTCACTATGTTTTTAAAAATAAAAACCTGAGAGCTACTTTTACAAAGTTTATTTTATTAATATAAAAAGTGCTTTTAAGAGGAGGATCCTAACTAATAATTAAAATTCTAGGACATGATTTGAACACAAATTTTCATGTTTTAGCTAATACACATTTCATTTTGGGCTTTTAAAAGTAATCTATCTAAATTGCTCACACTTCATTTTGGTGTTGAAAATGAATATGTTAGCTCTTGAAAATTTAGTACTTGGTCTTTAAATGGAATTAGGATTATTAATATTTTCAAACACTTCATTATTGCTACTTAAAATGAATGATTAAGTATTGAACACTTATGTTTGGTACTTAAAAATGAACTTAGGCTAAATTGTGAACATTTGGGTTTTGGGCTTAAAATGAAAATAGATGATTTTTTATTAAGTTATGTTGTGTAATTATGTCAATATTTTGCACTTAAACCAAGGGGCCAAGTGAAGAACATCATCACATTTAAATTTGGTGCCTAAAATAAAATTTTAATCACAATTAATTGTAAATTATTTGTTGATTTTTTGTTTTCACAAAAAGAATAGCACGGGTATGCTCTCCCGCCATCCTTAATAGGGAATTCAGATGATCAAAAACACCTTTTCATTGCATTTATACTTAAGTCCAAGTTGTAGAAATAAATTTTCCTAGGCTCTCCCCAAAACTTGTTTGGTATTGGGTGATATGAAATTAATCCTAAAGTCTTTCTACTAGTCTTTTCTTTTCATGTAATTTGGCTTATGAAGGGGATTTCATTACCTCTCGTGAGTTCTCTATAGAATCATTGACCAGGGCTTTATATCTTTGTATGTTTCAACCACACTCCTCTATGTGGTATAAAAATTAGGGTACACATACTTCTATAGCTAGGGGTTGAGCGTCTAACCTCTCCTTTAATAATAAAGGCCCAAGTCAGGTCTTGTCAACCAAGGGATTTCACTAAGCAGTATATAGATGGAATTATCATGTAAAAGAATAGACCCTTACATGATAATTTGATCTATATGAATTCAATTGATGTGATGCTTCTCTTATGTTAGTCACTCTTGTAATAAATCTATATGGTCATGAATTATAAGTTTTAGTCAACCCCACTTGCCATACCTTGTTAGGATCTAAGATGATATACATAGTTGTATTTCTATCATTTATTATTTTATTGCTTAGTTTTTTGTCACTAGAACTTTATTTGTTAAACCAAATCATAAATGAGTTTGTTTATCTACACTATTATGTTGTTTGAGGAGGCGTTATGCCATTTTTTTGACACTTTATTTTCACTTAGAAGACTTTTTGTATCAAAAATGTTGTGTGTCACTTGATTGAAATGGGTAATGTTATGCTACCTAGATAAATTAAAGTTTTGAACCTTATGTATTTTATATAAAACATTGTTTACATATTTTGAGAGTGGTAATGCCATTACACTACTCAAATTGTTTGAATATACTTGTCTTATCTTGTGCCCAAATTGTCATTATTTAAACCAATCACATGTGCCTTGTTGGATTTTTGTTTTAGTAAAATCATGTTGTTTAAATTTTCCTAGCTTATTGGTCATTAAAGCCTAAGTTTTCTTAAGTTGATTCTTTGATTAAATTTTACAAGTTTGGATCCAAACATTGATTGATTTCTATTTAGGCCTCATCTCATAGGGGCTGATACATAGATATTTCTTTTTTGGGTTGTGTAACTTAGGTTAATTTTTGACCCAAAATTTAAAAACTATATTGTTTATGACTTAAGTTGTGAAATTTATTTTATCTCTAAATGCATTTTTTTAGTTCTTTATACCAGTTTGGTCATGTTTATGTCTAGAATCAAGTGCCTTATTTATGCCAAAATGTTCCAAGTTTGTTAGATTAAAAACCATCTCTTTATTTCAAATATAGCTTTTGACATCATGTTCAGCCAAAATTCCTAGCACATGCCTTATTTTGAGCCTAGATTTTGATGTTGTCTTTATCTAAAAGACCTAAAAAAATTTCCCTTTCCTAGTTTAGACCTAGTTAGAATATCTTTGAATCTAGAATTTGGAAATTTTTTTAGTTCATTTTAGTTGACCTTATTTGTGTGAACCATTTAACATTAGACATTTGAAATTATATTATTTTTACCAAATCTTAGCATGAAAATTTTAGAGATACAACTCCATATGTAGATTGATTTAGACCTACTTTTAACCACTTTTGTCTTTTTAGACATAGTTTTTTACAGTTTGTAAAACTCTAAGACTCTCTTATCACTAAATATTCACCATTTGATTTAACCATGTCTCACTATACATGTAGTGGAGCCATGTATAATCTAGGATATGGAAATGTTGTCATGCAAGAGGAATTTTTTCAAGAGCATTATGGAGATGATGTTGTTTGGGAGACAAATTCTTATCCACCATAAAAAATTAAATACGGAAATAGAGATAAGATACCTTGGCTAGATATTTGGTTAGCACTCCTCCACACATGAAACAAGACCAAGAATAGACAACCTAATATTTGGCTAGTGTACCTTTGGTTGCAAAAAATGTTGAAAATAGCCTTATTATGATACATTTATATCAAATTATGATATATGGGTTCAATATTTTGTATACTTTCCCTATGAAAAATTGTCAAGTCTAATAAGAGGACCTTATAACATGTCTTATAATCAAAATAATGAACATGCCTCTTCTAACAACCCTAATTCCATAATATTGATGCCATATCAAGATCCCATATGATTTTCACACAAATGGGATTCATGGAGGACCAATTCATTCAAATTTAGACATCATATTAGACATATTGAGATCTAACACATAAATTTAATCATATGACCATGCCAAATGCACCTCTTATTTGGTTAGCTCCTTCAATGGGAGTCTTATTTGAGTTGACAGGTCAAAAAAATTAGGGTTTTGACCTAATTATGCAAAACACTTGGGAGAGAACATGCTCAATACCCTAACCATTAAGGAAGTGTCTTTTCCTTCTATGCATGATAGTGATCGAAACATAGTGGAAAATACATAAGTAACACCCAATTTAAAACAAAGTGGTGTCTATGTATAAAAACATAGTCAACAATAAAATGTGCCTTTAAATAACACCATAAGTGGTCTAAAAATTTAGGGGGTAGGAGTTTTTACTTCCCAACCTCAACCAAATACCTCTAATCCTCAACTAGTTTCTTCTTCAAGCACCCAACATCAAGGATTAAGTAGTCAACCAATGACCAGTGCCATGCCAAAAAAAAATGTGATGAATATTACTCCACCCCAGTAGGTGAAGAGTAATATTATACAATAACAAGTACCATCAAACATACCCATGTAGTAGACAAAACACATCTTCACACATCAATAGGGGAAACCATTGTTCCACCTCACTAGGTAGTAGCAAACATACCTCTTTAATTATAGACTAACATGTCAATTTAAAACCAAATGATGTCTAACCAACATCATAAAAATATTAGTCAATGATAGATACCAAATCTCCAACATGCATCCAATTCCCAATAGGAATTCATGCAACCAAGTGGTTTCAATGTTCCTCAAGTACCTATTAGGCAACAATTACCTTTCATCCAAAATGTGCCATAAATTTAAAGATATGGTTTTGTTTCATAAGTTGCCCTCTATAAATAAGGTATGACTAGTCAATAGCATGTCCCTATTAAACCTCAATAGGCATAGTCTATCATAGCCATATCATTCCCAACATCATCACTACATACCCAATACCAACTAGAATATCACACCATAATATGTAGAATTTTAGTAATTACACCCTAATCCACATATGCATATTCCTAGTCTATTCCCTAATCAATCCAACATTCCCTAAAAAATACCTCCATTATGCCTTGGTCAAAGTAATTCACTTTTGACCACTCAACCTCCACCTCAATAGGCCAATAATCCCATTGGTTTCCTTACACAAGAAATATAATAAATGAAGGATGTAGTTACCCTCATTCAAGTAGGGAAACAAACCAAAAATTTTAAGTTAGATGATGTGTGTTGTTACCCTTTTAACATGGAATACTTATAAATACCATTTATTCTAGGGTATGAACCACCAAGGTTTGACATATAAATGGGGGAAGATGACCTCAAAGCCCATTCTATGTAACTCTTTATCACATGCCATTCAGTGACACGTAGTGGCATATACCTATTGTTGTTATTTCCATGAAGCCTAGTAGGGAAAGCATTGGAATGGTTCCTAAAGTTGTTAGAGAATTCAATATCTAATTTTGACAATGTTTTAGACAAGTTCATACAACACTTTGCTTACAATATCAAGCATTAGATTTCATTAGTGGATTTGACATAAGCATAATAGAGGGTTAGAAAAAGCTTCACAAGCTATCTATAGTGATAGAGAGCCCTTACAAGCCAATTTACCCATAGTCTATTAGATAAATAACTAGTGTTTATGTTTATAAAAAATATATATAGTAAGATATCTTACAATTTGGAGTTGTAATGTGTACATACTTTTAAAGAGGTCATTAACAAAGGTTTGTTGATCAAGAGAGCCCTTATTAGTAAATGGATCATTAAACTATCCTTATCAAATAAAAAATAGAACCAAAATTAGAATAATAGCGAAATTCAAAGTCCAATCCAAGTGAGCATCATAGCGAACCCATATTAATAACTATGACAAA